>VZSE01001439.1:187603-200768 GCA_013398275.1 Promerops cafer | reverse complement strand
CCCGGGCCCGGGGCCGCCGCAGCCCCGCGGGCTCCCGGCGCAGCGCTGGCGCAGCACGGACGGGCCTGGGCCCGGCCGAGGTGCAGCGGAGCAGCCACCCCTGGGGCTGCCAGAGCCGGGCGGTGCCCCCGGAGCCCCTCACGGGTTTGGGTTTCCCCTGAGGCCCTGGCACAGGGTGCCCAGAGAAGCTGTGGCTGCCCCTGGATCCCTGGAAGTGTCCAAGGCCAGGCTGGACGGGGCTTGGAGCACCTTGGGATAGTGCAAGGTGTCCCTGCCCAGGGCAGGGGGTGGAACGAGATGAGGTTTAAGGTCTTTCCAACCCAAACCATTCTGTGAAACCTCTGTGGGCAGAAAGTCCTGTGTCAAGGTGGTTCATTGCCAGGCCCTATTTGAGCAACAACTTCCTCTTTCTTTCCTTACTTGACCTTTCCTAACTTACTCCACCGTCCTCTGGTTTCACACTGGGTGAGACTGGAAAGGCTTCAGTAGTGGATTTCAGTTCTGGGTTAAATGTGTGCCGGTGCCCTTGTAGCTGAGGACAACAGCAGAGTTTCTAAGCTGAGGTTTTTCCTGCAGTGGTTGTAGCTGCTCAGATTAAAAAGCAGACAAGTTTTTGTCTTTCTCTTTTCCCTAGGAGATAATGGCTTCTTAATCTCTCTTCCTCTCTCTGACACTTCCTCTACTCCACAGGTACCAACTGTCTTTTCTCTCAGTTATTTATCTAAACCCTCAATATTCCTCAAGTTCTGATATTTCCTGCCTAACTTTCAAACCTGATGTGTGTTTTATGCCTGGAAACGTGCCTGTCCTCAGAAATACCTTGGAAAAATGGCTTCCAGGCATGGAAGTGTGGGAATTCTGTGCCTCACCAGCAGAAGCTGCTGACCTACCATGGGGTTTTGTTAGTCATTTGGGGGATGGAATACACAGATGGAAATGCCTTTTTATAATTTAAAAAGAAAAAAACACTCCACTTTGCCACTGAAATCCATGAGCTGCAGAGATCACTGTTGGAATATCTCATTTCCTCTCCTCCCATTTCAAACCCATCTGTGTGTGTGTAGCTGCAGTTTTACCATTTTCAATTTCAAGAGCTTGGTTCTTCCTTCTTTTCAGCTTTCTAGTGGTTTCTGACATAGTTGTGTTTCACCAAGAAAGGAAAATTTTAGGCTACAGCTTTGAGGTTTTATTTTGTATTCAGTTTGTAAACACCTCATTCATTATATAAAATTAAAAGTGACAATTTGACACTAAAACTTTCTGTAAGTAGAATTCTGCAAATGGAGAAGGCATTTATTGTGTGCATCCAGCCTCAGTGGTTCACTACTGTGAAGGACACAGCATCAGATTTTGCTGCTGTTCACCATGATTTTGTTAAATCCAGCTGTAAACTGTTTGGCAGAGCTGTGTCAGTCCTGCAGATCTGAGCCTCTGCAGTTTACTCAGCTGGAAGAAGCCAGAACATTCATGTTGAGTCATCTTTCATATGATCAAAGTTAAACTTGTCCTTGTTTGCTGTGGGGTTTTTCCCTGTGGATCTTGTGGTCAGTCACAACACCACCCCTGATCACATTTCTCCTTCCTCTTGGCAGAGTTATCAACACCATGCTGGTGACCTGTGCTGTTTGCTGCTACCTGTTGTAAGTACAAATAATGTCCTGCCTCTTGAGCAAGGCCCACTCCTGTTGTAATCACAAGTTCCTTTTTTATAGCCTCAGAACAGTTAGAAGCTTTTTGAATGTGTCACAGAGATTTAGACACATTCTTTGACAGCTCTTGGAATTCTGACTTCTAAAGACCTTCGGTGTGCTGAAGAAATTTTCCCATTGGAAAATACTGAATTAAAAGGAACCTGAATTCCTCCTGTTGTCCTCTGCATGGACTTGCCATTCCTCCTCTCCAGTTCACTGCCTCATTTGCTCACAAGTATAATGATACTTGGTCAATTCTAAGATTTTTTTGCCTTTTTCCTTTCCACTTTATATTTAATTCAGAGGTAATACTAATTCAAACCCACTGAACAGTTTTGCTTTTAGATTCCTTGAATATACTCTCAAAATCTCATAGAGTGGTGGGTGGAAAAGCTGCTGCATGGTGTTTTTTTAGTGAGACTTTGATATATTAAGACCATTTCTGTTTAAATGCACAGTGTATTTTGAGACTGCCTCCTTTCTGTAGGAGATTTAGTAGCAGTTACAGAGTGACTTGTTGAGAGCTCTTCATATAATGGTTTTTTACCAAGATTTAAGCCAGCTGTAGCTGGAGACTGCAAGACAAAGCTTGCTCGTGTTTTTCTCTCTCTCTTTTTAAAGACTGTAGAGACTGATCTTGTAAAAAAACCCCAAAAACTGCTGTGCAGAAATAACTTGGAAAGAATTTGGTATGGAGAGTAAAGAGATAAAAGTCTGATTTGATCTTAAGGGTTAACCTGTCATAAAAATTATTATTTGGAGTTCCATTTGAACCTGAGTAGTATTTGTACTTTCTTGAACTATTTAGGCATTATTTATGCTATTCAAAGGAATTTAATATGAATATTTAGAGAAATGCATCTCAGTGTTGACATGTTGCAGGAGAAGCCTGTTGAGTCAGACTCTGGTACAACTTAGGTTTGGTTTAGGTTAATAGTGTGATATTCAGGGTTAGTATCAGTTTATACTCTAGAAAATTTATTTCTATTCAGAGTATTTGATATGTAAACTCCTAAGAATTCACTTTTGCTTAACTGTAAAAGTCCAGCAAACTTGGGTTTGTTTTGTATCCACAGAAGGTTTTAAATTTAAGTTTTGCTGAGTGGATATAGAAATTAGAGAATTTGTGCAAGCAGCTTGAATTTGGGATTGAAATTTGGGAATCTCAGTGCTGTGAAGGTCTCCTTGCCCTGCACATGAAGTTTGTAGCAGCCCAGTCTCATAAGAGGTCCCAAATGTTTGGCTAAGAAAGGGCAGCTTTTGTGGTGATTTTTACTGGGTTGCTGCATTTATGTTACAGTAAGTTGGGTGGTTTTTAATTAGAAGGAGGGTTGAGCTTTGTTTTGGTTTTGTTTAAATTTAAAGTTCTTACTTGGGTTTTTTTTTCTACAGAAATAATGTCCCACTCTTCTAAGACCCTTGAGGCTTAGAGTTTGGTGTCTTTATTGTTTGAAGGAGGGTTTTCCTTGAAGTAGAGGCCATGTGGCATCTCAGCATCCTCTGGATTATGATATGAAATGTATTTCTTGTAGAGTTTCTTAACTTCTGGCTGAATTCTGTGAACTCTCCAAATGTACAGTGGTATGTGACTTGTAGGTGTAGTTGATTTTTTGATCTAAACAGACCCATTATAAAGCCTACTGTCATTAACATGTTTTATAAACTGCTCTTGCATGTCCAGGGGTTCTTTGGTAATTTTTGTGGGCTCTAACTTGTTTTCTGAATTTCCTTTGGCTTTCTCAAGTTATATTTTGAAAAAGAAAAAAAGGCAGCAGAATCTTAGGATGTTTTCAACCCTCAGTAGTTGTACCCAACCACATCAATTGCATTTGTAGTATCTGCTTGCCAGAATGCAACAAAAAGCAGATTTTTCTCCTCACGTTCCAAGACAGAACTTGCCTCATCACATAGTCTTTCTTTTTTAATTTGCTCATTTATTCTGTATAAAATTGTAGAACAGCCCTGTTTGGAAAGGACCTCAAAAGATCTGGTCCAACCTTTTTCCCTCTGTTTTATTCAGACATATGGAAGTTTATTGTTCTTTATCCTTTTCCTTTTGGGGGAGAAGGCACTGAAAACATTTAAGACCTTAATTTTGGGTGGGTAAAGAAAGAGATAAATTTTTCATACCAGCCTTGAAGGAAGCCAAAGAATTGTTTCTGGGGGTTCTTCATTAGGTATGTTAGGATTAAAATAATTTCTGCTGTCCCAAGTATTTGTGTGGCTGGTGCTGTTCTGTGCTCCTCTGTACAGCTGTTTAGTCTCTGCTATACCTGCTTTTATACTCTTTGAGTTACCTTTCCAGTTAAAAATAGGGAAAAAACAATTCCCTGTCTTCATTAAACACTACTCGATTGACAAATTGATTTTCACTGAACTGAATTCGAAGTCAATCACATTAAAACTTAAAACTGTTTCTTCTGTATTTAGATTTAAAAGTGATAATTTTGAATAACCATATTGATTACATGGGATTCATTTGGTTGTTCTGTGGAAGAAATTTGCATCTAATTTGTGTACGGATCCTGTACCCAGCAGCCTTTTGAAGAATAAACCATTCCCAGGAACCTCATAAAATCTAAGGCAAAGTCTAAGGAGTTACTGCTGCAGAAATTAGAGGTTACACCATATTGTGAGGTACTGTCAGAGTCTAAATCTGTTTTGCTGTGCACAAAGCAGTTCCTGAGCAGTGTCTTCATGTCCTAACAGAGGACAGGGTGCTTGGAAAATCGTATTATTTGCTACTGATTCTGACAGAATTAAAATATAGATGCCCAAATTGACATTTAAACAGAGATCGCAGGACCTTAATTTGTAACACGAGCACAGACAGATGGCAGTTGTGGTGGGAAGACCTTTTAAAAAATCTCTCTGGTACAACAGAAGGGACTTTAATTTCCTTGTCTGAGCTGGATAATTAACAGTAACTGTTCTAAGTGGGATCTGGTAGAATTTAAGGGCCTGTGGGTGGCTCGAATGCCATACCTGCTTTTAGCAGCTCTGGAACATTGCATCTTGGATACAGAGGTTTGTTTTACTCTGAGTGCTGCATTTTGTTGTGTGCTGTCACGCTGGATTATTGTATAAAGCAGCATCACTTCAGCAAAACATGGGAAAAGCTTTTTGGTGACTTACCTTGAGTGCGAGGCAGTTGCAGCCTAACAACTGCTTTAAATTCCTCAGCCCTCGCAGAGCAGGGAGGAGGAATGTGCTGCTGCCCTAATGCCACCCTGGCTCAGAGCTCGGGTATCCAGCACGGCCCCAACAAATGCCTTTTGAAACCTCCACGCTGCTTTTCCTAAAGCCTGGATGCATAGGGTGAGATTCTGAATGTGCTCCCAGCTCGTTTAATTCACAGCCGTGCTGGGCCTGAGCTCGGGAAGCAGCGAGAGGTGAGAGATTCGTGCATGGAGTTCCTTCCTGCTCTGCAGTGACAAAAGGAATAATGTGCTTTAACAGGCTTTTAGTGTTCTACCCTCCTCCCACTTGTGTTACTTCAGGATGCTGGAGGCAGATGGCACAGTGCTCTTTGGAGCTGTCTGTTGGATCTGAAAAATTAACCCTCACAAAAGAAATTCCGTGATAATTTTAAGAGCTGATTTGCTTTTCCCTTGAGTAGATGTAACACCGTGGTCTCAGAATGCGTTGTTGTCACTGCTTTGGACAGCAAAGTAGAAACCTGTCAACCTAAAGGATTTTGGCTGCTCTCAGTGGTGTCTTGCTGATACTTTAATTCCTTTGTAGAGCCTGCTACGTGTTCCAAGGCTTGTGTGACTGAGGGACTGCTGCAGGCTCAGCTCCTTGTTTTAGCTGGAGTTCTACCCCGTGCAAAACTGAAAGGGGCATTGCAAAGAAATATTGGTAAATTTGAAGAGGGTTGATGTGTTTTCTTTAAGTCTGACCCACATCTTTTGCCCGTGGCTTTTGCAGGCGTTTTGCAGCCGACCTGCACTTGGTTTGCTGGTCAGAGCATCAAGGTTTGTGTGGAATTTTCCATGACTGCCTAAGCACTCTGATACATTTGTGGCAGCTCCCATTACAAAGCTGCTCTGCTTTTTCTCCTCCTTACAAAGCATTCTAGAAATAGCAGACAGATGAGCCAGTGTGTTCACTAAATGTGTTTATATAGTTAGTATTTAACATAGATTTAAATCTGTGGAAGCATCCATTGCTTTTTCTGACTCTTGTAACGTTTACAAAGCAAATATATCTTTTAATAGTGGAATATTTATTTCTGTTTAGCTTTCCTGGATATTTTCCACAAACTACATTCCTCTTGTTCTCAGTTCTGGCCATGGCTTCTGCAGTGTTAGTTTGTGCTCTGCTCCAGTGACAAGGCTGCTGTGCTGATGATCTGGGGTTTGTGTCATATTGGGGTTGTTCTTGTGGGGTTCGGTTTTGGTCCTTTTTTTGTGTTCTTTTGTACCCTTTTGCTTCAGGTCCTTGTTTCTTGACCTCTGTGCCAGGTTTAAATTCACTTTTGTTAAGTCTCTGAAAAATATACCATGTCTGCAAGGGCAAGTTGTCGTGCACTGGGAAGCAAATGAGAGAGAGGATGTTACTCAGAGTTTGTTGTTTAAAGGATGCTTCAAAGGCACTGAAAAAAGGTCTGTCTCTTTTATCTTTCCATCTCCTGAGCTCCCAAATACCTGAGTTTCATGTATCTCAAAACATTTTTCTGTCAAAAGAGAGGTGTGAGGGCAATGCTATCAGGTGGTTTTGTGTTGCTTTCAGTTGAACAGGACAATCTGTTTTGGTTGCAGAATGATGTGGTGCCATAACTTTAGTGCTGGTGGCTGGTCCTTGTGTGTGAGCATGAGTAGCATTTTTATTTGAGCCTAGACCTTCCTAAAATAGCCTTTTCTTCTCTGATAGTCCTGGTGTTTGGACAACCTTTCCGTTGTCACAAAGTGTCATTTGGCTGATCTGTCTCTGTTGGGTTGGGGGGTTGTCTTGCAGTTGGCTGATTGCAATTCTGGCTCAACTCAACCCTCTCTTTGGGCCACAGTTAAGCAATGAAACAATCTGGTATCTTAGATATCACTGGCCTTAAGGATGTCTGTGCTGTGCTGCAGTTCATTGACAGGTGAGTATGATCAGATTTATTGACATATTTGGTGTGTTAAAGCTTCAAGAGACATTGAATAGTAATGTGAGCAGTGTGCTCAAACTACTGTAGATTTTTGGTAGGAGAAATCTGTCTTTCTGCAGGCTGCAACGAAACATTTTGGATGTTAGTCTTGATTGGATATGTGAAAAGCTTGAACTGAATTATTGACAGTTATTTTTCTTTCTATCCTCTCGTGTAGTGTTGTGTTCAAGGGTTTGAAGGAGAACAAAACATTACTTCCAAAAAAAAAATATAATTTGACTGGGGTGTTTTTTAATAGCTAACATAAGTGGGTTTCCTAATCTTTACCAATTGTTAAACCTCTCCTCAAGCCTGTTACCATTTCATCTAAGACCTGTCCTGATTTCCAAGGCAACACAGCATTGCCCTCATTCATCTGGGAAGTTGGAAGGGGAGCTGCCATTAGAATGTTCTTTATCTCCTGAGCTCACAGCTTGATGGTTTATTTTGTTTTTAATGACAGCCTGTGTGCAGCTTTAATCCCGGGTGAGCCTGGTGGTTGCTATCTGGGCAGTGCTGCTGGAATGTGGTTCTTGCAGTTCCTGGGCTTTTTGACAGGGCCAGCAAAAATAAAGTGTTGTACTAAAAGTACCTTAATGCTGTTGGGCTTGTTCAGGAGGGCAGCATTTGGAATTGAAGGTTCAAGTGAAGGAAATGTGGAAACAAGCAGCCATGATTATAGCTTTTAAGCTGGTAACTGAATAATTAAACACATTTTTTTTTTTTTGTGCTTGTACAACACAGTCTCAGTTCAGTGCAGCAGGCAGTGACAGTTGATGTTATAGCTCTGTTAAATGCTTTCTGTGAAGTGTCCTGGGCATTTGCTCCCCAGTTTCAGAGAAGGCTTCCTGTGAACTGGGATGTTGTCAGACTGGGCCTGTGTGTGTGTGTGTGTCTGCAGCTCCTTTTAAGCACCAAGCAGAAGCTAAAGGTAGACTTGGCCCTGCTTCAGCTCCAGGCCTGTAATTAGCTAAGTCAGTCAAGCAGAATTTCCTAGGAGCATTTTCACTGCTTGGGTGCTAACATATAATTAGTTAGCTAAAACAGAGAACAGTGTGTTTTGGTAATGGGCACAAAGATCCCTGAATCCCATAGGATGATTCAGTTGCCTGGGATCTGAAATTGGAGTTATCTGGACATAAAAATTGGGCTTCATGGTCTGTGTGTTGAAACCAGCAAGGACAGGCAGGAGGTGAGACACAACAGAATCAGGCCTTTCCCCTCCATTTCAGTGAAGGATTTTCCAGAGAACTGGATTTAAATTTGTACCAAGGAAGAGAGGGAACCTGTGTGTTTGAAGATGACTGCAGAGTTTCTGAGGAGCTGTCATTTTTAAACTTATTAATGAAGCATTTCAGCCCTGCAAAGCACATGCTGTTTTGTTACGTGAAGGAGTTTGTTTTAACCTTTTATCTGATTTTGTTGGCTTGATCTTGGAATAAAATTAAGGAGGTTGTCTCTGAAAAAGAAAGGTTTAGAAAAGTAAAAGCATATAATAATCCTCAAATATCAGTTCACACCACTACAGTGTCATTTGAGTGCTATTGCAGGGCTGAGGTTCTCCATGTCCTGTCCTTGCTCTTGTGGAGTTTGTGCCTAGACAGGAGCTGTGAGTGAGATTCCATCTGATAAGAGCTGGGATATCTCTGACACTGCATGGATTCCCATCATTGTAGCAACCAGTTATTTCTGGATTTGGAGATGTGCTTTTCCAGCATTCAGGGGACATGTACTATACTTGTTTCTGCCTCCTGTTCCTTTCAGTTGAGGTTTGGGTGGATTAGTATGGAAAATGCAAAGAGAATGAAGTGTTAACTCCCAAAGTGGAAAGATCCTTAAAAATAAAGATGATTAAAGCAAACCCATTTTACTTAACTGAGCAGCCTGAAAATGCTCCAGTGAGCTCCTCATGTTCTGCTGAGGAACTCTGCATATGCTGGCTTGATTGATCTGTGCCAAATTCCACAAGTTTGCTCTGTGTTTTCAGGCAGTTTCCCTCCCATCCAAGGGATGATTTTCTAGCAATTCAGTTAAAACATCACCCCGTTAATGGCTTGGATGGCAGCGTGTAAGAGCACACAGAGCTCTGTAGCCGTGGTAAAGTCAGGCTGTGGACTCTTCCAAACTGTGATCCAACATTTGCCTTTTCTCCTTAGCTTGGTGAATTCACAGTCTGTGTTCTCAGAGCAGGAACTGTCTTTGTGCAAGTGGAGAAGGGCTGTCATCCAGCTCACTGGGTGCTGTTACAGCAGTGAAAACATTTGAGGGAAATAGTTGTTCTACCAGCTTATAATGTAACTAAGACTACTTGCAGTAACTTCAGAAATGAAACTGCCAAGAAAACATCCACACAGATGAATTATCTCCAGTTCTTGACCATTGCTCAGGGTGTTTGTGGAATGGAAATAGCTGTGGTTAACAGCCAGGCCTTCAATTAGCAAACTGTCTCCATGGAAGGGAATAATGAAGTTGCCTCTTGCTTTGCAGGTGAAGAAGAGATGAAAAACTCCACTGACCCAAAGGTGCCCTTTCTGTAGCTGGTTGGATACGAAGCCTGCAGTCATGCCTTAACCTTTCTAAAGTTCTTCAAGTGGCTTTTTCTAAGTCCTGTGTTTTTTCCTACTGTTCCATTTAACAGAGTGCCTAATGCAATTTATACTCCTCTTTGGTGCTGTCAATTTTTGACTGTTAACTCCAGATGTGATGAAAATTTCTATTTTTACGGGTCATGGAATCACATTTCCTGTTCATTTTATCTGTAATAACACTTTATATTTGCAGGTCTTAGCTTGTCTGTCGTTGTGCTGTTCACCCCTGTTGTGTTTGCACTGGACAAAAATGTGTGCAATAAACTGTGTGAGGAGAGGAGAAACAGTGGTGCCACGTGCTGATGGCAATTTTTTTGTTGTTTTTTCAAATGAATTGTATTCTTGAGAAATCTGGCCTTAAATTTCTCATGCCTGGAAATAAAACTAATCCTCTGCTTGATACAAAATGTTCTCGTGCCATGTTTAACTGTTATTTTCTGTGGGTTTAATTGGATACTTGGAGTCGAGCTGAGGATATTTAGATGATGTGGATAAATTGTAATGAAGTTAAATAGTAGGACTAGATGGGGGATTCTTGCCTGTATTGAGACCTCTAGGGTAGATCTGTAATAGGATTAAATTTGCAATTTAAAATTGCTGAAAGGTGCAGGAATAAGTGAATGCTTGGCTTGAGAGCCTCTTTTCCAGGAACTTCCCATTGTCTGAGGGGGACTCAGAGCAGCAAAGGTAACGTGGTTAATATGGATGAAGCCTTCACAGTGATTTTGACAGGAGGCTGATTTAATCCTTGCCACATTTGGAGGATGTCATAGGTTTGAACTGAACAGCAAACATTCCAGCTGTTTTGTACTGACCTGACCCTTGAATGTGAAATTGCAGACCTGGGAAAGCACATGGGCAACAGAGGCAAGAGGTTCCTGAGACTCCTCAGCATCAGCTGAGCCCGTGGGATTGGGGATGGATCTGGTCAGTTGTTTGCTGAGGGGCAGCTTCAAAGGGTGTAAATGCTGCTTCCTGAATGCTTCCTTACCTCATGTCCAGATAAATTACAATTATTCCCTTTATTGTTATGCACAAGGACATAATGGAATGGTTAATATTTTATTTGCTTTTCCCTCTTGGATAGCACCATCAACTTGTTCAGTGGGACTGTGCTCATTACTACACAGGAAATTCCAAGATCCTGACATGTAACTTGCAGTGATCCAAAACTGGACAGTGTGAATTGCAAAAGAGGGAATAAGCATAGCAGCTGTTGGGACTGGAATAGTGGATTTTTTTGTCATGTTACCTTCTAAGAGCTGTATTTTACCATGCAGAATGTTGTCATGTTACACAGTCTGTACCAAATAATTCCTAGGAAAATTGAAACCAACTGATCATATGAAAACCTTAAAGTTGTTGTTTGATTTTGAAGTGTGTGGAGAATAAAATATGTTGACATTGTAGGAGGGGAGGGAGAGAAATATTTCAAGGTATCGTTGACATATTTGAGATTTTAAAATATGTTGATCTGCTTGTCATATGTAGCCTACAGTGAAATAATCCAAAAGACAACATTCAGTGACAAACAGTGCTGTTTATTGTGTTACCACTGTCTTTAACAAGCTTTCTATTTTAGGTTCTAAGCTATCACTTGTTCTAGAAGAGAGAAGTAAAACAGAGTTCCCATGGGGTGTCTCACTGGTGCTGAATTTAATGGAAAGAGCTATTCCAAGCCAGGACAAAGAAGACATAGAGCAATTTTCACCTAGATGCTTCCCAGAAAGACATTCCCCTTTTCCAGAGTGGTTAATATTTCCTCTGAAGCAGATGCCAGGGGTTAGCATGACTGAAGAAGCTGAAAGAATAATGTTTTGTATCTGTTCTGCTGGGTGTTGCATGGTGGTTGGGGAACGGTCTGCTCCATGTGTGCCAGGAATTAGCCCTGCTTGGGATAATTTCTTTTTTGCATGACTGCAGGAAATGAGAACAGAGGGATTCAGCCACTGGTGTTTAACAAACAGTGCAGGTACCAGAGCATCCCTCTGCTTTCTGACAGCAAAAGAGAATGCAGTATGTTCAAGTATAAAAGAAAGAAGTTTGTGCTTGAAATGGGAAACCTGTGCCTGTGTTGAAAGATATTTGGGGAAAAAATGAGGAAGGTGAAGGAAACTGACTCCATAGTCAAGTTGTAAAGACTTTTAACTCATGAACTCCAGGAATGTGTAGAGTGAGAACTCAGGTCAGGGTCATTTAAAATGCTTGTAACTGCTTTTGTTCATATTGTGTAGGAAATGCAAATATCTGCATCTCTGCCCCTCACAAGAAATTTTTCTGGAGACTTTTTAGAAGTTTACTTTTCCTCTAGTGGAAATCATGGAAGCGTTTTACTCCTGTGAAAGGCTGAGTTATCAGAGGTGGGTGGCTGCTCCCTTGTTTCCAGAATTAAATGTCATGGACTCTCTGGGGCAAAAATAGAAGAAATGGGGTGAAATGGAAAAACTTCTTTAAAGAATAGAAGACATTCTTTACAGATAGCAAGATAAGAACGAGTGGTATATTCTTTATTATGTTTATCAGTAATAATTTCTCCAGTTGTGTCTGAAGCAGTCCAGGCGAGCCTACTGTCACTGTGAAAGGTGGTTGTGCATGCAGCTGAAGACAGCAGGAAAAATACAGAGCTGCGGGTAGGAGATGGACGGAAGAAGGGGTAAGTGCGTGAGCGGGGAGCAGGGCCGGGGTGTCGGGACGGAGCTGGGGACGGAGCCGGGCGCAGCCGCCGCCGCCCCGCCGCGCTCTGCCCGCGGCCACCCGCCTCCCCGCCTTAAATACCCCCCGCGCGCNCCCCGCCTTAAATCCCCCCCGCGCGCCTCTCCGCCGTCACGTGACCGAGACAGCCCCCGCCATTGGATGGCGCAGCCCCCTTCCCTCCGCCCCCCGCGCGTGCCCGCCCCCTCGGGCCACGTGAGGGTCGAGTCACGNGGGGCGCCCGGGCGGTCCGGCGGGAGGAGGCGGTGTCGCCGGGCAGAGGGCTACAGGGAGGGAGGGAGAGCGGGACAGAGGTGTCTGCCCAGCTGCCGAGGGCAGCGGGACGGGGATGGTGCCAGCGGCCCCTCCGCTCCGCTCGCCCGCCGGGGGGTGTGGCTGCCGGGGCCGCGGGAGAGCAGCGGTGCGCGGGGGGTGTCCGGTCCTGGAGCGGAGCTCTGGGGCTCGGAGCCGGGGTGGGGGCGATGAGAAGGGGCTGCAGGGACGGAGCGCAGGCTGAGCGGAGAGTTGTCGGGGTTGTCCCCTCCAGCCTCCGCCCGGCAGGAGCGGCCCGTGCCTTTACAAGGAAAGCGAGTCTCGCAGCGAGCGCCGGGGAGAGGAGAGCGCCGTCCTGCCGGGGGAGCCCCGTGTGCGGGCGGAGGGGCTGCCCGGGAAGGGAGAGAAGGGTTCGGCAGGTCCTGCACTCCTCTGCCTTTCGGGCTCGTAGTCGCCTCCTCCGTTTGCGACCTGTTTGAATGCTGGGGACGGCCGGGGATGACCCGTGGGCGTGCGGGGTCTCTGTGCCCGGGCGCGTTGGTGCCCGACGGGCGGCTCCGCTCCGAAGGCTGCGGAGCAGAGCTGGCGGAGAGGGGTCACCGCTCTGCGGGTGCGGGGCAGGGCAGGACGGGACAGTCCCCGCTCCGGCGCGGCGTTTATGTAATGACAGAGCGGGGGGACGGCTGTTCGCTGAGAGCCGCGGCCCCGGGAAAGGGCTTCTCTCGGGCAGCGCGGGTGCGCTCCGGCTGCCCGCAGCCCTGGCGGGGGTCGCCGGGCGGGGGCCGCCCCCC
>VZSE01001439.1:101930-187413 GCA_013398275.1 Promerops cafer | reverse complement strand
GCGCTTTGCCTCAGGGGGGCTGTCCCACCTGGGCGTCGGGACCGGCCCGGGGCGGTGCCCGCGCACACGGGGTCCCGTTCCCCGCGCTGAGGGGAGGACGGGGCGCGTTCCCGGCTCCTGCTCCGAGCCCGTCCCCGCAGGTTTGGGTTATGAAACATCCATGAGCTCCCCGGGCCGCCTCAGGAGCCGCCCGCGGGTCCCAGCGTGTCCCCACGCGGGTGTCGAGCATCTCTCCGTGTCTGCTCTAAGCTCACGCAGGTTCCTAGCCGGGAACACCTTGATGAAAACCCCTCGTGTCACCGAGGACTCAAACACAATCTTTGTTATTTCCCTTTTGCCCATCCCGGGCGTTATTCCCCACCCGCGGCATCGCTGCCGTGCCCTCCCCTGGTCCCTGCCGGCCCCGCAGCCCACGGCATTTCTGAGGGCAGTGGTTGCTGGAAGGGATCCGGTATCCAAGATGATTCCGCTGTCACACGCGGTATAAGACACACGGCGTTTTTTCAGGCTTCCCCATGCAACAGGCTGGACGGCTGGGAGCACTCAGCGCTGCCAGCTGAAATGTGCGATTCTCACTTAAAGCGATCGTGATCTTTCTGTTGCTGC
Source organism: Promerops cafer (assembly GCA_013398275.1). Taxonomy (NCBI): domain Eukaryota; kingdom Metazoa; phylum Chordata; class Aves; order Passeriformes; family Nectariniidae; genus Promerops; species Promerops cafer. The sequence goes on along the minus strand of VZSE01001439.1, from coordinate 186,807 downwards.
CACTCGAGGGGTAACTTGTTGAAATCATGCTCCGCATAACAGGCAGAACAGAATGAGATTCTCGTATTGTCTTTTAAACACTTCTGAATGTTTTAAAGATTGTGTTTAAAAGGCCTCTAAGGTCGCTCCTGAGCATCCTTGTGGAGAAGGTTAATTATGATTATTATTAAATGTGTTTTCATAGTAGAAATTACAGAGAGGCGGACGCAGGTGCTTTAGAAATATGGTCGATTTCTATTGTTGGCTGCTTAAATGAGAAGTCAGAATTTCTATGGAAAATAAATCATAGAAGCCCAGAATGGTTTATGTAGGAAGGGACCTTAGAGATTATTTAATTTCAGCCCCCAGCCATGGGCAGGGACACCCTCCACTGTCCCAGGCTGCTCCAAGCCCCATCCAGCCTGGCTTTGGACACTTCCAGGGATCCAGGGGCAGCCCCAGCTTCTCTGGGTGTGATAGTTCTGCAAGAAACCTTTCCTACCAAAATAACCTCGGTGAGATTCCTTTTGAAATGCATAAATAACAGTAGCTCAGAGACCTCAAACATGTCCAGTTCACCTGAGCCAAGAAGGAATTATTCTGTGTTTGATGGGAGTATTCCCTGATAAGAGCAATTTGCAGCAGAGGCATCAGGCCCCCCAGCATCCTCCCCAGGTGGTTTTTAAATGATGAGAGAGGCAAACAGCCTTGTGAGGGACAGAGATTGAAGTCAGCATTAGCAGGAATTAATTGGGAACAAACAGAAGCTTTTGTCCCACTAATAGACTCATAGTGTGGGATAAATAAGGGAAGCCACAGGCTTACATTCCCATGCTCTGTGATTTGGGAAGTTTAACTGAATGTTTTAACATCAAACCTGGATAAGGAGATTTGCCACTGCATAAGAAGTGCTTGAGAGTCAGCATTGGCATGAAAGCTAAACCAAAAGTTTTGTGAAAATTGTAAATTTAAAGTTCAGACCTTGCTATAATAATTTCCCTGATTTTTTTAATCCTTCTGGTTTTAAACTCTTAAGCCACTTTTTTTTTTTACTTTTTGGACAGTTTTGACTGATGCATTTTTTTAATTTGCTGCTGGCTTTGAAGTATTCAGTACAGATGCCCCATTTCTAACAAGCGTATAACAATTGTAATTTCACAGTATGAAGAGTAGACCAGACTGTACTGTTCCCTTCATCATAAGACTTGTGTTGCTTTTTGCTTTTTCCTGGAAACTACAGAATTAATTTTTCTCTTAGTCTGAAAAAGTCTGTCAGAAGACAATATAGGAACAGCCATCCTGTCAGGATGTAGAATATTGCTGGAGATTGGAAGCTGAATCGTTGTTTAGTTTTGCTTTTGTTTTTTGCCTTTGCTTTCACCCCGCTCTGCTTCAGGGGAAATCTACAGCTTAAAAAAAATTTAAATGTTAGTTTTACTACTAATTCTCATGTGCAAACAACTCTCCTAACTCTGCAGTGTTATTTTAATAGGGTTTATGCTATGAATATTTTAAATTTAACACTTTTAAAAAATTAATTTAAGTCTGTTAATATAGTTCTAATAAGTTTAACATGCTGCACATCCCACTCTTAGCACTAAAATAAGAATAAAATCTGAGTCTTTTTTTTCCAGAACATACAGAAAAGTGCTTCTAATAGGAATATATTCATTTGGGGAGAGTTGTTACAGAATATGTGGATGCAGAATGTTTGTTAGTTTAAAAGGTAATTTTTTTTTTTTTTTTTTTTTTTTTTTTTTCTCTCTTTTTTGTGGTTCAATNTAAAAGGTAATTTTTTTTTTTTTTTTTTTTTTTTTGCTTCTGCCTCTTGCATGATGGTCAATATCAGTGCAGGCTGGGATGTAAGCACAGCCTGGGGATGCACAGATGGAGCAGCCCTGGGAGAAGCATCTGGGGGTGCTGGTGGCCAAAAGCTGCACCTGCCCTGGCCCCCAGGAGCCCCCCATGCCCTGGGCTGATCCCCAGTGGGCAGCAGGAAAGGGCTTGGGGTTCTGCCCCTCTGCCCCATCAGGTGAGACCCCACCTGCAGAGCTGCCCCAGCCCTGGGCCCAGCTCAGCCAGGAGCTGGAGCTGCTGCAGAGAGCCCAGAGGAGGCACCAGGGGGATCAGAGGGATGGAGCAGCTCTGCTGGGAGAGCTGGGATTGTTCAGCCTGGAGAGGAGAAGCTTTGGGGTGACACAACTGTGGCCTCACAGTGCCTGAAGGAAACCTGCAGGACAGATGGAGAGAGACAATTTACAAGTGACAGGATAAGGGGGAATGGCTTCACACTGACAGAGCAGGGTTAGATGGGATTTTGGGAATGAATTGTTCCCTGTGAGGATGGGCAGGCCCTGGCACAGGGTGCCCAGAGCAGCTGTGGCTGCCCCTGGATCCCTGGCAGTGCCCAAGGCCAGGCTGGACAAGGCTTGGAGCAGCCTGGGACAGTGGAAGGTGTCCCTGCCATGGCAGGGGAGTGGAACCAGATGATCTTTAAGCTCCCTTCCAGCCCCAACCATTCAGTGACTCTGATTCCATCAGTTTCTGGGATCTGCCTGTTTGCTGACACAGCTGGAGCACCCCCAGAGCTGGGGAGTGGCGTTGGCATGGGGGATCCATGGGTTTGGTCTTCTGGGGGCTCCTGGGCTCTGCTGCCTGAGGTGGTGTATGTGATTGCAGACCAGAGCTTCTCTTCAGAGGATCACTTCCAGGTCTTGAAGTCTGTCTGCTGTGGGCAAGTAGGATTGGAAAAATAACACTGGAGGGGGAAGGGATGGTCAGTGGAGGAACAGGAACAGAGACAGTGAAGTAACAGTTTCCCTCTCCTGGAGGGAAGAGGCTTAGAAGAAGTGAAACAGTCTGCATATCTTTAGTTAAGTGGCAATGCTCCATCAGGCTCAGGGTCTGGGGGTTTTAAGCAGGTATTGTTTTCCCCCCAGGACAGAAAAAGCAAAGAGCATAATGCCTTGTGCTGGCATTTTAATAGAAATCCTTCACCAACAATCCTTCATCAACAAGAGGGACTTGGCTGCTTTTTGTGAGTCCAGGAATGAGACTGCAGTGGGTGGAAATACAGGAAGACATTTTAAAAGAGTGTCTTTGCTCACTGCTATGGAATAATAATAATAATAGTACTAATAAACTTAGTGTCTTTGTGGTAGGGGAGAAAAGTAAAGTAAGTTTTTTAAATCTGGATAATCAGTGAAGAATAATGTAGAAAGAAAAAAAAAAAGGAACATTATTCAGAAACAAAAGTAAGAAACATTCCTTGAGGTTGGAAAAGTCTTCCAAAGCCATTGAGTCCAACCTGTGAGTGATTCCCACCTTCTCAACCAGACCAGAGCCCGGAGTGCCATGTCCAGATGTTCCCTGGACACCTCCAGGGATGGACTCCACCCCAGGCAGTCTGCACGTTCTCAGCTTGTAGACTGCCCTGAGCAGAGGGTGTTCTGGAACAGAAAACAAGTTGGCACAAATTGTGGAAGGAAAAAACGTTTTTAAGAGACGTGCAGGAGAACCTCTTACATCTCAAACTCCAGTATTTCATAAAATGTCCAGATACAGCAAACTGTGCATGGTACATAGCAGTTCTTTCCAAACACATGGCATAGTTTTTGTGCTTTCTCTGAAATTCAGAGTTGGCCATGAATGTTTCAGCTTTTAGTTTTAGTGCTGGCAGGCTCTCGTGAGCTATTTTTTTATACCTGCATCAAAATTGTGACTTTGACAAGCTGTGCTGTGTGATGCAGTCACCATCATGAAAGTGTAATTGTTCCTGTAATGCACTTACAGCAGGCATTTAGCTGCTGGGATAATAAGCACTGTGCAGCCAACAAAACAGCACAGCCACGCTCCATGTGCCTTTCCAGTGGTACAAAATACAGAGTTGAACTGGGCCAGAAATAGCAACTTTCGTTACAGCCACGGTACAAATGATTCACGCAGGTGGCCGGGAAAGACTTTCAGAGGTGCTAAGCTAAAAGCTGAATTTTGGGGTTTTCTCTTTGAGGAGCTTCTTTGGAGGTACTGTGTTGTGGCAGGAGAGTGTTTTAGTGGCCCAAGAGGCAGCACATGCACAGGAGCTGCTCTGTGTGTCCTAAATGCTGCATGTTTGGAGTTTAGCTCCTGCTGTGGGCTGGGTTGGACCAGTAGTCCCAGGTAATGCACCTGATGCTCCCCTGTGGGAAATTCCATCTTCCTGGGCACCTTGGAACCACTGTTCCTCTTCAGAAAGTAAATATTAAATACATGGGATCATTTTTAATTAGGATTTGTCATTAGATTATTTCGGTGTTAATGCTACAGAACAGGCTTTGGTTCCTTGTTGATGACTGAAGGGATTTTAACCAATGTACCTGTGCAGGCCTCCATCAGTAGCCCAGATTGTTAAATGTTAGATGGACATAGCTGTTCCCAAGATCACAGAATCATGGAATGGTTTGGGCTGGATGGGACCTTAAAGATTATTTAATTTTAACCCCCTGCCACGGGCAGGGACACCTTCCACTGTCCCAGGGTGCTCCAAGCCCCGTCCAACCCCTCCTGGAACTCTTCCAGGGATCCAGGGGCAGCCACAGCTTCTCTGGGCACCCTGTGCCAGGGCCTCCCCTCCCTCACAGGGAGGAATTCCTTCCCAATATCCCGTCTGACCCTACTGTCTGTCAGTGTGAAGCCATTCCCCTTGTCCTGTCGCTCCATCCCTTGTAGAATCCCTGTCCACACGTGCTGTAGGCTCCCTTCAGGTGTCCTGCCCTTCCTCAGGCCCAGTGAAGGAAGGAGCCTCCTCCCAGGAGCAGAGCTGGGCACTGATGTGGCTCCAGACCTGCAGACACAGAACCAGCTCCGGGCCTGGCTCCTTAATCACCTTAATCTGATTTCCCTGCAGGCTGTTGCCAGAGGAGCCAGCACCCAGCCCGCTGCCTCAGGCTCTGTATTCCACCTGTGTCTCTGCATTTGGGAAGGGCTGATGGAAAGCATTAATGGAAATTGTCCTGAAGTAGAAATTCCTGCTATATTTATCTTCAGTAATTCTTAGTGCTGCTGTACTTGAGCTCTGCCACAGCTCTTTTAGTTCATTCAGAGTTGCATTCATTATAGATAACACAACAGCTGGACTATTCTTTTCTAACTCAGTCTTGGGCTGAAAGTGCCAGTAGTGATAAATTCTGTGAAAATGGAACTTTAACTGCAGTCTGTAAATTACTTTCCTTCACAGCAAGTTCTGATTTTACACCTGTGCTTCCATATGTGTCATTGACTTGTGCCATACATCTTTATTTACCAGTTTGTGAAGAAGCACTGGTAGTTAAGTATAAACAGCAGGAGGCTTTAAATGATGACCTTGATCTTTCTGGGAAATTTGGAAAGCAGTTGGAAGTAGGGCTGCTTTGTTGGGAGCATGAAGGATATCTGGATTGTGCAGCTCCCTGAGGCAATGTCTTTCTTTTTGTGGCCTCACTGTGTTTTCCCCCTCCACAGAGCTACTAAGAAAAATCCTACATTGTGGAATAGTGGACTAGATCCTACTGGGATTCAAGTCACATTTAAATATTAACATTATAAAATGTCAATAATGAAATACAAAGAGAATTACGGGAATAATTGGGTTAGCTGATATACTACTTTGACCTGAGAGGACATGCACTGGCATTTTTAAATAGTGTAAGAAGTTTATCACTCCAGTCTTGGAGATGGTAAAAGTGTTCTGAGCCTTTAATGTTTGTTTTGAGGATTTGGAAGTGATCCAAAAGCTGGCATCTGGAAGCATTGGTTGGTTATTACTGAAATCAGTGTCAGTAGAGATGAAGTTTCACCCCCCTTTGCTGGCTGTGTGTGGAACGGCTTGAGGCCCATGTTCTAACAAAAAACACAGCAAAGAATAACCAGTGAAGAAGCAGCAAATGTTTCCTTTCTTTGCCCTTTGTATCATGGAGAACTCTGGCAGTCTCCTTGGGAATGCAGGAGGTGGCCTGGTGGTGATGTCAAAGTATTGATCTGATGTGCTGGTGAAAAAGGCATCAGTCTGCATGGAAGGACAGTGTTCAGGTATTTAGAATCATAACCTTGCCTCTCCCTCTGTGTCTGAGAACATCCTGTGTTTGTTCTAGAGAAGAGGCCCTTTCTCCTAGCCCAGGTGAGGCTGAGAAGTGGCTCAGTCATTCCTGCCACGTCCCCACCTGGGAAGGACCAGTCCTGCTGTGCTGTGGCCTTTGCTGGGTGAAGGGAGATGGGGCTTGCTGAGACACAAACTTCACTTGAAATGTCGCTTTTAAATAAGTGAGAGGTTCTCTGGAGGTTTTATAGCAGAAAGGAGCTTTTCTCACAAGGAACTGGCTCGTTCACCACAGGGCCCTGTGAGGAACGGCTGCTCTGGCAGGGGTAGTGAGGGCTCAACTGAGAACTCCTGTGTAACTGGACCTGGAACTGTTGTTCTTTCTATTCCAGCTGCTCTTTGCAAAGCAGGCTGTTTTGATAAGTAAAGACTTCTTTGCATAGTGTCTGTTTTTACCACAGTCTGATGGCCCATATGCTAAAGAGGACAAACTAGCAGAGATACCATCTGAAAGTGGGAATAATCACGGGGATGCTGTCATGTGCTGCTGGGGGAGGGTTCTGGGCTGTGGGAGAGCACTTAGAGTTTACTATTTGTTTTTCAAAAGAGGAGAATAAACACAGCCTGAGCAGATTGCACCAAAGTCTGACTTAGGAGCAATGCTGAGTGAGGGTTTTCCTTACACAGCTCAAAATGCTGCATTAAGCTCAGAAGAGTCATTGGACAATCATCTGAAGTAGAGCAGGTCTACAGAAACTCCTAAACTGGTAAAACTACCAGTAGATAAATTGGTCCAATTTCAACATATGCCTTACTTGAATTAATAGAGAAGATACTTTATTAGACAGCTGTGAATTTGGCAGGTTTTAATTTGTTCTCTTGGGAAAATCTGTATCTTCCACTCTGCTGCTGGATGGTTTCTGTGATCCTCTACCACTAGATGTTGCTGTGTGAGTGATTGATGTAGTCTTATCTAATGCTGGATGGATTCATCCCTGAAGAAAAGGAGGAGATACCACTGAAACAGCATTTCTGCCTGTTCTGAAATTTGTATTTTGAGACTTTTGCCTGAGACATTTTTAGAGTTTATTGGCTCTGTTACATTAGTCATAAAGGTTGTCTCTCTCTTGAATACCCAGCAGTGTGCTGATTATTGCTCCCAATTTGGCAGGGTTTTCTCTTCAGGTGTGTCTGTAGAGCTGCTGGTCTCAGCAGAGAGGATAAAAGGCAACAAAATGTAACTTGGCCAAAAATGTTTTTGCAGCAACTCTGTTCTGTAGCATCTGTGGCTTTTCATTCAATGAAAGATGGCAGGGGAAGAAAATTTCTATACATTCCAGCATGAGGAAAAATCAGTTTTCAGGGGAAATTCTTGCTTTTGGCTGTTTTTTAAGCTTTCACCTTGTTGGTGAAGGATTACTCACCTCCTTGGGGGTTTGCTATGTTTATTCTGCACAGAAGTCGACAAATAGAAAAGCTCCATCAGGGTGAACTGAAGTTATCCTAAGGAAAAATTTCATTGCATGGATAGTGTAAACTCCCTGAGACTGAAGTAAAGCTGGAAAGGAATCTACAAGTGAATAAAACAAGAAGTTTGGAATTGGATTTGGGGAATCTGGGCTTGGAAATGCCTCAGGTAAGTCTGCTGGGATTTTATTCGCTTCTGTAAATAATTTTGCCTCTGTCTAAGAACAAATTTGACCAGCACTAGGAGGGAAGATGTGTAAGAGATTAAAGGATGTATATTTTGTAGGGTCCCTGTAGTGTCTGTGGTGGAAGCTGTGGTGCTGCTCTTGATCCTGTGTTTGTTCAAGCTTCAGCCACATTGTCTCTTGGTGAGGGGGGATGCCTGGAGAGCAGAGCAGCCTTTTATTACTGCAGTGATTCACACACAGCACACTGAATGACTTTCAGCAGCACAGTGTTTCTCCCTTCCCAACCCTCAGGGTGAGAGTGTCTAGAAGAGAAATTGAGGTCTGGAATTAAATGTAGCAGAAGGCCTTGCTGCCCATTCCCTGCATGCCCAGTCATCCTGCATAATGCTTTTTTTGCCAAATTTCACTTCGTTCTTGAGAGAGAGGTAACAATCTTGATTTAGTTGTCATAAATTTTGCTTTCCTTACAATTTCATATGGACGTTTTACGAGTTCTAATGGCTCTAAACACAGTCAACACTGCTTTAGTACAAAATGATTTGTATTAGAGGGACTCCCAGATCTTGCCAGGACTGGCCCTCATCCTCTACAAATGCCAACATATCCCAAAACTTGGCAAACATAAGACTTTCAAACCAACAGGGAAGAATGAAGGGGCAGTGAATGCTCTTGCAGCTCTGTGGTGGATAGAAATGTGTCCTTTGACTGCTCCTCCATATTGTCTGCAAGCTGCTCTTGAAGCATTCTCTGGCTCTGGGGGATGATGTGTTTATCTGTGGTGCTAAAAACCTTCGGAGACTAGGAGGAAATGGTGGTCCTCCTCCTGTTTGTTGAAGATGAAAATGTGCCTTTTTATATCACGTTTGAAATGTCTGTCCATTGTGTTGTAGCCCAGTGTGAGTGGAATGGACCCTCCTTTTGGGGATGCCTTTCGGAGCCACCTGTTTTCAGAGCAGACTCTGATGAGCACGGATCTCCTGGCAAGCAGCTCAGATCCAGACTTCATGTATGAACTGGTAGGTCACCTGTGTGTGCCCAGAGTTTCATCTCCTTGACTGACACCAGTTCCTGTAGGAACAAAGGGTTGTTGGTTCAAGAATGCTGGAAAATTATTCATTATTGCTGGCTGCTGATCAGGGAAGAGCTGGACTGCTTGTCCAGCAAATGTGATGCTTCCTCAGCAGGCACTTCTTCAAACTGGCCATTGGGACAGGCTCAAATCCACCTTCCACTGGTGCTCCAAGCCCTGTCCAGCCTGACCTTGGACACTTCCAGGGATGGGGCAGCCACAGCTTCCCTGGGCACCCTGTGCCAGGGCCTCACCACCCTCACAGGGAAGAATTTCCCCCTGCTATGTTCTACTTCATCCAAGCTGTGAATGCAGGGGGAAGGAGAACAAAAGTTGACTCACAAGCTACTTATATGAGCATTCCCTTTTTAATTTTCTCCCTGCATCAAAGGAGAAAGGTCACTCGTGGTCATTAATTGGTCGTGTTAGAATGAGGTTTTCCAGGAACTGGTAAATTTAAGCATATTCTGTTAAGCACACAGCAAAGATTGACCTAGTCTGTAGAGATGCCTGTGATGTCTTTCATATTTTAAATACATGGATATTGGTACTGGTTTAGTTCCTGATGAGCAAATGGATTTGCAATAGCAGGAAAATACAGTGTTATAGGAAGAGCAGTGTCTTCAGAAAGACCTGTTGCTGAAGCACAGGAGCTGAACTTCATTCTGACCTTCAAAAGAAGCTTTTAGTTGAAAGTTGAGGTCCCTTCCTATGTCACCACTCTCTCATACTTCACTGGAATTGAGCTCTCCTTCCCAGATCAAGTAGAGGAAAGAGATGATGGATACTTTTTTTGTATTAACTTCTAACTTATGTTATTGTGCACAGGACAGAGAAATGGACTATCAGCAAAGCTCCAGGGACAACTTGCTTTTCATGGAGGACTGCAAAGACCTTGAGAACTTGGAGTCTTTTACGGACATCCTGGACAAAGAAGCTGCTTTCACCTCCAAGTGGGAGCAGTGGGATACCTACTGTGAAGACCTAACTAAGTACACTAAATTAACCAGCTGTGACATCTGGGGAACAAAAGAGGTGGATTACCTGGGCCTGGATGACTTTTCAAGCCCATACCAGGATGAAGAGGTGATAAGCAAAACACCCACACTGGCCCAGCTGAACAGCGAGGACTCCCAGCCTGTCTCAGATTCACTCTATTACCCTGACTTGCTCTTTAGTGTAAAACAAAACCCTTTAAATTCTTTGTTACCTGGCAAAAAAATGGCCAGCAGAGCAGCGGCGCCGGTCTGTTCCTCCAAGAACGTGCAGGCCGAGGCCGCGCTGTCGGACTGTGCCCAGAAGGCCAGCAAGCCTGGCAGCCAGCCTGCTTCCAGTACACAGATCATGGCCAAGACCAACGTGTACAGCAGTGAAAAGGTGAACATGCACGTTGAATGTAAAGACTATGTTAAAAAAGCAAAAGTAAAGATCAACCCCTTGCCGCAGAGCAGGCCCGTGCTGAGCCAGGCGCACGCTGACGCAGCCAAGGAAAACACCTGCTACTGTGGGGCTGTGGCAAAGAGACAAGAGAGAAAAGGACTCGAGTCCCCCCATGGTCACAGTACAACCCCTGGCTTGCCTTTTAAAGAGACTCAAGAGCTGCTCCTCAGCCCTCCCCAGGAGAGCCCCGGGCTGGCTGTGGGGGAGAGCAGCCTTTCCGCCAGCACGTCCGTGTCGGACTCCTCGCAGAAGAAAGAAGAGCACAATTATTCTCTTTTTGTAACAGACACTTTGGGTGAACAGTCAGCCAAAGCAGACCCCGAGGAAGAGGAGGAGGATGAGGATGATGTTGAAGATGAGGACCACGATGAAGGATTTGGCAGTGAGCACGAGCTGTCTGAAAACGATGATGAGGAAGAAGATTACGAGGACGATAAGGACGATGACATCAGCGATACCTTCTCAGAACCAGGTACCAGCATGGGTGGGCTTTGGTAATGTGGAGGTTGATGGATTTGTCCTCTGAGTGGCAAGGAAAGCTTTTGAACTCCTGATAGTTACAGATGAGCAGCACTGATCTTGAGTTGTGAACTCTCCTCCCACATTTTCTAAGTGCTTTGCAAAATGCAGTTTATTCAAAGTATGCAAAGTCTCCGTTGCCCTATTTCATGAAAAACTGCATAAACTGTGGCCATGCAACAAAAATAATAATAGAGAATACAGGAAGCCCAGCTGTAGCCTGAGGTTAGAGCAGCTGCCTGCAAGTGTGGCCTTCTTTTTTTTTGTAGCTCTCTAGTAGGATGTGCAGAGCTTTCTAGCACTTCTTGTAGCTGTGAACTTAGCCAGAGTTGGATATGTTAGGATGAAATCACATCCTGAGTGAAATGATTTCATAATTACATAAGTCCTACTTTCAGGTGCAGTTTTTCCACAGAATGTAAAGAATGACTGAAATTAATAGAATCATTTCTAGGTGGTTTTCAGCAGTAACACTTAAGGGGGCTTCAGAGGATAGTGAATTCCTCTCTCCTTCCTTTAGAAATGGAGTCCTAAGAGCAGGCATAAGAAGTAACCTTCACCTAGAAGGTAACAAAACAGTAACATTGTATAAAAATAAAATCTGTGGGGAAAACGACAGGATTGTAACCAAGTATTAATTTCATTTCAGAAATTATTACAATATTCACATCTTATAAATGCCCTGTAGTAGAGTATAAGAATTAAAGTATTCAGACATTTGGCAATATGTAACTTCGAGGGGATAAAGCAGCTGAATTTTTTCCTTGTTGAGAACAGCAGCTTCCCTAAAGCTTGTCAGTGTTTGTCATAATGAACTCTCAGATAAAATTATTTTCTAATTAGATTTCCTGCGTTGGCATTAAACTCATTAAGCATTCTGCCCTTTATGCTACTTTCACATGCACACAACACATTTTTATTAACATTTTGAAGCCTCTTCCTCCCTTCTGGAATGAACTCCCTCTGCTTTCTGGGGCCCTGAGCAGCTGTTCCAGCTCTGCAGCCCATGGGGGATGTGTTGCACTGGGAGCCTGGGATCCCTGAAAAAGAGAGGTTGTGTTAAATGCTGTGGGTGGAATTAATTAACTTAATTAAGGATTTTACTGACCAACAATCCACATTCTGCAGCAGTAGCTGAGGATCTGGGCTTATCCATGCTTGCCAAACCCTTCCATGAATGAAGCCTAAAACCATTCACCTCAAATGTGGTGATATTAAAAATTTTATCACATATTTTGTCTATTTTAGAAAATAACATCTCCAGGTATTCTAATTATGTCACTCCTGTATTTTGTGTTGCTTTTTTACCTCTAAAGGTAAATACTATGGGTAAAGTATCTAAAAATAGGCACAGCACAGGAAAATTAAACCTTCCACAGCTCTGAAAGCAAAATCTGTTGGTATTTTGAGTGAGGATGTAATTTACTGAAAGGACAAAAATTGCTGACTCTCTAATGTTTTTTAATACATAATTTGCTTTTGGTTATTCTTCATGTATGCTTTTAGAGTGAATGAAATGCTTTCTTCAAGTGTTATCTGAGGAAATATTTAGATATAGTGAAGGAGAAATAGCTAAAAATACGACTGCCTCTCAGGCAAGTTTGGACAAAAGTGTTTTTATTATCACCATGACACAGATTTAGCAATTTTGGTCCCCTGCAAAGGTAGTTTTTTATGGGAATTACCAGCCCAGGCCTTTTCTAGCATTTAAACATGGTGGTTTTGCTATTACTGAGTATATTTTTCCTGTGTCATTTAGTAGAAAGACTTTTAAATGACTGTTCCTGCCATCAAGTAGTCAGGAGTTTCCAGAAATGGGAAATGCAGCAATTTATTCAGTTGTCCTGGAGAATGAATGAGTGAAAAAGTGCTCAAAGAGCCACAAAGATTGTTTTAAGGAGCTGCATTAGATCAGTCTGAGCACCTGGCCCATCAGCTGGGGAAGAACACTGGAAATGATTTGCCAGCAGCCTCTGTGCTGAAGTGGTGAAGAGCAGGAGTTCCCTGGCTCTGTTTCAGTGGGGCTATTTTTGGGTTTCACCTGGTGAGATGCAGAAGTCACGTGCACACTGTTCTCTGTTCTGCTTCATTGAACCCTGGTGAATTTAAACCCGAAACCACAGGGAGGGATGTGAAGAAGGACTTTTAGGAAGGGTTTGTGAAGGGCTTCAGAGTTAAATACAAGAACCCTTTCAGATTTCTTAGAAGCCTGCCCTGCTGTGTGATCTTTGCTAAATGCAGTGCAGAGCAGCTGAACAAGTTTGTGTGTTAGGTTAGGACACTGCACTGGATTCTTTTATGTAACTTTATAATGGTAGCAGGTCAGTGCTGGGCTTGCAAGGCAGGATGTATTAAGTCAATGTAATTGAAGTTGCTAACTTAATTACAGTTTGAATAAGCAAACAGGAAGTACTGATTTTAACCTTGTTGTACATTTGTACCCTTCAGCTCTTACAGAGATTTGTTTTCATTGGTTGGATTAATTCTGTGTTGTCATGAAGATGGGCTCAATTTATATATTTCTGTATCATGAGTTACATAACTTTTTTTTTAGGTGGAAAGTCAGTGGGCTTTTTGAGTGTATTTTGATACTTATGTCAAACAGCATTTGAGAGAAATGGAGCTACAGTTACAAATATTTATGGTATTTGAAACTGTATTTAATGTAAAGTGTCGATATTTTTGGCTATACAACACAAATGTTTTATAAAGCATGTTTCATTGTTTGGTTTGCCTTTAAAATCCTGCCTTTCCAATAAACCAGAGAATCCAAGTGAATGAGTTGATGAAATGATGAGAAACAGAACTTCAGGATGGTTTTAATCCTTCTGCATACCCGACTTCTATTCGTGCTTTGGGTTATGACGTGAGAGTCCAAAGCAAGAAAGTTTGTTTTTCCTCTTTCAACTGGTGTTCCAAGTGCAAACAGACTAATTGAATGGACTGTTTTAAAAAGAAGAAAGTGTTCTTTGTGCTGGTGGAAGATGAAGCAGACCTAAGCATATGGGGTCAAGGCTTGCTAAGCCTGCAGTCCATGCGTGGGTGGCTTTTCCTTTAGCTCCATCAGAGTATGTGATGTTTAGAAATGCTTCTTTTTAAAGTAAATGTAAACCATTATTTAGCATTTTAGCACAAAAGGCCATGCAGTTGTTTGAGATGTTTTTTTAACCTTAGTATAGCTTATCTTTATTTTCTAAAGCATATCTGGGGTTTGAAAACCTGTGGTTTGTGTTTACACAGTTATGGTAAAATGCTTCTGTGATGTGGACAGTGGCATTACAATTTCTCTATCCTTCATGAACAATTCATGATATCAAGTGCATCATAATTCACCTCTAAAATATTGTACAGCTTTACTGAGGATCATTTCTTCTCATCCCACTAAAGAGGAGGAAGAGGTTGAACAGTGGGTCCAGATCCCTTCAGCTTAGATGGTCCCTTGGTCACTGCCCTGATAACAGAGCCCCTTTCTCCAGCCTAGGAGGGATCAGTGCTTGGATTTATTCCCTGCAGGTCTTTGGACTCAAGGAGCAGCAGGAGTTGGACTCAATCCTGTGGGCCTCTTCCAACTCAGAGTGTTCTATAATTGAATAATTTTTTTCTTTATTGTCTTTTGCTAATCCATCTTTCTTACCTGCTTCTCTTCCCATGCTTTTTGTCAAGTGTGGAGGTGAGTTAGGATTGTGTTCTGCCAATTCATGGAGAAAATTGTCAGGATGGGAGAACATGGCCCAACATCTGCTGTCTGTACTTGGCACTGCTGGGATTGTGGGGGACTGCAGCTTAGGGGGTCAGAGGGACTTTAAATGCATAAATAATTTCACTTTTTTCAACTAACAAAGCCCCACCAGTGGCTCAGTGTCTGTCCTGGATTTAAGGCAAGTACCCAGGAGCAGCTGATGCTGGAAACCAAGTCTGTTAGATAATGCAAAACAGAGCTGTCTGTGGTTTTGCTCTTAACTTGAATCCTCAGTCCGCTGCTAAGGGGCTACAAACAATTCTGTCACCAGCATGTAAACAACCCCCTGCATCCTTTTAGGGTATGAAAACGATTCTGTGGAGGATTTGAAAGAAATGACTGCAATATCCTCTCGGAAAAGAGGCAAGCGAAGATACTTCTGGGAGTACAGCGAGCAGCTGACGCCGTCCCAGCAGGAGAGGATGCTGAGGCCGTCCGAGTGGAGCCGGGACACCCTGCCCAGCAACATGTACCAGAAGAATGGGCTCCACCACGGTAAGAAATCCTCATCCTGGTCACAAATGGCTGTCTTCTCCTTGTGACACCTTCAGCAGCCAAATTCCCCTCCTTGTAAGTGCTGAGAAGTTGTGTTTTGGCCGTGCAAATTCAAGCACTGTAAGGCTGTTAGTTACCTGGGCTCTGCAGTGAACACACAGTAGGGACTTTCAGTGTGGTTTCTTCCAGAGGAGTGTGGATGAATTGAGAATTGTGACTTCCAAGGGCTCTCAGTGGAAACCCTGAGAGTTCAAAGCTTTCTCAGTGTGATACTGTAAATACTGGATGAGTGGCTTGACTGATGTTTGCTGCTCGTGGCTGTTGCTGTCAGTGCTGCCTGTGTTAGCAGGAGGCTGGGAGGGCTCTGGGGTGCCAAGTTCAGGGGACTGTGGTATGTACTGAGGACAAGCACTAAGGCACAACTGTCTCTCTCTGCTCCTCCCTCCTTGTTTTCCCCCTGTGAATGCAGCACAGTGAAGCAGTTACTCCTCTGGGAATAAACTATTTCCTTAAGATGCCCTCTTAGAAACTTAAACCAGTTGCTCTAATAACTGGGATTTATTCCCAGTGAGCAATTACTGCACCACAAACATGATTAACACCACCCCAAACAAACCACTCTTAGGGGTATTTTTGTTTTCTTGTCACAGGACCTCTTTTAGGCTGCTCCATTTGATTTTGGCTTTGAAGGAGCAAATTAAACCAATTTCTCTGGTTGTAAGGTTAATGTTCCCTCAGAGTTGAAAATTACTGCCTTTAACATGGCAATTGGCCTTCTCTTAAGTCAAAAGGTTTTTTTGTTGTTGTTGCTGTTACCTGTAGATTTACTCAGGGAAGAATAATTTTTTTCTTTAAATCTCCTTAGTTTTTCAAAGCTTCTTTATCCTGTAGTGAAATATCAGTACCTAAAGTCCCTATCGCTGCTCTTTCTCATGATAGAACTCTGAGCAACCTGGTCTAGTGGAAGGTGTCCTTGCCCATGGCAGGGGGGAGAAAAGATGAGTTTAAGGTCCCTTCCAACCCAAATCATTCTGTGATTCCACTATTTGATATTTGTTATCCAACACCAAATAACCAAACATGCTCTGAGGACTCAAACCCACCAGATACTTGGACACTTGACCTTTAAGTCAAGTGCAAAACCAGGCCTTAAAGAGCTTCAAATACATACAATAAAAGGGGTTAACTGGCCTTTACATGGATCATTTTATCTCAGCATCACTGAAGATTGCTTCAGCACCAGGCCTCAGCACTCTTTCTTAGTACAGGACTTTGGCAATAAGATTATTTAGGAATTTAATCCACTGAAGTGTGCAGGAGGATATTTTGGCTGAATATGAGTTAACAAGTTTACAGCTGGAGCAAAACAGCAGGGTTTGAACTTGTGACATACGTTTTTCAGCAGAGTTGTGTGTATGCTCTCTGTCACATCCAGTGGCCTGGCCAGCAGTATTTGCTCTTATCTGATCTGGATAGAATATGAATTGTACAAAGCTCTTTGTCTGGAAATGCTCTTTCTATTGTGAGAGGCCACGGAGATCACCTGATTCCGGCCCATTCTTCTGAAGTGAACAAAGGAACTTAAACTGCACCCAAAAAATGCCTATTTTAGAGTGTTTTCTCACAGGTTTGTGTATGTATTGTGTCACTTCCCTACCCATTTTTCTGCATATTTAAAACAGGAAAATATGCAGCAAAGAAGTCACGGAGGACTGATGTAGAAGACCTGACTCCCAACCCCAGAAAACTCCTCCAGATTGGTAATGAGCTGAGGAAGCTGAATAAGGTGATCAGTGACCTGACACCCGTCAGTGAACTTCCCTTAACTGCCAGACCCAGGTCAAGGAAAGAAAAGAACAAGTTGGCTTCCAGGTATGCATTGGGTAGAGCTGCAGGGATTAGAAAATTTGGATTGGTACAAGTCAGTGATAAAGATCTAAATAATTTTTGCCTAAAGAAATTCTGCTTCATGTGGCAGCTCCTGCAACGGGAATCATCAGTTTGTCAGATGGGAATCACCAGTTTGTCAAGTGGGAATTACCAATTTATCAAATGGGAGTTACCAGTTTATCAAAGCAGAGTATTTGGCACCTTGGGAGCTGTGGTTTGCCCATTTCCTAGACAAGGATGTGTTTCCACTGGAATTGACTTCCTTAGCTGTGGGGAAAAAAGCTGGGACAGTGATAAAACCCACAAGAGTCAAATGTGAGCAAATGCAGGTAGCAGAGTGTTTCCAGTGCAGGTGAGTGAGGATGGATGAGTTTGTGCATCACAGCTCTGGGAGGGTTGGTTGATGAGTTCATGTGGCTCTTTTTACTCTGGAATTTCTGGTAGTGTTCTAATTCTTCCCCTCTTCTTGTCATAGGGCTTGTAGACTAAAAAAGAAAGCCCAGTATGAAGCCAATAAAGTTAAACTCTGGGGTCTCAACACGGAATATGGTAAATACAACTCTTCACATCTTAATTTTGCTTTTGTTTGGGCAAGTCTGTGTTTTGCACCGTGATGTAACCTGGCTCATAGAGAAAAGAGTTGGTACAAACCCAGCAATTCTGTTGGCACAAAACCAGCCCATTGAATAAAGTGAATGTAAATTGGGTTACCTGTAATGTTGAGCTACTTTGCAGGTGTAAATTATGTAAATGTATGCATATTCTGTAAATATTATTGAAAATACTGGTAATATTTGAAGTAAACTATTACATTTAATTTTACAGTAAGTGTGATGTGACACCTTTGACACAGATAGTTGTGTGTGGATCACTGTGAATCCCTTCTAGGGGATTGTGATGCAAAGCTAATCCTTTTTTTTCCCTCTTTGCAGATAATTTACTCTTTGTCATCAACTCCATTAAACAAGAAATAGTTAATCGGGTGCAGGTACCTAAAGATGACAGAGGAATCAACATGGAGCAGAAGTTGAACATACTTATTAAAGACACTCTTGGTAAGCAGTGAACTTCGTGTATGTACCTGGATATGAAGATCTAGAATCATAAATGGCCTGAGTTGGGAGGAACCCCAAAGCTCATCCCATTCCACCAGGGACACCTTCCACTGTCCCAGGCTGCTCCAAGCCCTGTCCAACCTGGCCTTGGACACTGCCAGGGATCCAGGGGCAGTCACAGCTGCTCTGGGCACCCTGTGCCAGGGGCTCACCACCCTCACAGGGAACAATTCCTTCCCAGTATCCCATCTGACCCTGCTCTCTGAAGCCATTCCCTGTGTCCTGTCACTCCAGGCCCTTGTGGAATTGTCTCTTCATCTTGTCTTGTTCAGGCACTGTGAGGCCACACTGAGATCACCCCAAAGCTTCTTCTCTCCAGGCTGAACAATCCCAATTCTCCCAGCCTTTCCTCCCAGCAGAGCTGCTCCAGCCCTCTGCTCATCCTGGTGCCTCCTCTGGGCTTGCTATATTTGATTGCACACAATTTCTGATACAGAGGAAGGAAGGAACCCTTTCCTGATTCCAGTTGTCCCAACCAGAGTGTCCCCTGGCTTTGTGTCACCCGTAGGAATGTGCCATGAGCAGTGACCTGAGAGCAGCTTCTCTTCCCTCCCTTTCAGGACTTCCTGTAGCTGGACAGACGTCGGAGTTTGTGAACCAGGTCCTGGAGAAGACAGCAGAGGGAGACCCCACGGGCGGCCTCGTGGGGCTGCGGATACCCATGGCCAAGGTTTAGGGCAGGACTAGAGCTGCTCGCGGGTCAGGTTCCCCCGTGCTGGCGAGTTCCTCGTTGTAAATGGCCTTCTGGTCTGCATGTCAGCTTAGCCTTCTGCAAACACTCACCTCTAGGTTCCATTGGCTTCAGTAACAGTGTAGGAAAACAAATCACTGCGTGGTAGAAAATGCTGCAGAGCATTTCTGGACCATAAACCAGATAGTTTCAAAGCTGCTTTAAGCTCAAGGGCAGAAATGAGAGTTCTCTTTCAAATGATCTAGGACCAGAATATATCACTTTTGTTTTAGAAGCAAAACCATGGGTTTGCTAGTGCAAATTTTTAGCATTTGCCAGACATTGTGACAGGTTTATGGTCCAAGTGAAGTAAGAGGAAGCATTTTTTTGGTGAAGCTGTCAATGTAGGGAGTTTTTTGTTAATTTTTTAAATTTTATTTTTAAATAATTGGATTTTCTTTTCTTGTTCTTAAAAAAAAAAGTAAGCGCTCTTTGCAACCATTAAATTGTACATAGCACACGCAGCATTAGAGCTAGTGTGCCATATAAAACTTTAATTTTCTGAGCTTAATAGAGTATTTAAATGTCTGTGCAAGCAAGAGAAAAAAAAAGTATATTCTTTGTGCCTTGTATTTTGTGGGGAGAGCTATCAGTATAAGCTGGTAAAGTTTTGTATGAAGAAAACCCTGAGGGGCAAAACCGAGCTGTATAGATGGTGAGATTTTAGGTTTTAATGTATTTGTTCCAGCTCTTAAAAATTTTTGAATGTATATAGGAATATGTTGAAAATGTAGATATATGCCACAGAGTCTATGTATTGTATAAAAGATGGCTCTAGAAAACTCAATTTCGGTACTTTGGCCGGAAGAAAACAAATACTTGCACATTAATGCGATTGTTTATTTTTGTACCAAAGACAAATGCAACTGATATGGCGAACTGCCAGTCTAAGTAAAGTTTTGCACAGCTTATATGATACTGTACTGAATGTAAAAACAAAAGAAAAAAAGAAAAAAAATTAAAGGTCAGGGTTAGGGATCTTACTGAACTGTGAATTTTTTTGTTTGGGTCCAATTATCTACAGAAGGAGCATTCATACATAACGATATTATTTTGCTGTTCTTGTAGTTCGCTTCCATGGTAGATAAGTTGGTGGCCGTCTTGGAGTCTTTAAATCTTTTTTCTCTGCACTTACTGTAGGAGATTTTAATATATTTGGATTTTAGTAAGCTATTGGTAAAATAGTTTTCGACTTTGAGAATTTAAAAAAAAAAAAGTATTTAGCTTGTTGTAGTATACTTCCACCAAACAACCAAAATAAAATTATTTTTATTGTAACGTGTATATATGTAAAGAGGAAAAAAAAAAAAGAGCTACAAATATCTAATTCCTTAGTTGCCACTTTTCCAGTTGATGTATTATTATGCATGTGATGTTTCCAAGGATCAACACAGGCTTCAAACAAAACAAAAAAAAAAATTTATAGACTTTTATATTTTTGTACAGGTATTTCGAAACTAGCTTCTTCAGACTTATATGTGACTTATTCTTGTTAATTCAGTAGTTTCTATGATTGAGGAATATTAACACAAAGTTCTTATTTGCTCTTCTGCTAATAAGAGTTGGCTTTGTAGTCAGTGTTAACGTACAGATTAAAAGCTTTAGCCTTTGATGAGAAAGTCCTTTATCTCAAGGCAAGATCATTCTCTGGTTTCATGGACCTCCCCTCCTTTTCCTCCCTGTTCTTTCTCTCCCTATTTAAAGATGACAAAACACTGTTTACTGAAAATAGAAATACCAAATATTTTCAAATGTAGCTGCTGAAAAAAAAAAAATGCAAAAGTCCATGAAGGCTTTCTCCCCACTCCCTTTGGGGAATTTCTCCACTTCGTTCCTAGTTTGTCTAAGTTTGTTTGTACTGTGATTCCTTTTTGTTTATAAGTAGGTTATTTTTGTATCCAAGCTTGTACTATAAGAGAAAAAAGCCTGAATTGGTAACAGTGCAGAAGAGTGGCCGTTGAAAGTGCTGGCCCTGCCACACTCACAGCTTCCTTTGCACCCAGATATTTTGGAAGACTCAAAAGGGAGGAGGAGGCCAAAATACCACTACTGAGCTGTACAGGAAGTCTCTCCTACAAGAGACTGAACAAATACCCAGGGCAATTTAGGCAAAACTTCTTAAATCCACTTAAGGCTTGCAAAATCTGAGTGGAACGTGGGTGTTCTCCTTTGAGGCGTTTGTGTTGTTGTTGTTGTTGTTGTTCAGGTGAGGTGAGAGTTGGCTGCTGCTTTCCACGGTGGGTCTGGTGTATTCCTCTTGTTCTTGTGGAGCTGCCCAGGGCCCCAAAACCCCGACAGAGAATGTGTCCTGTGAGGTGCAGGGCTGGCACACAGAGCTTGTCCCTGTGCTCCATCCAAACCCTGCAGGCGAGGCAGCATCTGAACATTGAGAGACAGCAGTTTGAAATCAGGTGAAAACTTCTGTGACAAATTCAACTGACAAGGTATTTAAAAGCCCCCCCTTTTTTTACTGCCTGGGAATCCTGGGCAACACACAACTTTATAGCTTTTTATTTTTGTCTGAAAACCAGACTATGATTTTGGTCTCGCATTTCAATGTAGACTTTGAATCTTTAGTGAGTTCCATACCCTTGCATTTCAGTGTTTCCTATGTATTATTTTAAGTTAAAGCTTTGAAATAGTTGAGCTTTTTAATGTTGACACTTTATTTTGTAACTATTTATATGTATGTATATCTTAGAAAAGCACTTTGTTTAAAAAAAAAAAAGAGGAAAAAGAAAAAAAAAAAAAGAAACTGCGTTTTATATGATTCCTGCCACTTGCTGCTAACTCTGGGCTGGTCAGAATGCTGCAGCGATACTTGAGATAAATAAAACCTGGCAGTAAAATGTAGAGTAAAGATAAGATCTTTTGCTGGTATAACTTTATCATAAAGGTGACATAGGCAAGCTGTGCAGCTTTACATTTTAACCAGGGGACTCTGTGGCATTTAAACCGTCTAGAAATGGTTGTACTTTAATGCCAGTAACAATCTGCTTCCTCTAGTGTCATTAAAATATATACATTTAGTGTATACTTATCACAAACAAAAATCTTATAAGGGTATAAAAACCAACAAATGTACATGTTCTGTTTTTTGGCAATTGTGGCATGCATTTTGGGGTGATCTTTAGAGAAGACCATTTTCTAAAGATTTTCAGTGTTCATACATAGTATGTGGATCTTAACGAAGTCCTGTTTTTTTTTTTTTTTTTGTTTGTTTTTGAGTGTAGGCATTGTGAATATTCACTTTTAATCCTATATCCAAAAACAATGATCTATTTTTTGATTTAAGACAACCAGAAGCTCTTCCTTTTTCTGATACACTGGATTCTCTAGGATTTGTTTCCATATTAAAAGCATGCTGTCATAACTGCTCTTGTCGAGATCTCGTCAGTCTGAACGTAGGTGCCACACTTGGAATCGATGGGCTGCTTGTTCTGCTGTACCATGTATGACCCTCGTCCTTCCCCTCCCTTCATGACAGATGATGATGTGGCTTTATATTGTGCCTTACTTGTACATCTAGAACTAAATGTTTTTCATTCCCTCTGAACTCCTCAAAGCTTCTGAGATGGAATCAGAGCTGATTAAAGCGTGCTGGAGCGAGTGCGGATAGGGCTGATTTCAGTTTCTCTAGACCTTTTGTATTTCTGTGGAAGAACAGTTTTTGAATGGCCTTGCAAAATGTGGGGGTGCTCCTGAAGGGTGTTTTTAAACCCGAAACCCCCTTTGCTAACACTTCCTTTTATGGTTATTGAACACATTTACTGATACTTGGTGAGTACTTTTTGTTTTTTGGGATGAGAGAGACTTACTACTAAAGCTATGTTTACGTGTGGATGGGCTGGATTTTCTTCTCATACCAGTTGAAATCATTGTGATTTAATAAAGTTGCATTGCTGTAAAGCTGATGTGAGAGTCAGGCTCAGCTGTGTTCAGTTCCTAATTTATAGATTGACTTTTTTCCATACTAAGAGGGCCAGGGAAAAGTTGGGTTTTTTTAAAAAAGCAAACAAACAAACAAAAAACCAACCTAAAATGGATGAAAGATCTTTTAACTAACCTAAAAGCAAAGAGACACTTCAGAAATATAGAGGTGTCAGTTTAAAATTTATTTTTAAAGACACCCCACCCCAATATTTGTCTAATATTTGCCTTCATTAATGAAACAGCTTATTCACAACTATAATGACTGGATGTGCTTTTCCATAAATCATTTAAACATAGCTTTTTTTTTTTTTTTTTAATAAAAAGCTCTAAAAGGTTTTATCAGGAGAATTTCCAAGGGTTCTATCCAAGCTGCCTCCAGCAGAAATAGCAAATGCAGTTCTGTTCCTCAAACGTGCTTGCTCGTCTTCCTGAAATTCTGCTGAGGCACAGCCCAGTTCTGGACCGTGAATGTCAGGATCTGTATTTGGCCTTGAGACCCGAGTTTCAAGAGTGCATCTAATCATGATTTGATTTTCTTTTGAGGTTGGAGGCTTCAGTTGGAATCACCTAGTGGAGCGTGCTGCTAGATGTGGTCTTGGCTTGTTGACACAGCCTTGCACACAGCTGAGGTTTATTTTGTTTACCCCAGGGATGGTGTGAAGTACATTTCAAACAGTTGCTGCCTCAGTGACTGATCCTTCTTGTAACTGTATTAAGGGCATTAGTCTGTTGAGAAAACACCACTCTTGAATATCTCCCAATGTAAATTGGGACTCTTCAATGTCATTAATCAAAGATGGCACTTTTCAGGCTGTATCTTCTTTGCAGCAAACAAAAATCTCTGTCTTTCTACAACTTGCATTTCACAATATGCCATGTTTTCCCTCCAGTGCTTCGAGAAGGTGTCTTTGCACTCTGAATATAATCCTCAGCCTCTTAGACATCCATGAACTTCCACGGAAGCAAATACTGACTCTGCATTTATTGTCTTTCTAATGAGCTGTGGAGCTAAAAGTGGAACCCAACCTCTTTTAAGCCACACTTGCATTTTTTTGTTTCCCCCATGAAAAGAATTAAAACTCCAAACTTTTTGGGTAACATCATTGTTCAGAGTTTTTCTGGAGTTTAAAATATTTTTTAGTTGGGTATCTTTTAAAGTCATATTTGGGTGACTTAAGTTTTCCTTACAGGAGCTAGTTCTGGATTGGATTTGGTATTGGAAAAAGCACATCCCACCCTCTCAAAATCTCCTGATTAGGAAACAGAACTAGTAAGAAAACTTAATGTCTCTTACAATGATGAATATTCATACATCCTGATTGGAATAATCTATTTTCCCAGAATATTATATATCCAAGGAAAACTTACTGCTCAGTATTTGTGGTTGGGTGAACTCTTAAGGCTGATGGCACATGCAGATGCAAAAAAAAAAAAAAAAAAAAANAAAAAAAAAAAAAAAAAAGGCATTTTAAACAAAACATGGCATCCTGTTCTGCCTATGCTTGGGATCATGATTGTAATGCTGTCCTTGATATTCTATAATCAGCTTCCAACTGGAGCTCAGAAAAACTTACTGAAAGTCTTGTCTCTGTTAGAAAATAAATTTACCTTGTTCAAAGCATGATCTGTTAAGAGTTGCAATGTTAAATGTTGGTTAATAGTTGTGCAGTTTTATTTTTTGAAAAGAGGCACAATTAAACTATTGACTTTGTTTACTCTGTCACCCTTGATCCCTAGCACTTCTATTCAGATACAAATCCATCAATGTATGCAACATCCTTTGTAATTTAAAATAAAAATTGTGGAGGAAATATTGTCTCAAATCACTGCGTGTGTGGAATGATAGTGAATGGCATCCGCTGCCTTTATCTAAGTCCCCGGTCTGCTGGTATTTCCAGGAACTTTCCTTGGGAAGGGATGACAGCTAGGTAAGGAAATATCTGGTTTTTCCTTCCTCTTGCTCAGAGCTGCCTCGCAGCACTGCTGGGTCGGGGTGGGACCGTCTGGAGAACGGGGATGAGTGCCTGGAGAAACTGGTCCCTGCAGCAGGGAAAGGACACAGCGCCAGGGGGGAGTTTGTGGGAAAAGCAAAGGGACAGGAGGAGAGGGAGCGGCCTCAGGCTGGGCCAGGGCAGGCTCAGGGTGGGAACCAGCAGGAATTTCCCCATGGAAAGGGAGCTCAGGCCCTGGAACTGCCCAGGGAGGGTTGGACAGGTTTGCCCTGAAGGTGTCCAAGGAAGGGCTGGACAGTGGCACTCAGCGCTCTGGGCTGGAGACAAGGTAGGGATAGGGCATAGCTTGGACTCGATGTGTTTCGGAGGTGTTTTTTAAGCTCAAGGATCCTGGAATTCTGTTGCTCATCCCTAGGGAGCAGCACGATCCCTGCAGGCCGGCNCGCCGCGCCCCGCCCCGCCCCGGCCAAGATGGCGGCTGCCGCCACCGCGGCGGTGCCGCTGCGGGTCTGTCACCAGGAGATCGTCAAGTTCGACCTGGAGATCAAAGCGGCCGTGCAGGTACCGCCGCCAGCCCCGGGACACCCCGGCACGGCCGCGGGGCGAGCCGGGCCCGCGCTGACCGCGCCGTTGTGTTCCAGGACATCCGGGACTGCCCGGGGCCGCTCAGCGCCCTCACGGAGCTCAATGCCGCCGTGAAGGAGAAGTTCCGACACCTCCGCGGCCGCATCCAGGTGAGGGGCCCGGCCGGGGGTTGCTGAGGGCACCGAGCTGTGCTCCGGGCCCACCGGCTGCGGTTTAGGGGTCCGGGCTGTGCTTTGCGGGGTGCCGGCCCGGGGCTGGAGGATCCCGGCTGTGGGTTCCTGCCGGGGTTTGGGCTGTTCTTGGCGTCTTTTGGGGGATCCCGGCCTTGGGTTTGGGGGTCCCGGCTGTGATTTGGTGAGTCGCAGTCCCGGACTGGGGGTTTATCAGATAAATCTGCTCCGAATCCACTCCCGGCCGGGGCTGGGCTGTGCGAGTCGCGGGTGGTTGGTGAGGTTCTGCTGTTTGTGCTCTCCGCCAAAGGAGCTGGAGCAGATGGCGAAGGAGCAGGACAAGGAGTCGGAGAAACAAACCTTGCTGCGGGAGGTGGAGAACCACAAGAAGCAAATGCTCAGGTGGGTCTGGCCGCTGGTGCTGTTCCCAAGTCTGCTGTAACCAGAGATTGGCTGACTGGTGCAGCGTCTCTCAGAGTCTGGTTTGGAAGTAGACAGTGACACGTGTTTTGTCCCAGACCAAGAGGTCAGGGACAGAAAGAGTACAACTCCCTTCTCCTGTCCTGACTTCCTAACTCTGGTCTGTCCCTTTGAGCACTTGAGCTCAAAGACGGTGGTTTAGGAGTCTGTTGTTTGACAGCTGTCACAGTTTTCTTCTTCCCTTGCTTCATAAATGCTACGCCGAGGAGCGGGAATGTCAGGATAGAGAAAGTGAGGGGCTGTGGGAGCTGGGAAAGGGGCTCAGCCTGGAGAAAAGGAGGCCTGGGGGGACCTTGAGGCTCTGCACAACTCCCTGACAGGAGGGGACAGCCAGGAGGGGCATCCAGGATGAGAGGAAATGGCCTCAGGCCATCCCAGAGGAGGGTCAGGTCCAGGACACCAAGAGGAATTTCTCCATGGAAAGGGTGCTCAGGCCTCCAGGGATGTTTGGAGTGCCCATCCCTGGAGTGTCCAAGGAAGGGCTGGAGGTGGCACTGAGTGCTCTGGGCTGGGGACAAGGTGAGGATTTGGCACAGCTTGGACTTGATGATCTGGGAAGTATTTTTCAATCCAAGTATTTCTTGGATTTTGAGGGTCCTTACATGTATCAGGGGTGCCTAGTTACAGTGGTGGTTGCTTTGTGAAAATTGTCTTTGCTTGCGAGGTGTTCCCATCACATTACAACATTCTGCTCTTGTGATTTCAGCAACCAGGCAGCCTGGAGAAAGGCAAATCTGGCCTGCAAAATTGCTATTGACAACTCTGAGAAAGATCAGCTGCTGCAGGGACGAGACATCTTAAGACAAAGGTATTGGACTGTCCCATGTACTGTGGGATTTAAGCAGTGTCTCCTATATTCACTCATTTCAAATGGAAGTGACACCGTACTTTAAAGTTATTTAATTATATTGAGTGTAGCTTTTGTGCATTTCCCTTTTGTGGAGATTTGGGCTGCTAAGAATTGTGATGAATTCAGGTTTTCTTGGCATTGGCATGTCTAAGCAGAAAAGGGGATAAATTAACCTTCATAGCTTTACATACTATCTTTTACATTAATTTCAGATAGGTTCTGAACAAGAACTGGATCATTATCCAAGCTGTTTTCACATACAGAACTGGATGTGAGTGTGTGCAGGCTGTGTATTGAAAGCAACAGCTGGGATACTCAGGATAATAAAATGGGTTTGTGTTGGTGCTCCCATAGCAGCTCGTGGAGTTACACAGTCCTGGGTGAAGTACAGGCCCCTGTGAGATTCTGGGCTGTTGTTTGGGCTCAGGACTTTCATATTCTGTGATTATTTTTTATTGTTTAGTGAAAATAATCTGAATTTCTCATGCAGCGAAAACCAGTTGAGTCTTTTGTACACTGCAGAGATGTTTAGTGCCAAGTATTGTTCTTATCTCCCTATGAGCAGCATTTTCCCAGAGTATCAAAAAAATAATTTTACCTCATCCTGTTTTGCTTTTTTCCCTTTTCAGGAAGACCACAAAGGAAAGTCTGGCAGAGAGTGCGAGCAACATCACAGAGAGTCTGATGGGCATCAGCAGGATGATGTCCCAGCAGGTGCAGCAGAGCGAGGAGACTGTGCAGACCTTGGGTACAGCTGGAATTTGGGCATGGGTGGGGTGATGGAAGCACCTTTGGTCAGCTCTGTCAGCCTGGGGAGAGGAGCAGAGCAGGAGAGTGTGCTACAATGATGATTAAAGGACTGGCCAGCAGAACTCCTCTAAAGCTGGACATAAACAGGAAATATCAGTGTACTTTGTGTGGAGTTTCTGTTTGTTGGAGTTTCTGTTTCATGATCATGAGAAGGAAAAGGGGTCAGGATGAGGTTTCGTTTCTTGTAAGAGCAACGTGAGTTCACACAGTGCCCAGAGTGTGTTTGGTGTTACTCTGTGCCCTGTCCTGGCATGGATTTGGGAATAGCAGAGCAAACAAAAGCATGGACACAAGTCCCTGCACAGAGGAAGGAGTGTCTGGAAGGCTGCTCCCAGCCAGGCTCCAGCTGGGATGGCTGAGACACTGAGATCAAGTGCCTTGAACCCGAGGTCACTTGCTCTGTCAGCAGTGCATCAGGGACTGTGAAACCAAGATTTCACCCAGTTCCTTGGCTTTGACTCCTAAACCAATAAATCAAGTGACCTGTCAGAACTGGTGATTCATGGAGCATTTAGAAGTTGCAGCCTGGGCCTCTTCCTAGCTGTGCTTTTGGGCAGGAGGGAACTTTAAAGACAAGGATAAATAACAAATTTGCCCT
This sequence comes from Promerops cafer, assembly GCA_013398275.1. Lineage (NCBI taxonomy): Eukaryota > Metazoa > Chordata > Aves > Passeriformes > Nectariniidae > Promerops > Promerops cafer. The sequence goes on along the minus strand of VZSE01001439.1, from coordinate 158,746 downwards.
CCTTGCTTTCTGCCCCATCTGAGGGTGGCAGCTGGGCACAGTTTGTGGCTGCAGGAGCAGCATGTTCCTTCTCCCATTAAAAGGACAGTTTGGCAGGCACTTTTTCACCCTGTTTCTGAATGAACAGCACTTGGAATTCGTCAAGGGAAAAACTACCAAAGGTCGTTTACAAAACCCAGCTGCAAATTCTGAGTTAGTAGTGGGAATTCCTGTTTCCTGAGCATTCCCTAGGATGCAGTGAGTGTTTGAGGCTGTGGAACAGGGAAGCTCTGCTTTGTCATTAACTCTGGGAAACAAGTATTCTGTTTTCACTTGGGTCAAAATGCCTCTTGAAATGGGATGGGACAACGTGTTTTGCAAAATATTGCAGACCTATTTCTGCTCTGTTTTTGTGAACCAGACAATGCTGGGTTTGACCTTTCTGTGAGCAACCAGGGCAGTGTAGGGTGATGCACTGTCCTACAGGCTGTGTTTTCTGTAAAGCAGAAAAAAGGGGATTCCAGGGCTTTTGCTTTCATTTAGCAATTTGAAAGGAGCAAGGCTGAGAAGTTTGGGACGTGTGTTTGTTTTCTCACACACTTCTAGTTGACCCTTCTCATTTTTATTAGGCAAAAAATTGCTGTGTGTGTCAAAAATTACTATTAAAAACGGTTTGATAATAATAATAATTCTTGAATAATTCTGCAAGCCCATTTGAATCACACTGATTTACTGCTGGGCTTGCGGGAACACTTTCAGTGGTGCAATTAATTTTTTCAAATATTGCCCTGTCCTGCTGCTGCTGGTGGTTTCTCTCTCCAGCACCATTCCTATTTCACTCTGCTTCCAGCAGTGCTGACTGAGAAACCTGAACTAGATTTGACCTGCTAACCCAAAAATTCAAAGTTCAGGAACGTTAGTGGGATCTTTAAGCTTTTCAGTGCTCTTATTTCACTTTGCACTTTTCCTCAGCACATCAGCAGCCCTGAGCTGTGAGAACTCTCTGTGTCTGTCTCACCCACAAGTCACTCTGACCCAGAAGGATCCCTCAGGCACTGTGTTACCAAATACCTCATCCCTACACACTTTGCTGTGTATTTTTGCAGCACAACCTGCCGATTTAAATTTTTTTTCTGTTCCCCTTTCATTTCAGCCAATTCTTCCCGAACAATCCTGGAAGCAAATGAGGAATTCAAGTCCATGTCTGGGACCATCCAGCTGGGGAGGAAGCTGATCACCAAGTACAACCGCCGGGAGCTGACTGACAAGCTGCTCATCTTCCTGGCCCTCGCCCTCTTCCTGGCCACTGTGCTCTACATCCTCAAAAAGAGACTCTTCCCGTTTTTGTAAAACCCCAACAATCACTGAACTATTAAAAAAAAACAAATCAGAAAGAGATGGTTGATAACGGTGGGGCTTTTAAGTGAGATAATAAAGGGATATTGCAATAGCTGGAGGAGCCTTTGAGTAGGCAGGAATTTGTGCTGTCCCCACGGAACTTGGGAGCTGCCTCAGAAGAGATTAGATCATGCTGTGGAAAGAAGAAATGCCAATTTGCCTGTGGGTTTGGGGAATCAAACGCTTGAGGGGCTGGGCACTCGAAGGTGCCAGTCTGAACTTTCAACCTCTCACTGATTTTTGCCTTGAAATGAAGTTTTGTCCTTGGCTTGGACTGGAAGCTGCTCTGACATCTGTGTGTAAGGTGCTGAGAGTAAGAGGAAGGATGGAAGAGAAAAACTCACACATTCCATTAATAAAATATTTATTGTATTCATGTCAACAGAGTTTTGTTTAAAAACAAAGTCTGATGGCTTGAAAGAGCCTTTCAGTGTAAAAATTCTGCTTTTTCTTTAGCAGCAGTGGTTGCTTATGGATTGTTTTTCTGGGAGCATAACACAGCCTGGCTCTGCCCCTCTGGCCTTGGGAGGGCTCTGAGCAAAGCAAAAATGGAAACCCCATTTTTTACTATGAATTCACACAGTAAATAAGAGAATTAGATTGGCAATCTGTTGAAATAAAAAACCTTTTCCTTCCTTTTCTTTATATAATTTCACTTCATGCTTTATCTTTGCAAAATTACTGCCAAGGTGTGCATTTGGAAGTTGGAGGGTTTTGCTGCTGTTTTGTGGCCCTGGAGCAGGCAGACTGGACAGAGTGGATGTGGTTTCCATATTGTCCATTCCTTGTATTTCAGGGCAGTTCTTCCTCACAGCCTTTCCTGAGATACAGAATTGCACCAAGAACGAAATAAATTGATGATGTGCACATTTGGGGTTTGAATAAGAGAAATTACTCAGCCTCAAAAATCTAATCTTTGTAAACAAACCTACCTGCATAAACTCAATTTACAGAGAGACAGTTAGAGACAAAGGAATTAGGGAAAAAAAAGCAAGGACTACTGGATTTCTTGGGAGAAGGGGAGAAATTCCAGGATGCAGCAGGTTGCTCTGCAGCACTTGGTACTTGATTCCCTTCCACAGGCAGCCAGGAACCACCCAGGCTCCTGATGGGCCACAGACCTGGCAGGAAATAACCAGTGGAGACAGCGAGATAAATGTTACTTCTCTTTGGGGTGAGAAGGGTGATTCGGTGCAGCACCCCCAGAGGTGCCTCAGCAGCCACCCTGGAGCAGAGCACAGCTGGTGGTGATTGCCTGGGTCCCTCCTGGCCCGGTGGGATGCCCCAATCAGCCCTGACAGTGCCCAGCTGGGGCTGCCGGGGTGCTGCTCAAATACCCCCCTCCAGCCTCCCTCTGCTGTCTGCCGTGCTCCTCCTCACACACTCGGCTCCTGCAGGGAAGGTAGGACTCAGTTTCTCATTTTTTGGCTGAGTGGGAGCAGCATTTTGGGAAGAGGAAGTGGTTGTGCCTGGCTTTTTGTTGTTTGGAATGTGGAAAGTTGTGCCTGGGCAGTTTTTCTGTGTCTGCAGAGGGTTTTATATTTGCACTCAGGATGTTGTGCCTTGGGGTCTTGCTGCTGCGTGCCCGAGGTTGTGTTGTGAAGGGTAAAAAATGGTATTGTGCTGGTTTTTTTTTGGAAAGGAGCAGCATTTTCTTAGGTGTCTGCCTTGCCGAGTGCAGCAGAGCCATCAGGGATGGTGAGAAGGGAATGGCCTCTGCTTTTTTGGTCTTGGGCATGGCTTGGGGGCCAAGGGCTGGAGCCCTTCTGAGAATGGGGACTCCAGGGCTGCAGGAGTAGAAAGTGTTTGGGAAGGAAGAACGAAACAGGCCTCGGGAGGAGTGTTCAGAGCTGTGCTGGAGGGCTCATACCCGAGTGAAAGCAAACAGGAGTGCTCCTGTTACTCCTGGGCCCTTCCTCCCCAAAAGGCAGCAGGTACCCTCCCCACTAGTGGAGGCTGGGATTTACTGTCACAGAACAGTTGCAGTAAAAGTATTTTTCCTTTGAAGAACAACACTTCTTTAAAACAAGGAGTAAGGAACCACCAGGAGCTTAAAAAAGGCTGAAGTCTTGCTGTGGAGTTGTGGGGCTGAGACAGGCAGCTGGCAGCAATCAAGTAGCTGTGGGTTAATGAACTCCTGCTCATTAGCTGAGTGGTGGTTCGTTAACTGTGTCCTGAAGGGACTGTGGGTGTTTGGCTGTGCAGCTGGAGCCACTTAGGGATGAGGACGGGGCAGCTCTGATGCCTCAGCACATTTAGAGGTTTAGAACTTGGAGGTTTGTGGTGAATGTAAGGTCCTGCTGTGGAGCCCAACCCACTGAGAGCAATTTGCTTTGTCTGAGCACCTGTGGAAAAGGGGAGAAATGCCTGGAAGCTGCCCCTTGGAGGTCAGGAGCCAGGCAGTGCTGTTGGGTATTTGGCTGTGTTGCCTGCACGGGGGTGGTGGGCTGTGGCTGTGGATCCAGTCCTGCTCTCCATTTCCACGTGGCCATGGTGGGAAGCCCGTGGGCAGGAGCAGGTGCCTGCCAGGTGCCCATCACATCCCTGAAATCTGCAGCATGAGGGTCACTTCCAGAGCGTTCAGTGAGGTCTGTGTTTCCTTGGAAAGTCACCTTTTAGTGGTTGCAATAAACGTGGACCTGAGGAGAATTGGAAATTCAACACACACTGTAAACGTGCTGAGAGACTCTGACTTGATTTGACTCATAATTATTTTATTATTGATTGTGGTGTTATCGAATACAGAAATATTGCAGGATAACCCTGGGAAAACAAATGAAGAGGATAATACTGGTTATTCCCTCCTCCCTTCCAAGAATCAAGGGGAAATGAAGTTTGTATTTGAAGTCGTGCTTTTGAAATGCTTTCCACATAACTGACTTTACCAAAATGGAAAGGTGAATTCATAGCTTGGAGGTTTCTAAAAATGTCTCTGCCAAATGTGCGTGGCTGCTATCACATGCCAAGTGGCCCAGAGCAAGCCAGGCAAGTCAGGCTGGAATCTTTGGGGGCTGAGAATATCCAGGGAACATGTGCATGCTTGTCTGCAAATATGTGGGGCTCTCCTTTGGAAAAAGGGGAGGATGGAAATCAGCTTTACTATTGCTTTGCCACCCTGTTTTTAATGGTGTGATTCTCACAGAGGAGAATCTGAAGCAATTTTTTTCCCCAGATGTGGTGACTTGGTGATTGTACGTTGCTGCAAAGCCCTTTCTGTCACTGAGTGAGTGTTTGCTGTGTTTCCTTCCCACAAAGGTGAGAATTGTTCTCCAGACAGGCTGCAGGTGCTTTGTACCACAGCCAAATGCCACATCCAGGCTCTTAAATCATCCTGCTGCTATCAAAAGTTGATTGTGGACTTTTTCAGGCTGAGGCCGTTGAATAAGCACAACTTTATTATTATCTGCTTGTTTATATAAAATGGTGCAAGCTCTGTGCCACAAAGGGAACGCCAGTTCCACTGAGCTGAGGTTTGGTTTTCTCACAGGAACACGTGGTAAAGATTCTGTGCCAGTTTCTTTGGGTGATGGATTGAGAGAGGTGGTGGCTCGCTGTACCTGTGCCTTGAAGCTTTGATCCTCTCCCACACAGAGAGAGCTGCAGTCTGAGGAAGGGACTGGGACCTTTATTAACTTAATTGGGTTTACACCCTGGCCCTTCATGTGTTCACTCAGATCTCCACTCAGCACCTCCAAGTGTTGCCTGGGCACTGAAATGCTGAGTGAATCATGAGGCTCCTGCAGTGTTGCTAAGCCACAAAAATAATTGGGCTGGAGTTGGCTCAGCTGGGCAGAGCCTGGTGCTGGTGCCTGGGCCATTTACTCAAGAGTTGGATTTAATGATCCCTGTGGGTCCATCCCTCCCAACTCCAAATGCTCTGTGACTCCGAGTTGAGGAGCAGATCTGGTGAAGGTCATCCAGACACTGCCCCAAGATCCATCCAGCCCTGCCTGGCTCTGCCCTGGCTGCTCCTGCTCTGGTGCCGCGGGGCTGGCAGTGGCCCTGGGCAGCCGGGGGGGGCTGGCAGTGGCCCTGGGCAGCTGGGGGGGGGCTGGCAGTGACCCTGGGGGGGACAGTGACCCTGGGCAGCTGTGGGGGGGGACAGTGACCCCGCTCCCGTGAGCACCCAAGCCGCTGTGACACCCTGCCGTGCCTTGGACCGCCTCCACTTGTGGATCCTTTTATTTTTAACCTCGCACCGTGAGGCTGATCAGCTGCCATCGCTCCCGACCTTTGTCCCCCGCTGCCCCATCAGAGCCGACTCCCGCACCCCGCTTATCGGGCGGGGCCGGGGGCTGTGCCGGGCCGCTGCGGAGGCTCTGCCCCGCTCTGGGTGTCGGGGGCGGCATGAAAGGAAAATGCCACTCGGCTGCTCTGAGCCTGGCCCGGCGATAAGGCCGCGTGTGTCCCTCGGGGCCCGCGATAAGCGCCCAAAGGGCAGGCGGGGAGAGCGGCTCCGCGGGCATCAGCGCACACCAGGCGCTATAGATAGACCCGCGTATATATAGAACCACATGAAAGCTTTTCGCTTTCTTCTTTTCAACAGCGGCAGGGCCGAGTGTCACATCCAGGGACGCTTTGGGACCTGACCCCGCCGGGGTCTGGGCTCGTTGTCCCCGCGAGTTCTTCAGCTCGCGTCGGCCCGAGGGGATGGAGATGGGAAACCCAAACGCGGCCGCGCTGCAAAGCGATGTTCTGTCCTGCTGATAAAGCCTCAAAGAGCGGCCGGGGCCGGCTCGGTGTCCCTTTATCTTCAAAATGGACAGCGGGACAAAATTTTCCCGTTCGGGTTATTGGCTTTTCGTAGGTGTCACCCAAGCACTGAGCAGTTTTTGCCGCTGCTGATGGGAGATAACTCTGTCAGAGGCATCTGGGTGCTGACATTATGGCCAGCCAGCCTGAAAGGAAGATAAGATTTTTCTATATTGAGTAAGTCTATTGATCCGGTCGGCCTCCTGTCCCGTGTCTGATGATAACTTGATGCTTCCAAGAGAAACAAGGCTTCCCTTGCTCAGTATATTCACAGAAATACAGTGTATATATACTAAATAATGATAACTCGCTGTTTCAAATATAAGCAAGCCTTTCTCTGTTCTGTATGTTGGTATACATAACACATTATATATATACACACACACACACACCAATGCAGTGTTTGGATTAAATAATGAAGGATTCCTTTCTCAGTCGTGTTCTTAAAAGATGCTGCTTTGCTGCTTCTCATTTGGATATTCTTAGCAGCATTTGCAATTTCTTCGTATTATTCCCGTTTGTTTAAATGACAGAGATGATGTTTGAAAGTAGCTACAGCAAAAATGAAAAAATAGTTTAATGCCAGTGGCTCCTGGCTTTCACTGACTGGCTTGTGCCAGTAACTTGCTTGTTCAAAACCAACCAATAGGAAATAACTTTTTTAAAAATTGAGGAAAAAGAAAACCCAAACAACCATTCTCTTTATCTGTAGATTCGTTTAAGATAGTTTTGTCTTTGGTAATTGCAGCCTTTGACCCAAACTTTGGTCCTGATCTTTTTCAGACTTCATGTTAAATAACTTTGTAAGCAATAAATAAGGTAATGTTCGTGCTGAGAGACAGCAAGTGGGAATTTACATTCTCCTTCTGAAAGTAAATTAATTTTTGTGAAGATGTGGGTTTATATTTAGGTTTTGCAGCTCTCAACAAGAGCTTCCTGGTCTTATCACCTTGTCAAAAAAATGTGTCTGTCAGAGGATTCCAGAGAAGATAGTGAGGAAATGCCAGTGGAGAAAGCCTCACTCCTGCAACAACAAACAGTAAATACAGAAGGAGAAAAACCTTTTATGTTCAGTACTAAACTGCAGATGGAAACTCTGCTTCTGCCCCTGCAAGAGGGGAACGGCAGCAGAGCTATTTTGGTGGATTAAAGCCAAAAGATCGCAGCAGCTCTCTCTGCCCTCGCCCAGGGCACTGGATCCGGTGACTTTGTAGCAATAAGCCCCCGTGTGCCCTTAATTCGCGTATCTCAACCTCGTTCCCGGGAGGTTCCTCGTCCCCGACCCCACGGGAGAAGTTCCTGTGGGCGAGCAGAGCCCAGGGTCCCTCGGAACGTGTCCATCAGCCCCAGGCTGTGCTGGTGACAAATGACATTTTCTGTGCCTTTGTACTCCGGGGCGCAAGATGTGACGTTTACATCCAAGATCAATTATTTTTAACTGAAGAATGATAGCCCTGCGTCTGAATTATCTCAGGGCTTAATTCACATCAGTTAAAGCTTTTCAAAGGCTTATTAAAATTCCTTAAGTGTGTCCAGCTTATCAGCAGTTGAGTGTCGATGGCATTATACAAATGCTGCTATTGGAAATAACTGTTAAGTATTGTTTGGCCATATTATTCTCATATATATATATTGTGCCTGGGACTATTAATACTACTTAGTACTTACATGATTCCTTTCATCTGGTGATCCCAGGGAAGCAAGGACTGCTCTCCCCCTTCTAAACACAGCAAAACTGCCACGTCCAGCAGCTGTGCCTCAGGCTTGCATTTAACATCTTAAATTTGTCAGATTTTAACAGGACTTCGTTAATTTGTGCTGCTGCACCGTGTCTGGTGTGGGCAAGCACAGGGCAGCAGAGCTGCTCCTTTGCCAAGGCACCTGTGCTGCTGGAAAATGTCCGGATCGATGTGTAAATCAGTCGAAACTGGCAGCAGGAAGGAGGTGACCCTGAGCAGAGCAGGAGTCGGTGCAGCATCCCCCGTTATGGGGCAAACCAAGGTTTGAGAGGAGCGTGGTGGAAGGGTTTTTGGAGGGGAGGAGGATTTGTCCCTCTGAGTGTCCCCATGCTGGCAGAAAAGCTGAGCACGGAGCTGGATTAGTGAGAGGTGCAGTGAGACAGGAGGAGAGGGGCAGGGACAGTCTCTGAAGAGCTGTGGGTGCCACTTGCTCCATGTCCCTGTGCCAGCCCCTGGCAGGGGTGAGGGAGGGAAAATCCTGGTTGTGGCATAAATGCGATGCCTTTCCTGGCATCTGATAGAGCTGTGGGAGGTTGATGTGCATGGGGGGTCCTTGATGTGCATGAATATCCAGCCAGAAAACCTTGGGATTAGTTTGCAAGTGTGTTTTCCTTTTTTTTTTTCCCCCTTCCCCCTCCTGCAATTTAACTCATTTCAGGCAGCGGTGGAAGTTTAGATTTTGTTGCCATCTGTATTTAGTCCACGCTGCGGTTCTGTCTGGAGGAGCATTTTGAGGAGCTGATCATTTGTGGCAGAAACCACTAGGTAGCACTGTGAAATAAAGTTCTGCACCGCGTTCTGCTTCCCTGAACAAAGACCTGCCCATTCCAGCGCGGCTGGGCTCAATATGATAAAGGCAGCAAGGGTGGGTTGAAAACTTTCTCCAGGCTTGGGTTCACAGTCAGGTGTGGGAGGAATGAAGCTGTCAGGGAGGTTTACACTGGATTTTAGGATAAGGTTTTTATTCACTGTTCCTGACCACCGGCTGGGGAAGAACCTTTTCCTAAAATCCAGCTTAACCCTCCCCTGACACAGCTCCAGACATTCCCTTGGGTCCTGTCACTGCTCCCCAGAGAGGAAATGCAAGGCACTGATCTTACCTTTATTTAGTATGTTAAAGGGTTATTTTTCCAAAGAGTCAGGCAAAAACTTGGGTTTAATCATTAACTTATTTTCATTGTAACTATTTCAGCCTTTGGTTTATTAATCCCCCAAAATTACTCAAACAAGGTAACTTCTGGGGGTTTTTTTGTAACTTTTAGGCTTCAACAAGCTAGCAGGTTATCCTGCTGCGTTTTACCTCAGCTCCACAGAGTCGGGGTGCAACATCCAAGCTGCAGAGCAGTCCGTGCCCATTTCTGTTTCAATTCCCAGCAGCCAACTGCAGCGTGTGTTCCTGCAGCAGCCCCATATCGCTGCTTTTTAAAATTAGCCCTGGCTTTGGCTGCTGGAGGGAGAGGAGACATGATAAAGGGATTGAGCATCACGCTCTGCCAGAGCTGCTGGGCTTAAATCATCCAGTTACAGGAACCCTGAGCTGCTGCTGCTGGAAAGATCTGCCTGGTCCCTGGCTCCAGGGGTCACGGGGGGGTGTTGGTCACTGTCAAATGCTTTGGGGAACTTCAGAGCTGCCTGGGGAGCTGGAAATTCAGAGGAGGGGATTCTTTTTATGTGTCTGCTGTGGTTGTACAAGGGGTTTTCTATCTGCAAAATCAAAGAATTGGACGAGATGGTCTTTGTAGGTCCCTTCCAAGTGAGTTATCCCATTCTAAAATTATTCTAGAAGGACACGGAATTGTTGGAGCAAGTCCAGAGGAGGCCACGAGGTTGATAAGGGGGATGGAGCACCTTTGCTTTGAGGACAGGCTGGGAGAGCTGGGAATGTTCAGCCTGGAGGGTGTGTGGGGACCCCACAGCACCTTCCAGGATCTGAAGGGAAGAGGGAGAGGGACTCTGCATCGGGAACTGGAGTGTCAGGGCAGGGAGGAATGGGTTCAAATTGAAAGAGGGGAAATGTAGCTCAGGTACATGGAAGAAATCCTTCCCTGTGAGGGTGGGCAGGCCCTGGCACAGGGTGCCCAGAGCAGCTGTGGGTGCCCCTGGATCCCTGGCAGTGCCCAAGGCCAGGCTGGAGGGGGCTTGGAGCAGCCTGGGACAGTGGAAGGTGTCCCTGCCATGACAGGGGGGGGGAATGAGAAGATCTTTCAGGTCCCTTCCAACACAAACCATTCAATGATTGTGCAGAAAAGCACTTTTTGAGGTGGGTATAATTCCCCACTGTCAGGGAAATGACTGGAGAGTGCTGACCAGAGGGCAAAGTGTCTGTACTGAGGCTGTCTCCAGTCCTGGGCAAGCCAAAACCATCCCAGCTCCAGCTTAAACAAAAGAGCTCATCTTGCCCTGACAGGGGCCTGAATTACTTGATATTTTCACCTTTTTATAGGTTTGACCACCCTGGTTTAGAGAGCTGTGGCCTCACCTGCTGCTCTGAGGGTGTCTGTTAACACTTGCTGGGCAGCTGCTTTCCTTTATCTGGCTCCTTCTGCACCATCTGCAAGGGAGTAATGTGGGGTTTCCATCCCCCTGAGGATTTATGGTGACCTCTCAGGGACCTCCACCAGAGGATCAATACGCTCCTGACACCTGTAGATCAACATAAACTTGACCCTTGGTCTTGACAGATCCATCACCACGGTGCCCTTCCTGTGCAGCCTCCCTGGGCTGGGAGGGGGTCTGGGGAGGAAGCAGCACTGGTGGCACAGCACAGCCCCTCCATCCCAAGGTCAAAAGTCAAAATGATAAAGGAAGGCCAAACCTGTGGTACCCAGGCCGAAAATCAGGATAATGACGAGGGAGAAGCTCAGGCTCCAGCTGGGTCCCTGCAGGGAGATTCACCCCGTGGGTGATGCTGGAGTGGAGGAAAAGCTCTGTGAAGCTCCACAATCCGTGGAAGTGCTGCTGCCTCCTCGGGGCTTGTGATAAGGAGGGATCTGCTGCTTTAAAAGGCTGCTGCTTGTGCTCATCCTATCTTTAGCTCAGGGCAGCAAAAGCCTTTTCTCTTTTGAAAAGTAAAGTTCTTCTCTCTGCAAAGGCTTTCCCTCCCTCACCCCATCCGTTTTTCCAGCCAAGCACTCCAGAGCAGGGATTTCTGTCTTTGCAGCCTTTCCAGGTGATGGAGGATCCTTGTTCCTCACTGGAACTCTGCCTCTGTAATGCCATGCATGAGGTGAAATGACCATCTCAATATTCCACAAATGCCAGAGCTACAATTCAAATTGGCTTCTTAATTTCAAGACCTCAAAACTCTTGAGTTTACCCAAAAAAAAAGACAAGCAGTGGATGCTGCAGCAATGGCAAACACTCTGCAGAGCTGGATTTTCCCAAACTGATTTTTATGAAAGAGGTTTTTTTTCCCCCCCAAGAAAAAAACTTCCTCAAAATGTCAGTGACTTGGACAAAAATAAAAGCCCAGTCATCATTTCCTGTATTTAAGGAAAAAATAAAGATACAGAATGAAGACCTGAAGCCCAGACTTTTTCTCTCAACTGATTTTGAACCTCCTCTTTCATTTCCCTCAGAAGTGAATAGGGTGTTGTTGTCTTGGTTGATAAAACAGGAATGGTCTCAGAAGACTCTTTGAAGGCACTGGACTAGGGAATTTTGAAGGCACACACCAAAATCTGCAAAATTTGTGATCTTATCTTAATAAGAAGATGGTGTAGATGTGAATTAATTGCTTAAAGGGCCTCTCCATTCCCAGCCACCTGTGCCTCAGTCTGAACCTGACTCCTGCCTTTTACCTGGGTTCAGCTCCTGTTTCTGGGTGTTTCATTTCCCTCGGCTGAGCAGTGCTGGTCCCAGGAGCTTGCAGGGGTGCTGGTGCTCAGATAAATAACTTTGTGTGCTTTTAGGCTTAGAAAACCTAATCTGAAGGAACCGAGGAAGTGTGGTCAGGAAATCATCACCAACAGGACCCAAACCAGGTCCTGGCTGGCTGCAGCTGTGGGCTGCTGTTGGTGCCCCGCTGATCCCCAGCCCAAGGATGGGGTTGTGCCCCTCAGGAGGATTTTTGGTGGCTGTCATCTGCAGAGGCGCTGCCCGGAGCCGTCTGTCATCTCCCGCCGTGACCTTGCCGCACCTGTCTGTCCCGGCAAGGCCAGCAATTAAAACGCGAGCTAATGAAGGCAGCAGGACATGAAAGGGCTTTGCAGGAGCTGATCAAAGGGGCAGAGCACAGCGTTTCCACAGCCAGAGTATTGAGGCAAACAGGAGTGGAAACGTGGTCAGGAAAGGAAGGAAACTGAAGAGGGTATTTAGGAATTAACCTACAACTGTCCCTGTTGTTCCGTGTGCTGCATGGGGGGTGATTCTCTCATGTGCTCTCACTTCTGGGGTTTTTGGTAGGGAAAAATACTGAGTGTTTATGTTCACCTTGCTCCATGGGAAATCATCTTTGTGTGTACAAAAACCAAATGCTGTAGATAATGCTACTGCTGAGGACTTGAGTGGGGAAGTGGATTTCCAGCGTGAATGCCTCATTGTATAAGAAGTTATTTAGGTTTCTATTCTCAAGTTGAAATATTGGTGGGCTCTAAATTGGTGTCTAACCAGGCCAATGGTCACCTCTGGCCTGGCTCTCAGAGAAGCCAATAATCAGCAGCTCTCACTGTTTTTGTTGGGTTTTCTTAATTAGTTTTTCTCTGTGTGCATCTAAAAGGGGAATTTTTGATCCTAGATGGACACACTGGATGCCTGAGTGTTGGATGGCAGATAGGGTTGAGCATCTCTTTTTATGGCAGCAATTATGCTTTAATTATACTTTCATTTCTTCCTAAATAGAGCAATTTTTTTGGGGCACTGCTTGGAAAAGGCTGTTCCTAAAGCCAGCAGTGAGGAACCTGCATTCCGAGCAGGGCTGTGCGTTCGGGGCTCCAGGATGGGGACTCCTGCAATCCCCGTGGATGCGCAGGCTATGGATCATTTCCCGGGCATGGAACTGGCTGGTGTAACTCAAATAAAACCCAGAACAAACAGGAAGACGCCTCTAACCCTCAGCAGCAGCAATAAATAGCAGGAGGACACGGGAGCCTGGGCATGGGAGCGTGCCAGGAGCGAGCGGGGTGTCGGCGTGGCTGGGCGCTGCCCCCGGGCCCTGGCCGTGTCCCCGAGGAATCTCCAGTGGGATTAGCCACGTCTGCAAAGGGAAGTGTGTAATTGCAGGCTGGATCTGGGCCTGGCTCCGAGGGGTGGAGAGAGAGGGGAGCAGCAGCTGGCGCTGCACAATGCTTAAAGCAGCACAACAGACCTGTGATATTTACGTTTTCCTCCTTTGAAACAGCGTAAGTCATCTCCCTAATACCACTCGGTTTGCTGAAGTCGAGGCAGTAGGTTTTCATCCCAGTACTTTTGGTGCTTAAAAGTGTGAGAAACTTGCTTATTTGACTGAATTGAATATGAATTTTTTTTTTTTTTGGTGACCTGTTTTTGAATGGCTGCTCTTGCTCCCAGCCAGCACTGCCCAGGTCTGTGTGCTGCTCCTCCACTGCTCTGACAGCAGCTTTTCTTCTGCACAGATAATCAGGAGTACAAAAACACCCTGGGCCAGGAAGATGGGATCTGGGGACAATTTCTAGGGGTCGGTATTGTGATTTATTCCAAGCTTATGCTGGAGGACGATGCAATCTATTTAGGAAATGTCTGCTGTGCAAAAAATAAACTCTGGTGTCTTCTTGTGGCAGCAGAGAGCACCAAATCCTGCTCCAAATGCACAGAACCCCTGGAAAATGTTGGAGAGCAGGTGTTTGGAACTGTGAAAGTTAATAACTTGTTCAACAACCAGATTTATTTGTTCTAGGACTGAAACTCCAAAATGCCTTTCTAAGTTCTGTTTGTTTCTTACTAACTAGTTTCGAGAGCAGTTCACAGAATTTGAAATACTCCACAAAACTTTTTTTTCCCCTTATTTGAGCATGTTAACTCCTGACCTTGCCCACTCCACAGCAGTGTCATTCATGCCTTCAGCTTACCCATCTCCACAAGTAATAATTTAGCTCCAGGATGTCTCCCCAAGACCAATTAATCTTAACCAACTCTAAGAAATAAAATTATTTTGACCACTATGAAATTTATTCCCATTTACGAAGGGTTTTATTGGTTGGTTTTGGGGTTTTTTTTTTGTTGTTGTGGGTTGTTTTTTTGGTGTTTTTTTTTTGTTTGTTTGTTTGTTTTTTTAATGGACAACTTATTTTCCAGCCCTCCAAGCCGGGCAGGTATTGACTGAACTCTCCCAGTTGAGCAGGAGAGCCCCTGGACTGGTCACAGTGGGCAGGACTGAGCTGAACCTGCTGCAAACACGATGCCCCTCTCTAATGGAGCCAGGAAAAATTCCCAATCTCCTGCCTTAAACCTGTGATTTAGCCATTTGACCCTGATTCTTTGACACCAAAAAATGTTCTTTTAAGCAGGGGTGACTTTTAGAGACGTGCTACACCCTCAGTGGGGTCAGTGCTCCAAGTGCTCACACACAGAGCTGGTTTTTGCTCTTCTAATGTGAATTTCTCTTCCTGGGTACTCAGTTTCTGGGAAAGAGTTTATTTTCTGTCTCAGCGAATTCATCCAGGCTCTATTGAAATAATTTATATTTAATTTGAAGTTCCAGCAACTCCTTCATGCAGGGGTAGAGGAACTCACTCATCTCAGCAGCCCCTGAGCTCCAGCGCCAGTCTGGGGCCAGTCTGGGCAGGACGATAGGAAATGCGGCTGATGGGGATGATCTTGTCTCTAAATGGGTCTTTCTTGCTGCTGGAGTGGCAGGGTTTAAATTGACTGCAGGAGACAGGTAGAGATCTTCAAGTAATGTGTTGTGTGTCACTTTGCTAAACCTTGATTGATGAACTCTCACAAATGCGTTGCCAGCGCTTGATCTGCTGGGAGAAATCTCTGCTTCCCTTCTCTGTGTCGAAATGTAGCGTTCATTTCGTGGTTCAGGCAATAACAAACCACCCAGGAATGAAAAATCGGACTCCAGCCTGAAAGCCCACCCCTTTCTCCCTTCGGAGTGGCGTTTTAAAGGTGTTGATTCTTCTTAATAATCCCCATTAACAAGAAATCACTTACTGCTGATACTGATCTAAGCTGATGTCAGTGAGATGAATTAGGGGCTGGGGAGAGAGGGTTGTTGATCTGTTGTTTTCCTGCCGAGCTTCTCAGGAACATTGAAACACTTAATTCCTGCCAGGACGGTATCTTGTTTTCGGACTCCTGAGAATAACTTCCGACGTGAAAACTCCTTGAACTTAAGGAATAAAATTCTGGCACTTTAGGGAACTGCACGGGTGTTTTTTTGGGGAAAAACAATTACTTCAGTTCCTACGAAACTGCTAAAGGCAAGGGATTTGGTATCAGTCCCTTACAGCTGACAACTTGTTCCTGTACAATTGTGTGAATTCCAAAGAGTTTGGATAAACTTGCCGTGTGCGGTTTGTCTCAAGAACACTGAGCTGCTCTCACCCTGTCACCTTCAGGTGGAGCTGGGGCTCTGAATTCTCAAAAAAAAAAAAAAAAAANGAATTTTCAAAAAAAAAAAAAAAAAAAAAGAGCTGGGTTTGAACAGAGCCGTGAATGCCAATGCCAGGCTGCGAAATCCCCCAAAAATCAGAGGGAAGAGCGAGCTCAAATCCAAGTGCAAATCTTATTAAAAGCTTTTTTCCTACACCCCTTAGCATGCCCCCGGGCACTGGGAGGATCTCTGATTTCAGATTCCCTGGGGAAACGCCAGGATCCTGCACTTCCCCCCGGAGCAGCCTTTCCTAAGCACAGGCTTTTCGTGCTGCTCTAGAGATGGGAAACACTTCAGGCTCAGGAGCAGGTCAGATTTGATACGTGCGGTTTTTCTGAGCCTCTCGCAGGGCTGGGCTCTGAGAGAAGCACATCCCCGGTGCTTTGGGAAGTCCTGGGGGGACCTTTTGCCCCCGCCTGACCCCGTGGGCTGAGCTGGGGAGCTGCAGCTGGGAATGAGGCTGAGCTGGAGAGCAGGAATAGGAGAATTGGGGTCTGTGAGCACAGGGAGCCCCCTCGGCTGCTGTCAGTGTGCTGGGGGTCCATTCCTCCTGCATCTCCTTGCACTTCCCACTGACCCAGCGAACGGAAGGTCTTCAGCCGCGGCTGCCCGCAGCCAGCTGCGCTCGCCTCCTTGCCCAAATCGCCATCTGAGCCGGCTCCAAGCCCCCGCCCTGCCCTGCCCTGCATCTGCTCGTGATGCAATTCCCGCAGGAACCGGGAAGCCTGGGGAGGAGGGAGGGGAGTGTGTGTGAGCAGGAGCTGCGGGACATTCGTCCCTGCTGAGAGTGAGCACAGTGCAGGCCTGGAAATCAGATCCAAAGCTGGTGCCCGGAGCAGCCACGGCAGGGAAAATCCCACTGGACAGTCAGATTTCTTGGTAGCTGTCGCTCTGAGTTATTATGGGGGGAAAATAAACGTGTTTGAAGAAAATAACGGGGTCTGAGGAAAGGAAAGGATGTTGGGAGTATGTGAGAAGGGTTCTATGTTGATGTGGGGGGTTACTTTTTCCTGGGGCTTTTCCTGAAGTTTCGCTGCTGTCTATTGTGTTTGTCTGCTTACTGAAGGGCCCAGCTCAGGGCCGTTTGTGAAAGTTCAAGTTTTAGCTAACTCCTAATGCCATGTTAACTCGGGACCTGTCCTTCTTTTGAGGGCTCCCTCTGTGCTCGGCCCCTGGCCGAGCTCTGCAGTGGTGACAGCAGGAGTGGCGTGGCACCAGCGTGACCATTTGACAGCTCAGGCAAACTGTGGCCCCAAACTGTGACTCCCCCCACCACTCATCGGTTTAAACCCAGCTTTCTCCTGCCCCACTCCACTCGCTGTTCCTGGAGTTCTTGGCACACCCTTGGCTCTCTTCAGGCAGGGCATTTTCTGCTTGATCTGCTGCCTCTCTCCCACCTGGATCCTGTGTCCTCCTGAAGCAAAGCCCTCACGGAGCCTCCGAGATGGTTCCAAATGAGGGCAAGTGCCCTTTGCTTCATTCTGCCCTGCCCAGGTGCCCCGTCCCCCTGCTTCAGGGCCGGCAGACTCGGGTCCCCTTTGTCACAGACCCCATGTCTCTGTGGCTCTCTGGGGTGAGTTCCCCGGGGCACATTTCCCTTGGGATGAGGCTGAAGGTTCCTCTTTGCCCAGCCCTGAGCCCCAGACAGGTGTCTGCACTCCTCACTGCGTTTTCGGGGCTTTGTGGGCAGCACCCAGGGCTGCTCTTGCAGGGATTGGAAGGAGGTGGGAGCTCCTTATCTGTGCAATCCTACCTCGGGGGGTGTGGGGTTGGGAGGGAGGGAGGGAGAGAGGCTGCAGGCAGCTTCCATTCCCCCGCAGCCTTTCATCCTCTGTCCCAGGGCCACAGCCACCCTGTCTCCATCCCTGTTTACTGATGGGGCCGATAGGGCCGAGGCAGGAGGGGTTGCAGGTCCCCCTAATCGCGCTGTCACCGGCCGGACAGCCTCAGACACTCTCAGAGGATGTTGTGACTGCGCTGAATTACAATGTTTGTTGTTTCTCACTCCCAATAATTGACATTTGATAGCGACTACCGTAAAAGCGGCCGAGGGGCTGGGGCTGAGGCAGGGGAGAGGCAGGAGCCGGGCGCTGGGGAGCCCCGCTCACTGTCCCGGGGCAGTTTGGGGTCCTTTGTGCCTCTCCCCATGGGGACAGGACGTGCAGGAGCTATGGAAACCTCCTGCGGATGGGCTGGGGGCTTTGGGTTATGACTTGGGATGTCTGTACCTCTTCTTGCAGTGATTTCAGCGCAGGGAATAAACCAGCCCCGCGCTCCCGGACACTGGGAACGACGGGGTCGGTCCCGATCCCAGCCCCACGGGCCGGTGCTCAGCGGTTCTGCCAGGCTGCGAGCTGGAAAAGCGGCTTTAAAATTATTTTTTGAATTCCTTAAAATACAAACACCGTTTGCAGGCGGCAAAAGGGGAATGCCGAGCGCACGGGAGAGCTACACAAAGCCGGCGGGGAGCGGCAGGGAACGGCTCCCGGAGCGGGCAGGCGGCGGGGGCGGCCCGGGAGAGCCCCCGGGACGGGCGGCTGCGCACCCACCGCCCCGCTCCCGGGATGTCCGGGATGCGCAAGAACGCCAGCGACGCCAAGGTTCAGCCACTCTCTTTAATGACAACTCGCTGATCTCTGTCAGCTCGTACAGCAAAGGGCAACACGTACGAAGGGGCGGACAGTGCATTTCCATACTAACTCACGTTTTAGTGCAGAACCCTACGGGGCCTGGCGGGCCGGAGTGTCTGTGTCCCTCGGCCGGGCTCGGGTGGGAGTCTGTCTGTCCTCATCCCTGCCCAGGCCGGCAGCAGCGGCCTCACGAGGGACACCTGGGGGTGCCGAGATGCCGAACTGACCGAACAGCGGGGACCGTACGGGAAGTGCAAAAATTAAATGTGGATGTCAATAATAATTAGTATAGAGTAAAAGTTAAAAAAAAAAAAAAAGAGAGTTGGAGGGCTTGGCTCGGTGTTGTTGGGAACAAGTCACGCGAAATTACCGGCTGGTTTGTAGGAAGGAAGGAGGGGAATTATCAGGCTGAAGACCCGGGTGGAAGGGGAGCGAGAGGGGCCGGGAAATGCGGGCATCCCCCGCCGGTGCCTTGCCTGGCCCCGCACGAAATTCCGAAACCCGCCCCGTCCATGGCCACCACCCTCGTGAGATCCTCCGGGATGCTCCACTGAACCGTCCTCAATCCCCGCAGCCTGGAAATGTCCCGAGCCCGGCTCGCAGGCGCGGCCGCAGCCCCTGCATCCCCGGCGCCCCGCGGGGGCAGCGGGCTGGCTGCGGGGCGGCTCTACCAGGCCCGGATCCCGTGCAAGGTGGAGATGCCCGCGTTGCCCTGCGGGATGGGCGTTTGCACCGAATTCAAGTCCCCCACGCTGAAGTTCATGAAGTTGTTGGCGGGCGCCGAGGGCTGCATGGGCTGCATGGAGGGGTAGTTGCAGTTGTAGTTGGCGTTGCAGGCGGGGCTGTTGTAGTTGGTGTACGCGGGGTAGGCGTTGTAGCTGTAGGGGTTAATGCTGACATTGTAGGGCGAACTGTAGGGGGAAGATTCCCCCAGGCAGGGCTTCCCATCGCGCACCAGCACCGGCACCGCGATCCGCCGCGGCGGGGGGATCCCCACCATTTCCAGCGTCTGATCCTGTCTCTGCCTTTTGCATTTGTACCTTCGATTCTGGAACCAAATTTTCACCTGGGTGGAGGTGAGCTTTAGGACGTTCGCTAGGTGGTCCCTCTCGGGGGCAGAGAGGTATTTCTGCTGCTTGAACCTTCTCTCCAGTTCGTACACTTGGGCTTGAGAGAAGAGGACGCGAGGTTTCCTCCTTTTCCTCTGTCTGGGGCGCTCGGGATCTTCCAAGTCTCTTTTCTCCTGCTCCAGGCTCTTGTGTAGGGAACACAGCTCTGCAGCAAAATAAACGGGCGAAGGAAAAAAGGGAGAGGAAAAAATTGTGCAAAAAAATTATAAATCGGTATTTAATAAAGAGAGTACAACGTGAGCGAGCGCTGGCTCTTCCTCGGCCTCGCAGGCCGCTGTGGCCACCCGCTCCTGAAGCAACGGGACCGGCCCTGCCCCGCTCTTTAGGTACCTCTTCAGCCAATTTTCCGTCTTTTTTGTTTGGAAACAGCGGAGCCCCTTGCACTGGTGTGAGTCTCGCCCGCCTGTGCCCCAGCCCGGCCTTATCGCGTAGCTCAGTGCTGGAACCCACCCCGACCCCCGAGCGAGTCAGGAATCGGGTTTGTCACCTGGTTTCTGTCCAAACTCCAGGCCTCGAGTGTCACCCTGCAGCTCTGCCCGTCCCGCCGGGCAGGGCCACAGCCCCGGTCCCGCCTGGGGGTCTCCGGGCCGGGCTCAGCGGGACCCTCCCCGCGGTCGGGCCAGCCCCGCTCGCAGCGCAGGGCCCGGAGGCGATAACGCTGCTGCCGCTCACCGAGCCCCGAGACCGAGCGCAGCCCCGCACCGTCCCCTCTCCCCCGCAGCCCTGGGGACCCCCGGCCGAGCGCCCGACCCCGCCAGGGGCTCACCATCCCCCTGCCCTCCCTTCTTCTCCGCGCCCCGCGCAGCAGCGCTTGGCTTTACCTTTCTTGTCCGCCTTGGCCTCCTTGGCCGAGTCCATCTCCACGTAGCTTTTCACGTAGTAGGAGCCGGGGAAAGCGGCCGTGCTTTTGCTGGGGGGCGGCTCGGGCAGCTCCTCCCGCAGGTCGGGCAGGGCCGGGGGCTCGGCGCTGAACGCCTCCTGCTTGAAGGTGGCCAGCATGCAGGACGGGGAGGCCAGCGACGCCAGCTCCATGGAGCCCAGGGCGCTCTGCTGCTGCTCCAGGTTCAGAATATCCTTCACCGAGAAGGGGGTCGTTGTCACAGGGCTAGGAAACATTGCGGAGGACAGCGGGGCAGCGGCCGCAGCCCAGGGTCATGGAAAAGTAGGTGGGGAGCAGCCAAGGTGGAGCAGTGGTGGAGCGTGGGCTCCCGGAGGGGGCACATAGCATTCCCGAGAGTAGCCCTGACTTGTGCGCTGCGGGCAGGTAGGAGCGGACCATAAGGCGAGGGAAGGAGGGACTAGGCAGTTTTTGGGTGACTTTAGCTTTCTATTGGCCAACATTGCGGTGATGGTATGAGAGATGCAAAGTTCCATGTCACCTAATATAGTAATACATCTCAAAAACAGCTCCGCTCTTTTAAAGGGGCGGCACTGCATTTGTCCAGCTTTGCAGCGAGCGGAGAGTTTGTTCATCCATTTGAAACAGCAACAAAAAAAACCCCCAAACCAACAAAGAATGGCCTAATGCCTACAAAGTCACTATCTAACGCTATCTATCATACGGTCAGATTAAATAAACAGGCCGGGAGGAAACCATCAACCAAATATGTGCTGATTTAAATTTCTTTTTTTTTTTTTTTTAAGCGAGAGAACGGAGGTTTCGTTTTTAGTATTCTGCAATATCCGATGGCAGGAACTAAAAAACGGGAGTTCACTGCTGTGTGAAGCGCGCTCAAGGGGAAATCCGCGCTCAGGGTTTATACAGACATTCTGAAGCAGCACAGTGATTGCAAAGTCCAGTTGACAGGAGAGAGACCCTGAGCAGCCCCTGCCTGGCTTTGGAGAGGGAAATGACGATTGGGTTTTCTTCTTGTTTGTTTGTAAAGCTTTCAAACAAAAATGTAGCACTGTGTGGGGGGAAAAAAAATTAAAAATCGACCAAAAGAAGCGCGGGTGAAGGCGTTGCAAAGTATACAGGGGTAAGAAAGGAGTAAGTAAAGTAAGGGGCCGCGGGGCTGCTGTCCCCGGCCGGGTCCCTGCAGCTCGGGTGGGCGCATGGCCCCGGGTTCATGCGGCAGAGGTGGGGCTCATTCATTTAACTCGCACGGAGCCGCTAAAATAAACCTCAGCTGCAAAGTTGCAGGTTGCGGAGGGGCGGTTCAGGGCTTTGCGGGTTAGAGGGGCGAGAAAAAAAGTAGAAATAAATAAAAAATCTCCTTTAGCGCTCCAGCGCCCGGCTGAGAGAGGCACGGGGATGGGCTCGGTGGGAGCAGAGATACCCTGAAGGGATGCGGTGAATTTGGGGGGCCCTTGGCTGAGCCCCGCTCTCGGAAGCGGCGGGGTCACAGCTGTGCAAATCCTTTCTCCTGCCGCAGGAAGGACCCTCCGGGACGGGTGGAAAGGTGAGCACCTGCCCACCCCCAGCGGGACGGACCCGCCGCTGCCCCCCGGGACTTTATGTCCGGGCACCTCGGGCTCTCTTCCGGGGAGTGGAATTCTGGATGTTTTTGCGGGCGATGCTGCCCGGAGCCGCAGCATCCCCAGTCGCTGCAGCCGCCCGCGGCTGTGCTGGGAGCGGTTTGTTGGCGAACCAGCCCCGGATCTGGCGACGACAGCCGGAGCCATCCCTGTGAGCGGGGAGGCCTGGAATATTGCGATTTAATGAGGGGAGGGGTCGGCCAGCGGCCAGCTCCATCTTCGCGGCTGCGTTTCCTGCAGACTTCCCTGGGAAATAACTCCAGGGGATGGATGCTCCTCTCTTGCAGGAGAAAGGCTGAAGTGCCCGGGGAATGAGGAGGCAGCCTCGGGAGAGGGGCCTGTGGAGGGACTTTGCGGAGTGTTTGCGGCACCCATGGCCCTCCGCGGGCTTTCTTAACCTCGTTGTCCCCTTTTTATTACAAGCTTATAGGGATCGGTTAGACACGGGCTAAAATAACGAAGTGATCCCGATACTCCCCAAATCCAGAGCCGCGCCTCAGGCTCGCCTGGGAAACATCCTACGGGATGGGAGAACAGGCTTCCAGCGCTGCCTTCCTTCATCCCGGGGTCAAAACGCCCTTCCCAGGTCGGGCTTGGAGCTCGCATGGCCGTTCCTGCCCCGGGGGTTCCCCTGTGCCCGGGGAGCCCGGCGGGGTCCGACCCGGGCCCGGAGCGCATCCCGGCGGGGCGGGAGCTGCCGGCCGACAATCCGGGATTAATTGAGGATTGCCGGGCTCCCTGCAGCCCCCCGGTCACACGGCGGCTGCCGATCGATGTGGGCCCGGCTGCAGAGGGTGGAAGTGATTAATTGAACGATAAGCCGGAGCTATCATTTGGAATGTCATTAATGCGTCGGGGAGACATTCATTGGAGACAGACAGCGTTATCTCCGCTTTATCTTCAACAATGCATCACTTTTAATACTGCAGTTTAGAAACAAATGGGGGCTTTAGCCTTAGCCCTTCTCTTCGTGTTTATATTTTTGGAAGAATCACAACTAGTGGGAGTCCCGGCCTCGGCCCCCTGATAAATGAACATTAGCACTTTTTAGAACTACTGTATCAACAAAAAGAGCTGCAGGGCCGCAATAATTGGTGAAAAAGCAAACACTCCGCAAAGAGAGGCCAGGTCTGCTCTGTGTCCGGCTGATTGATGAATAAGTTACTGACATACAGCAGCTCACGGACTTTCCGGGTCGGGGCTCAGCACCCATTCCTCCCCCCTCTCTCCCTTTCCCGGGGCTCTCCAGCAGCCCGCTGAAGCCAGGCTGCGGCTGTCCAGCGGAAGGGACAAAGGCGATCGCTTCCCGCAGCTCCGGACACTGCCCGCAGAGTCCTGCCCAGCGCAGGGGGACCTGCCCGGGTGTCCCGGGTGCCGCCGAACTCTCCCGCATCATTTTTAACTTTTGCGGACTCGTTTTTGATCGCGTTTAAATAACATGGGAAAAAAAAAAAAAAAGGGGTAAAACGAGACAGGACCCCGAGGGGCGCCTTTCTGCAGACCCAGGCCCCAGGGGTGTAAGTGGGGGAGATAGCACGAAAACCCGCTGCTATTTTTTCTGGCTGTCAGGGGAAAGTGGGGGTGTCCTGTTCTGTCCCCCGCCGGCTTCACGCTGTTTGCAGGTTGCTCTCGCTGCCCCCTCGGGACTGAGCCTGCCCTGGCCTCTCGCAGGCGAGAGCTGTCGTCCACACCCGCTCGTTGCTTCTCTCCGGGATTGCTAAATGTGATTAATGTTGGGTTTAGTGTGGGTTTGGTTTTTTTTTTGGTGCTTTCTATTTTTTCTTAAAAAAAAAAAAAAAGACACCAAAAACTTTTCTTGCTGAAACCAACCAAACAAAGAGAAAAAATCCCCAACCCCGCAATTAGCTCCAGAGGGCACACCCTCTCTCCCTCGGAGCTTTCGACACCTCGGACTGTTTAGAGAGAGAGAGATGGTACCTTTTTAAAAAGTTTTCCTCTTAATCCCAGTCGGTTAAGATGTCCAGGGCCCCCTCCCGTTCTAATTCCCAGCTATCTCCCGAGGACTCTGTTTATACCTCGCCAGTAAACGCTGGGGTTTGAAACCTTGTCACTAATTGAGTGCTAACACTTCAGGTGCTATAGATTTGTTAAGAGCCAGTAGTCCAGAAATAGCCTATTAGGGTTTTCTTGCGAGAAGCCGTGCCAATCTCCCGGTTCCCACCGTGGCGCCGGGAGCCGCCGGGACCCCGGGATCTCTGCGGGTCCCCGAGGGCTCCCCAGAGTCTTTTGGGCAGTAATTCTTTTCGAGCCATTGGGAAGGAGTGCTGCGAACCGGCGAGCCCTGGCTGAATCAGTCCTGCCGGCGGGATCGCCGTGCTGCCCTGTGTGTCGGGGTCCCACCGAGGGTCCAGGAGGGCGTTTGGGGGCGGCTGGGGCCAGGGAAGGTTTTGCTTTCACTCCTCTGGAATTCTGCAGAGGGAAAAAAGGCTTTGGAGCTGTCCAGGCATTCCACTCCGCCGCAGCTAAAACCTCCTTTTCTTCTTCTTTTTTTTTTTTTCCTGCCTTCATTTCCCCAATTTTTAATTTTTTAAATTTTTTTGTTGTTGTTGTTGTTATTCTCTTCTTTCCCCCCGATCCTTTCAAGCTCTAATGAAGCTCTCTTATTCCGGCCGTCAAAAAAACCGAGTTTGGACCTTGACGTGCAGCTGGCCTTGGAGAGGGGCCTCTCCTCTGCCCGGTGCTCGGGACCGCAGCGCTGCGAGCCCGGGGCTTCCTCCGGGACAGCCCCGGTACCGGGCGGCCGGGCCGGAGCCAGGGGACCCCGGTGGCTGCTGCCAGCCCTGCCCCCGCTGCCGGATCCCAGCTCACCCCGCCGGGAATTTAGGAAATAATCGCGCCCCTTCTTAAATTTCAGACCGGAGGGAGACCGGAGGGAGAGCGCGGGTGCAGCCGAGCGTCAGGGCACAGCAGGAAATGCAGCAGCCGGACAGCACCACAGAACCTTCCCTTTATTACCGGACAATCGATGCAGGCCCGGGCAAACCTCCCCGGCGCCGTTTCGGTTTGGGCAGCCCAGCCCCGCTCCCGGGCAGGCCGAGGGGGCGCGCCCGGCGCTGGCCCGGTCGCCTCTTTCCGCCTCCGTCGGTGACTCGGGTGGGGTGACTTGGACAGCAAATGCCTCCGTGCAGTTTCCCCTCCTGCCCTGGGCTCCGTGCCTGGAATCTGACAATTCAGCTGGTTCTTGCACCTCGGGTGCTGGAAGTGTTTTCCCCCCGCGGCTGAAGCGAAAGCTGGGAGCTGGGTAGATAAATGAAAAGCTTTAATTTCACCCTGCCTGTAACTTTTTTTTTTTTTTCTCTGCTTGTAACTGTGCTGGGTTCGCTGGCGATGGGGGAGTTCTCCGACCTTCCCGTCTCCCTCTCCCCGTCCCCGGGCAGCGGTCGCGTTATTTGCGCTCGTTTCGGACCCGCCGGTTTTCTGCGCTCCAGAAAAAGTTTTTTTACGCGTCCAGGTAACCCCCAAAGCGCTTGTTCGTTACGTTTCCATGGGGAGCGCGCTCAGGGCAAGAGCCATAAGGTGATTTTTGGGGACGGGGAATTAAACGACCGAGCTTTGATGTGACAATGTTTTGTCACACGCGTCCCGCGGCCGGGACGCACCGGTGTCCGGTGATGGACAGGAAAACAGTTTCAAAAACGAAATACCTTCCGGGCACTGTGAAGTCTGGCAGGCTTCGAAGGACGAAGGGGCTCCGCGGGGCTTTGTCCCCGTCCGCCTCCCCCGGGCAGAGGGCTCCCACCGGCTCCGGTGGGAACGGGAGCCGTGCTTGGCCGGGAAGCCCGGAACCGCCGCACGATTTCAGGGTGTTTGCGGCTCGTCTGTCCGCACGATGTTCTCCAGAGGAGATAAAGGTCTGACTTCTCGGGTGCTTCCTGCTGGCCGTGTAAAATCCGATCCGTCTTGCGATGTCACCGTGCGCGCTTGGCGCTCCTCGGGAGCCCGGGGGGGCCGGGCCGGTCAGGGGGAGTCACGTTTAACATGAGAGGGTGTTTGGGCTTTATTTGTCTTAAAAGTGTTCTGTCCTCGCCCACACACGCCCGCAGAGGTGAGGGACCGGCCGCGTTCCGGGCATCGCCCTGCCCGGGGGTGCCGGCTCGGCCCCGCCGGTTTCGCCCGGGGACTGCGCGTTCCCCCGGGGCTCCGGCAGCAGGATCCATCCCGGCCCCTACCCTCTGGAAAAGCTCTTCTTGAGGGATCAGCTCCGCTGAGACGGATGGGAGGATGAACCCGGGCGACTTGAGTTACAGAGCCCTGACCCCCGGCTCCTCTCCGGCGTCTCCCGGCCGTGTCCCCTTTGCTCCAGCCTGTGACCCACAACCGGAGAGCCATGAAATCGGCTGTCCTGGGGCAAGCCGGGGGCGGGAGGGGTGTGTGTCCCCTTCCCCGTCCCCTTCCCCGTCCCCTCCCCGTCCCCGCCGAGCTGCCCCGCCGCTCCCGCGGGGCCTGGTCGGGATGGCGGCTCTGCCTTTCCTGCCTCTCCCCTTGCTCCAGAAAGGCGAATTCCCGCTTCGGCCCCGCTTCTTTGGCCGCACTTGGTGCTGGGCTGCCCCGAGGGAGCCTCCCCGCTGTCCTGGGAAATGCTCCTCCGCTCCCCAGGGTGATGCTCCTGCTGGGAGCGCCGCGCCTCTTTCAGGTAATAATAAATAATTCCAAAAAACCACAACAACCCCTCCTCAAAACCCAACATCCCCTCCAAATTCAACACACCAACAACTACCAAAATTTAAAAATAAAGGAAAGAAGAAAGGATTACCCCCCGCTACCGCGGAGCTCTCAGACCCGCGATTATTTTTGCCCTGAGTTTGGCAGAGCAGGTTCCTCCTTTCCCATTCCTGAATCCCGCAAACGGAGGCACCGGGAAAAGCTCAACCCTGCCGGAGCAGGATCAGGACTTTGAGCCGTGTTTTTTTGGTGTTTTTTCTTTTTTTTCTTTTTTTTTTTTTTTCTTTTTTGGGTAACGTGGAAATTATCCGTTGTTGGGTTTTGTAAAGGTCTGACGGGGAACGGGTCGGTTTCTCCGAATTGTTTCATTTTTGCATCCTCTCCGGAAAGCAGAAATTCCGGGTGCTCCCGCGGCTTCTTTATGAGAAAGCAAATGTTTGGGAAGAAATCCCTGCAAAATTAAAATATGTAAGAAAGAGAAAACGGTAAATACACGCACGAGAAAGGGTTTTCATCAGCGTGATGAATGTGTAAGTTACGGTACATAAACCACAGATATTTCAAGCACATGGCAAGAAGAAAAGGGTAGAAAGAAACGAAAATCTTGTAAAAGTTATTCTAAGCTTTTACCTTGTTCTTTTTTTTTCCCTATTCTGAGCAAAATTTTCAAGTTTTGGATATTTTCACGAGTTATTATTACTATTATTATTTCTTCAAAGGAATGTTGCATAAATAAAACCAGATCTGAATTTTTATTCCCTAAATTTTGCTTTAATTATCAGGCCGTTTTTCAGCGGTAGGGGGGGGAAACATCTTTTAAACAGCAGCCTTTATTTTTTTCTTGGAGCCCCGGAAATCCAACAAAAACCCCTGGAGGAATGGAGGGAGAAGTGCCCGGGTGCTTCGGTGCTTTCCTCCCTACCAGCTCTGTGCGATCCCTGCCCGGATCAAGTCCAGCCTTTTCTATTTGTCAATTAAAGAACAACAACAACAACAGAATTTCCAAGTGAAACGCACAAAACTTTAATCGTTTAACTTGGCGGGCAGGGTTTATTTTTCATAGAATCGAAAGGATTTGGGGTTGGCTGTTGCCTCTTTCTTACACTTTTGCCCGCTCTTCTCCCGGGCGGTCCTTTGGAGTTACTTTTGGTTTTTAATTACATCCTATCTACCGCGCCTGAACGCTAAAATTAGTGAGAGGAGCCGGCGGGGGCCGCGCTGTTTTTGGGAAAGGAGGAATCTGAGGGAAGGGATCAATCCCCAGGAGCTGCCCGGAGAAGGGGCTTGGGTGGATCTCGGCTTTAGGATGCGGGGCTGGTGTCGCCCAGGGGCAGGGGGACAGCGGGGTTCCTTCAGAGCTGATTTTTACAGCCAGGACAGGGATCTGCAGCCCCTGGCTGCGTTCTCGCTGTGCTCAGCGTCCTTGCAACCCCTGGCTGAGCATCCCCAGAGCTCTGCAGCTGCAGGGTTTGCGTGTCCGCAGGAGGGCACATTCCTGGGGCAGCACCTGCTGCAAGAGGAGGGAGGAGAGAGCGCGGGGATGATGGTGCAGGGGAAACACCCCTCGGGCCCCATCTCCAGGCCCTGTCTCTCCAGCTCTCTGATTTGGGAAAAGCTCCCTGGGGAGGCGCTGCAGCTTTTTGGGGCACCTTCACATTTAAGGTTAGAGCTGGAGTCAGAAAAGATCCCTTCCTCTCTCATTTCTGTTGTTTTCCTGACCCTGGCCCAGCGCAGTTTTAATGTTCAGCCTTGATCAGAGCTCAAGAGGACATTTCCTCCTCCAGTGTTTCTCTGGGCAAAGAGGCACCACCAGATTTTTTCCATAATGATGAAAACATCTGGCCCTCTCCGAGCTGTCAGGCTCTGCTCTGCTTCTTCCCAGATGCCTTCCCCACCCCAGCCCTGCAGCTGCCCAGCACAGCCCCTCCGTGCCCGAGGAATTCCCGACCTCCAGCTCCAGGATACTCGACACTGTCCACACAGGGAACTGACTCCTCCAGCATCTTCCTTCCCTGGGCTTGGATTTTAGGCACAGCCAGCCCAGGGAGCTGGAAATCTCTACCCTGAATTATCTTCTGAGGCTTTTTCCCTTCACTGTGTCCAACAAGTTGTTTCCATCACTACCCTCTGTATGTCTAGTTCAGGATTAGCTGCTCCATGGATTCCATCCTGGAATGAGGGGGTACATCCACGTTTTCAGCCACAGCACTGATTTTCCCTGTCAAAACATGGTTTAGTAATAATATGCCCTTAGTTTTGTGTGTCAGAGGTAGATCAGGCATCCACTTTTAAAAAAAGTAAAAGGATAATAAACTCCCCAAAGAGAAATAAGGAAATTTTGAAGCACTGATTCAATAAGATCCTAAGGTGCTGATCAAATTTTAAATATCTGAATTACACGGATCTCTCGTGTGCTTGAACTTTCATAACAGAACTGAGGTGAAAAATTAGAAACTTTATTGACATATTGTGATTTAAAAGGAAGAAAGTCACGAAACTGAACCGCCCCTGGAAAGTGAACAAAGGTACATCCAAGTGGAATGACTGAAAAAATAAATATGTTCTTAGGCCACAAGAAAACACTCTGAAAGATGCATTTGGCTCCAAGCAGTCAGAGCAGCCTGAGCCCTGTCTAGAGCAACTCTCAGGATTTCAGCGTGTAAAAGGAAAGGGGGCGATGTCCTGTGTTTAAAAATATGACTTTACTTAGTCCCAAGGAAGAATAAACAAAGCAAAGCCAAAATCCTCAATGTCTCTAGAGGAAAAAAAAAAGTGTTTAACCACAATTCTAAACTATCCTTTTCCTTGTCCCTCCCCACTTTTTAAAAAAAATGGACAAATAACAGCACCAAGCTCCAAAGCCTTGTGTCATATTCCAGCCTCTCCAGCTTCACTCTCATTGATGCCAAAGTTCATGGAAGAACAATAATATTTACAAAATATGAACCTGATCCAGTGGTTCACATTCAGGCAACGCTCTGCACTTAAGGTGATGGAAGCTGTGGCAAAACAGAGCAGAAAATCCCAACGTATCTCCTGTCCTGGGAACTTGAATTTCATCAGGGATGTGAAAGCTTTGCTGGGCTGGTCCTTGGCTGTGCTGGTGCAGAGGATTTTGGTGTTGTGCAGGAGGAGGAAATGGACTGGGATAACTCCATGGTGGAGATCTAATGGAAGGATATTCCTGTTCCCATTCCTGTCCTCATTCCCACCACGTTTATTCTGAACTACTTGTTAGCATTAGCTGGATTAAAGTTCCAGTGGGATAAAACGTCCTGCAATGGGGATTTCTGCTCTGTGTTTTGAGGGCAGTAAATGCTGTTGTCTCTGTGTACATTTTAATTATAAGCTCCACTGGCCCTGGAGTAAATCTTCATTTTTGAAAAAGCTCCCTGTATGACTGGAGTCACTCTGAGCTACTTTTTATACGTGTCACACATGAGCAGAAGTGAGGGGAAGGGGACACGGTGCGAGCTGCAAAGCCAGGCCCTCAGCACTCAGGATGTGACTCTGCTGTGTACATTCCTGTCAGGCTTTTGGGTTTATTTCAGCTCTGCCTTTCCCCACTAAAGCCTGAGTCTCCCAAAGTGCACAGGATGCTCAGTGCTTGTGCAGCAAAGTAACAGTTCAATATTTATTTTCATCCCTGTTGTTGAGCTCCCAGCTTTGTTCCACAGCAAGATCCTAAACCCCGGGGTTTTTCAGTTCCTCTTGCAGGGGTGTCCAAGTGCTCTGAAGGTATGAGAGGTTCTGCCTTTGCCTATCCCATGTGTGGGGAGGAAATAACCCAGGAGTTTTAGCCCTGGATTTAAGGTGCAGAGTGTGAGGTTAAAAGCATCCATGAATTTGGGGTACTCCATGTAAGATTGTTGCAGCGTGAGTGAAAAGAATTTTGGAGGTCAAAAGATGCTACAGCATTCCAGGCACGGAGAAAGCCTGGAGAAATTGCTATTTAATGGGGGGGTAACTTGGTTATGTTTAGGTGATTCTCATGTAGGTAACAAAAATTCCTGGTCCTGGTGCAAAGGGGAAATCTTTTCCTAAATGCACAGATGTGTTACAGTCACTCAAAGTAAAAATCCTCGGGATTTTTCTGATGCATTCTTTTCCAACCTTGCTCTCCCCTGAGGTTTTCCAAGTAAAGCAGGTAGATACAGGTTACAAAAAGAGGCAGATGCCTTTTGGCTCAGCTGCTAAAAAGTGTTCAGCAAGTGAAAATAATGGAAATATCAGTCAAGCCTCCATTAGGTGGAGAGCCAGGGATGAGAGGCTTCTCCATCTGGCCAGCTTGGAAAGCTTTAGTGCACGAACAAGAAACAGGTGAAAAAAAAGGAGCTTGCCTTGGGTAAATGCCCTGAACTGATGGTTTACAAATTGTCTTCCCACTCAGGCAGCCCCTTTCTCTGGGATGAGAAAACCTGCTGCAGACAGGTGCCACCAACACTGCATCTGCTCCACCTGCAGGCACTTGCACCGTCCTGAAGCTAGAAAAAAGTGGAGCTCCTTGCTTGCTTTTTGTTTACTTTCCATTTTGTGAATTCAAACCCATCTAATTGCAGTTCTTCAAGTGAACAGTCCATTTGTACAAACCTGCAGCATCCTGCCTTCCTGCTTTTTACAGGGAATGCTCCCTCAGCCTGCTCGGTATCAGCTCTGTCTGCTTTGGGACACCCCATCCTTGAGTGGCTTCACCTTTATCAGTGGTGGTGGGACATTTTTCTGCTGGGGAAGGCCATCTTCAGGGACAGAAGCTGTTACCTCATCAGAAAGGTGTGAGGTGGGCCTGGCTTTTGATCACTTGATTAACTCAGGCTCGATGTGAGCAGCTCCACGACCAGAGCACCAACTCATCCTGTCAAACCCATCCCTTTCTCCTTCCTGCCATCCACGGCTCCAGATAAGCAAAGGTGAGATGTCTGGCTGGCTGATGGAACCAGCAGCTTCTGGTCTAATCCATGCTGGGCTACAGCACAAGTGTCTACCAAGGATCACAGAGTATTATGTTTTATACAATACATACTGGTGGGTAAATTTAGAGTTGACAAGTCCCTTCCACAATTGGAGGACTCAAGGACAGTCCTATCAGGTGGCAACTGGCTGGGGGAGTATTTATAATCCATTTGCTGACTGGAATTAATATGAATCTGTCATCCCTTGTGCCACTTGGGAAACCACGTAACCAAGGGCTGACGGTGCCAATAGCTGTGGGAGATCTTTTTTGGCAATAGCTGGACGTGTTTTTCCCAACTGATTTCAGAAAAAGTTGTCACTGAGATAAAGCACTGTCTGGATCCTCTGTTTTCTGAGCCCTGCAGACTTGGGGAAACGGGACATTTGACAGGGGCAGTAGATTGTGGTGTGGGGGCAGCCAAGGCACAGCTGGTGTGTCCGAGGAGCTGACAGCTGTCTGGGGAGCAAACTCAGAGCTTCTGCCAGGGCAGAGCAGCATCTCCTGCTCCTGTCTGATTTTAGCAGGTAATGCTCCCTGCTATCTGTGCCCACAGACAGGGAACTGAGGCTTCCTCTGCTCTAATCAGGTGAAATGCAGCCAGGCCAGCTTCTCCAAGCAAGGGAGGTCCTTGGCTCCTCTCTTGTCAGCTGGAGCCACACATTCACCCAGTCTCCCCTACCTGTTTGATATGAATGCCTTGATGGAGTCGCTTGCCTCCACCATTTGGTTTTTGTGTGTGTTGAAAGCAGCTGTGAGTGTTATCCACAGGAGTTCCCCACAGTGCTGTGCCCTACGAGCACCCAAGGGTTTCTGCTCAGCAGCCACTGCTGGGCTGGAGCTGTGGCTCCCTTGGGAGCAGTGAAAGCTGTGTGTCCAGGTTCCCTGACAAAAAACATCTGTGCAGCTGGGTGACGTAGATGTAATAAATGACAATAAAAGTGGGGGCTGTTACAGCCGAAAGGAATTGTATAAAGTAATTAATTTTCCCCAGGTTTTGATGTTTATTTTTGCATTTCATTGTGTTCACAAAGGCAGAGAGGCTCCCTCCTCCTTTTCCTCGACACAGACACAAACCTCTTTCCTTGGGAATATTGTTTAGCCACATTTTATCTCCAAGCAATAAAAGCCAAGTTATTTTTAACCCATTGATAACACGCTCCAAGACAAGCCACCCAAATTTTAGACACAGAAAGACAAAACCTTTAAGAAAAAAAATGTTTTATTCAATGAGGGTTTCCTGGAGACTTCTGAGGAATAATGGGAGGCTGGTGGCATTCCCTAGGGATCCACATGCCTGTCCTCTGCCTGATCCTCTGGTGACCCCAAGCCTGGAGAGCCCAGCTCCCCCTCCTGCTGATGCTCTCCCAGGCCCTGGCTCTGCAGCTCCTTGCCCATCCCAGATGGACTCAGCCAGGTTTCACGTGGGACATTTGGAAAAAAGATCAGAAATCTGGCCTGAAGTTTCCAAGCAGGGGATTAGGTTTCATTTCCTCTTTTCTGCCCCCAGACTGGGTGGAACTGGGGCTGGATGGTTACAGAGGCAGTGCAGGTCATTAGAGGAGCCTTTTTCCCCCTGCCTGTGTCTCCAAGGCCGTCTGTGTGCACTGGTGGCTGAGCTCAGGCACTACAGTTCAGCTCTTAAAAGTTTCAGATGTCTTTTGTAAAGTGAACACAGAATTATTCTTCCTTTAGGATATTTGGGGAGTTCTTCTAGACTCCCACACCCTCCTGAAATGGGAAGTTTTGCCCCTGAGACCTCTTGGCTTCTTGCAGAGAGATTTTATTCTATTTTTAAAGAAAATTTAATTGACTGTAATTGCATGTGCTAAATCTGAGGAGGATCTTGCATCTTACAGTTCCAAATGAAAGTTCCTTGGAGTTTTAAGTGAGACTTCAGGCAGCTTTGATGTGCCTAGGGTGGGTAAAATAACTGGGGATAATAGCCAGAATTTACCATTTTGCCTGAGACTGCAGGGAAAGGGATGCAAATCTCTCTAGTTTGGCACATTGCATGCACAGAGAGAAAATTGTACTGCAACCCACAGCTTGCTTCACACCAGATCTTTTCACTGTCTGAATTTGACTCCAAGCCCACGCATGTTTCAGAAGAGAGCTATATTCTGCATCCCTAAATCACATGAACTGCTGGAAGTTGGCACAGGTTTGTCCCCAAACAGAAACCAGAGAAAAGGCTTCCTTCCAGAAAATCTGTTGCCAGATGGTCATTTTGAGCAGAAGAAGAAAATGTTAAATACTGCTCTGCTTTGAAGAGTGGTTTCATAAATGCAGCTTCATGCTCAGTAATGTTATTGGCTGTTCCTTCCAAAGCAGTGTCAAGAAGTGGATGTGTGTAATTCATCAGTGTGTCTGTTCCCTGAAATTAATGGAAAAGACAAATTTGGACTCTTGAATTCTTCTATATTGCATCTCCTTTTATTCTTTTCCTCTGCACAAAATTACCAGCTACCACTCACTACTGACCATTTCACAGGCCCTGCTGCTCATTTTGGTTTTTCCAGGTGTTTATTTCTCCTGGTGCTTTTCCCTGGCATCCCAGACAGGTCTGTAATTGCCTGGTTGCTCTCATCCCCTGCTTTTGAGGACAGCCAGTGCCTTTGCCCTCTGCCCGCCTGCTGTATCTCACCTGTCCCTCACAAGTTCACTAATGGCCGAGATAACCAGCTCCATGAGGATCCAAGGATAAAATTCCTCGGGGACAGCTGATTAGGAAACATCCCACTTTCCAGCTGGTTCTGGCCCCACTCAGAACTGAGCTGTCCCTGCTGTTGTGGTCACTGCTTTAGGTGAGGAGAGGAGCCAAGGCAGGGGTTGTTTGTTCCCCTGGGGTTTTTTTCCCCCTGCAGGGGCTGATCCTCTTTTCCCTCCTTGCAGGGCTGTGAGCAGAGAGGGGTTAAACCACCCTCAGAGGAGTTCAGAAACGTTCAAATACTGATTAATCAGATTTTATACAACAAATTAAGCTGTTTTTCCCTGTGTCTGAGCCCTGTTACACCTGCGAGGGAGCTCTTCGAGCAGGGAGCGCTTCCAGCAACGGGACAAGAGGAATGGGCAGGAACTGATCCCAGGAGGCTCCACCTGGATACGAGGAAAAGACCTTTTTCCTGCGCAGTGAAGGAGCCCTGGACAGATCCCAGAGAGGCTGTGGAGTCTCACTCCAGAGCAGGCTGTGCCCTGGGCTCTGGGATGGCCCTGCTGGAGCAGGGAGGTGGCACCGGTGACACGCCCTGGTCCCTCCAGCCTGAGCCGCGCTGGGATTTTGGGATCGCTGCGGCTGCAGCAGCCGCGGTGCCTCCCCAGCCCCGTTCTCTGCCCATGAGCAGAGCAAGGTTGCCTTCAAGTGAAAGCAGAAAGGAACTGCAGGGAGGGAGGGCTGAGCACTGAGGGAGCTGCACTCCCAGCTGCAGCTCCGGAGTTCAGAGGGCGAGAGAATTCGTGAATAAAAAAGACACAGGAACAATCTCCCACCCCGATAATTTGACAAAATGCCCGTAATTTTGGTAATCCCGACCAGAATCTGTGGCCTGCACAGCTCCCTGAATCCAGAGAATTTATTCTCCTTTCCCACTGCTGCACAAAATTGAGCTGAGGCTGTGTGGGAAAGGTTGGTGCTGCCAAAAGGAGTCAAAGCTTTGCCTTTGAGAGTCAGAGCTTGACGTGGTGGCTGTTCTCAGCCTCCTCTGGTTCTTTCTTCAGCAGAAATCAGTTTTTATGTCCACCCGCTCTGCCTGACACAAAGGGCCAGATTCTCCCTGAGTGTGCAAAAGGACGAGCTTTGCTCTCCCTCCCAGCAGCCCATTGTTCTGCTTTTCTTTTAATGGAGAATTAAAAAATCTCATGTCTTAGTGACAGGTAATTTTGGTCCATTTGGATTATTTTCCTCCTAAAAAAGAGGCAACTAACTTCAGAACTAATAACACAAGTTGTCTGAGTGTAACTTTCCTGAAAATAGCCTTCTTAAATTTTATTTTCTTCTACTAAAATAGCTCTTGAAATAATATCTCAGCATTTACTTATAGTTAATATCAAGTTTCCACTGTTTCGGAGCCCGTCGTCCAATTTTTGGAGGTTCTAAATTAATATTATTCCTATTTTAAGTCCTTGCACCTCCTCTGCTGTTACCCTCAGACTTCTATAAGAAATCTGGATACTGACAGAAGAGAGCTGAGCTCCTCTCCAGAGATGAGGAGACCTAAGAGGAGTGTCACCAAACAAACTGGTGACACTCCAGCTGCTCTGTGTCCTCTCCCCATCCTTTTGGCTCAAGCAGTTGGGAGGTAGAAGAGTGTGAAGGGTTTTTTTGTCCTTCCTGATGCTCTAAATCTGCATGGGGGAGAGAGTGTGGGAATTCTGGGGCTGGGGGACAACGTGATAGATGTTGTGGGGCCATATTTGAGTTTTTAGGTTCTGGGCAAATCACATTTGTTCCACATTTCCTTCCTGTCGTGGATGTGGCTGTGCAGAGAGCAAACTCAAGAAGAGAATTTGGAAAACAATTTGGTTTTACCTGGGTGCAAAGCAGCCCAGTGCTGCTTTTCTGTAGGCACAAAAGGGGCTGTGAGAGCAGAGGAGTTGAACAATAAAATACCGAATCCCACAAACTGTTCCCAGTTGTGCTGGGGTTTTTCTGGGATGGCAGATCTCCCCACCCCTGATCCGAACCCCCCCATCTGCTGCTGTTCTGCTCCTGGCTGTGACCGCAGGTCCTCCGGGTCCACCCCTCCCCGCTGCTGCCTGCGGAAGGTGTTTTCCTCCCTCTTGCTGAAGATGGTGCTGCAGAATCGGGAATTGCGGCTCTGGGAGAGGCGTGAGGGTGGGCACTGCTGCTGGGGGACAGGGCCTCCTCTCCCAAAGTGTCCCCGTGGCTCTGAGGGGTGCAGGAGCTGCTGGCGGCACGGGGGGACCGCTGGAGAACCCCGGGAGAGCTGGGGGATGCTTCTGTCCGTCCTTCCCAGGGAAAACTGACTCGCTGGGGATCCTCCCCGCTCCTGCCGGCTCCACAGAGGTGGGGCAGGATGGGTGGAAATTCCTTACCCACCTTTGCCATATTACTTTGCCTTTCTGTGCGCAGGAGGGAAGGTTTGAGCACGGGGCCGCTCCAGAGCCAAGGGATTCGCCGACATTATCGTGCTTTAAATCAAGATATTCACGTTTTGAATCCCACTCCTGCCCCGGACTGATGTGGATGCAGTTATTTCCTTGCAGGGATCCTGGTTCACACTTTGCAGTCAGATTTCCTGGCTGATGTGCCCTGGGGAGTCTCATGGCAGCAATTTAGGATATTACTGCCCCAGTTCCCCACCGGAGGGACAGGACAAGCTGCACTTGCAGCTCTCCAGTCTGAAAACTTGGTTTGGTTATTTTTTTTTTTCGTGGGGGACAAAATGACCTTTGCCTTGGCTTCAGCTGATGTGCCAGACTCCTCCCGAGATGGAGGCAGGATTTGCTCCAGGAGTGGTGACCCTCAGCAAAATCCTGTAGGGATCCTAAACTGGGCTGCTGTGGTTGACCAGACAAGGTCAGTCAGAGCCCTAAATACTTGCACTACATTTGCTCTGGATTTGCCATACCTGCATACATTTACTTTGTTCCACTTATCAAGTATTTATTCAGATTTTTTAAGGGGATGATTTATTCCATAAGAAAATTACTAGGGACTGTTTTTTTTTTTTTTTTTTTGTTTTGTTTGTTTGTTTGTTTTTTTGTTTTTTTGGCAAGACTTGGTTTTCTTTTGTGATTTATGAAATTTATTAGGATTGAAATGGGAATTCAGAAAAGAAGTCATGAGAAGGAATTATTATCTAAATTAAACTGTCTAATGTGTCAACTACAGATGAAAAATAAAGAGTATAAAGGCCAGTTCTGTGTATAAAGCTGATTTTGAGGGAATTGTTAAGTAGGGAGTGAAGTGTTTTTGCTGGTCAAGGTCTTCACAGTTTTAATAAGAGAATATATTTTAGACTTTTTCATGGCTAGAAATGGAAAATAAACTTTCCTGCTTTTCAATTCATTAATTAACACCTGAATGATAAAGTACCCCACTCAAACCAATTGAATAAATCAGAATGAACAATTCTGATAATTTTTTCTGCATTTGCAGTAAAAGTTATTTTCCTCAAAATGTGTTGAGTTTTTTTGCCATGTTCAGGTCATGGTGTGTGGCTTCCACCATTTCAGCAGTTTGACTTTCCTTTAAAACGTTGTCACCATGTATAATTTGTGCAATTTTTCTCTGTAGTGCAAAGGATTTCAAGAGATGATGGTATAATTTTGATTCTATTTCTGATGTCATTTTAAATTCAAGTAGGTGAAATGAAAAAAAACCCCCAAAATTCAATAATTCAATGTACATCTCCACCAAGAGCCCCCACTGGCTGCCTGTGGATAACCCAGCAGGTATTTTCAGGCTGGCACTGATCTTGACTGGGGATGATTTCTCATTTTCTGCTCTCACCCTCCTGACATTTACTCCTGAAGCACACGGCTCTAAGAGTTGTTGTGAGGGGTTTGGACTTTTTCCATCTGAGCCTAAAGGATTCTGCTTCCAAGTGCTGCTGGAGGTGTTTTCAGAGCTGCAGTGTGGCATGAGGAGACCCGGGACACCCAGCACTGCTCTGTGTTCATTTTACAAATTCAGGAGTCCTGCTTGGCCTGCAGGAAGCCACCAGCATCCAGGAGGTCCTGGGCCAACCCTGGAGCCCCAGGTGGACGTCTTGGAAAACAAAACACATATCAGCTGGCTCCTGACAGCTGTATTTTGGCAACAAACCCCTTCTACCCTCTGCTGGGCACTGCTGTTGTGCTACGTGGTTTTGGGCAAGTCGCTTCTCTCCGCTCCTTTCATCCTCTGCTGCGGCTGCTCCCAGCGTCACCTCCTGGGCCCAGGGACTCTTGAACCATGTATTTATTTACCTGGATGTGAGGAGGGTAATCATCATGAGGGCCAGAGCCACCTGCAGCAGGTCTGACAGGTCCAGCTGGCCTGTGAGCACGGGCACAGCACGTTCCCTCCTGGTCTGCGCCGGGCACCGCGCAGGGCAGTGCCCGCAACTCCCTCCTGCTTGAAGCTGCCCGAAATCTGGGAATTGGGTTGGGCAAGGGAACCAGAGAATTGGTGGATGGGTGCAGGAATAGCAGGATGTGGCGGCAGTGGACACAAGGTTATGTGTCCTGGTTTTCTCTTCCTGCTGGACAGGCACATCCCTTGGCTCTTGGGGCAGATTTTGGGGAGCAGAGCAGCCTCCCCTCTGCGCCGGGCTGTGTGCACAGGCTGAGCCTCATTAGCAGCTCATTAGTAGTCAGTGGAGAGGTAATGTCTGCGGAGTAATTTCTTCACTCCCTGTGCCTTCCACACAACCCCAGTCCCTCCTTGCAGAGGATGGGTGTCCTCAGGGACGGGTCGAGCTGAGTTTGCCTCTTGAAATACACCCACAGCGAGAGATTTCTGCCGTCAGCTCCACTCGCCTGAAACCCCTGTAAGAGGGAACTGTGGAGCAGCTGAGAGTCCCCATTTGCCTTCTCATCTTTCCACATCTTCTCTGTTCCTCCCCTTGCTGTCTTGTCTGTTCTTACACTTTCCTTTCCGCTTGTTCCTTGCCTCTCTCTTCCTTTTTCCCCCATTTTTTCCTCTCTCCTTTCTACCCCCTTCTCTTCCTCTCTCTCTGTGCTGCTGGATATTCTGAGCAGTGACAGCAGCTGCTGGGAGCTGGAATCCAGGGAGATAACAGCACTGCCATGAGAATCAGCCTGCTCAGCTACAATTAGCCCTGCTGATATCTTTCACCTGGGCAGAGCTGCCTTATCATTGCTACTTCTTGGAAAATGAAGGGTCACAGATAGTGATCACAGATAGCACCACGCCGGCATTTCCCTCTGGTTTTTGTGTTGCTGGAATCCCTTCCTGGCTCCCTTTTCCCCAGGATTAGTTCTGCATCCCTCTGGTTCAGCTGTGCTGCTGTCAGATGGAGAGCAGGCACCGGAGCTTCCCCGCGCTGCTCGGCTGCAACACAGAGCCCGGGAAAAGCCACCTGCCGTGAGTGACACCACATCCAGGAGTCCTGTGAGGTCCTGGAGTTCAGAGCCAGAAATGAAATAACACAGCAGTGCTCCAGGGCCTCTTTCTGCTGAATCGCTGCCCTGTCTTTGGGAACTGTTGAAGGGCACGAGGCAGAGGCAGCTGGGATTGTTCCTGTGGGGCTGATCCAATCCCACCCTGCTCCCGCCTGATTCTGCAGTTCCTCGCCAGGGATGTGGAGATATTGGCAAATACTCCCACAAATCTTTTTCCCACCCTGGATGGGCTTTAGCATCTGTTTCTAAGCCTGTAGACGGTGGGGTTGTCCTTCCTGGCCTGTGTTTTGGTGGCAGTTTCACCTGTCTGATAAAGAGAAACCAGAGCCAACTTCGTGGTTTTGTGCTGTTGTTTTGTGGGTCGTAAGATTGCAATCAGAATAATTTTTGGGGGCACCAGCCCTCTTGTGACATCAGCGTGGCCTTGCCAGTGCCACAGGAGGGTCCCTGGGTCTGGCCCTGCTGTTTTTCCACCGGAGGAGTAAACTGTGAGTGTGGGGGTGTGTGTGCTGGAGCGTATTAGAGCAGGGGTTGTGCAAGCCTTGCTAGGGGTGCAGCTGCACCTGTGGCACTGCAGTGGCAGCCAGGGCCTCGTGCAGGGCTGGGGCATCTCCTGGGCTGGGCTGAGCTGGGCCTTTCACGTGCTGTCCCTCCAGCGCCCTGCGCGTCACCGCCGTGCGGCTGCTTCAGACACGCCGTGCCTGCTCCAGAGTCACCGCCCTGCAAAAGCCCTGGGAAAGCCCTCCTGTCCCTGCTGATGTGGCTCCAAAGCGAGCCCTCAGTGGCAGCACCTGCTCTTGTGAGCCCTGGAAGGTTTTAAGTCAGCTCATTTTATCGTCCTGTAAAGAATTGCTAAGATAGGAGAATACTCGTGTTTTTCCTTCGAAGATAAAGGATGGGTGTTGCACTGGGGACTTTGTATTTCCTATAAAATCTGGGCTTCCCATTTCATCCTCTGCCCTCTCTGTCCTGCCTGTGCCTCGTGCTGGTGGAGAACATGATCCTCCTGTGAGCTGCCCACAACCCTTTGTCCCGACAGAAGAAAACATAGGTGAATCGCCAGAGGAATGTGAATCCAATAAATTGCAACACTTGGATGTTTATTTGACCTTCGGTGTTTACAAGGTTGGCTGGCAGTGGCACGAGACAGGGTTTGACCAGCTTGTTGGTCAACTGCACTGAAATCTGTTCTTGTCTCTGGTCAGTCTGGCAATGCCCTAAGAACAGCTTGTTCCAAGCAAGCTCCTAAATGAGTTTATGTGCTGAACTGGCATCATCACATGTTCTCACTACTGTCTCTGCTCCTTTCTCACTCCACCCTGTCAGGTTTTTGATTTCTATGCTATTGCTCAGAATAATTACTATATTTTCCCCCCAAAAATGGTATCATCCTGCTACCGTTTTCCTTGGGGAGGTACAGCTGTCTTTTCTCCTTTAAAAAGAGGGCCTGACCTTTTTTCCAGGCTGTGCTAAAGCTGTGATATGTGACCAGCAGAAGGAAAGTGTAGGATGGCCAAAATTCAAGCAATAGGGTATATAATGTCATAAACCTTAGTAAACTTTATTGCAGATTTTTTAAAAGCAGTATTCAAGACTTATCTTTGTCATACTTGAAGTGTTGTACAATTCTGGATTCTGTGGCAAGGCACTATGGATTTCCTGCTTTTCCATGGTTTGCAAATGGTCTGTGCTTAGGGAGTGCTGCATGAAAACCCCATGCCTCAGATCAGGCATTTCTGAATGTGGGAAGTTTGAGGACAGATTATTTTCTCATCTCTTTCCTGGTTTGGACAAGACTGTCCCTGATAAGCCCATGGAGTCAGCAAAGCTTCAGTGATTAGGCAAAAGCCTGATCCTGATGTCCTGCTATTATTACCACTGGTTTGTTTTAGCAGAGGTTTTGATGAACCCAAGATTGGGCCTTTAATCATTATCCCAGACTCATTCCCCAGCCCTGGCTTGTTGGCTGTGGCCAGCTTTCCATGTCCCACACAGATCCACATCTCTTCCAGGGATCTGCAGAGTCCCCTGCTGCTGCCATGGGCTGCTGGGACCCTCAGGAGCCCCTTCTTGCTGCAGAGCATTTCCAGCCTCCCTGGGCATCCTCTGCCCCCTCCAAGCCATCCTGGCTGCTTTAAGCCCCTCTTTCT
This sequence comes from Promerops cafer, assembly GCA_013398275.1. Taxonomy (NCBI): domain Eukaryota; kingdom Metazoa; phylum Chordata; class Aves; order Passeriformes; family Nectariniidae; genus Promerops; species Promerops cafer. The sequence goes on along the minus strand of VZSE01001439.1, from coordinate 117,210 downwards.
GTACAGGCTGAAATGCTTTCAATGAGCTTCTGCAGACTCATCAGCAGTTAGTGGCAGCTTTTGGGTCAGCAAGTGTAGGTGGGAGAAAACCACGTAATTCCTGTGATTGCTGTGGCAAAGCATCTTGTGCAGGGAGTAAATGCTGAGTGCCCAGGCAGGCACTATTTCATTTTCTGCATGGGGAGGCAAAGGGCAATGTTTCCTTCTACCCGTGGAATCTTTTTTTGGCCAGGGTTCTCTCCTGTGATACACGGATCAGTAGCCCCAAGGTTGGGGCTTGCTGACAGCCAGGAGCTACTGCAATCATAAATAATAATCATATTTTACAGAGGGCTTCAAGCATGTGCACTGCATCTCTCTGCAAACTGATTTTGTAGTGACTTGGTTTCATGTCAGTTTAGCAAAATGCTGAATGTGCATAGTTCCTCTTCATTTTATCTTAAAATAGGACATCTAAATAAGGAGCTCTGTAGGCCTTTCCCAGTCTCTCCTGGCTGTCAGCTTTCACTGAGCTTCCCCACACCTCCCACTGCATTTTTCTCCAGGGTAGGAAGAGACTCTGCAATGTAAGTGGGATTATTCATGGGTGACAAATGTAGCCCGGTGTGACTGTGGGATATAGAAAAGCAGCTACAAACTGCAGAAAATTTGAGAAATGGAAGCAGGGCTTCTAGCAGGGATTTTGTGCCCTAATGGCTCAGAGAGCAGAGGGCTGATCCTGTGCTGGGTTAAGATGCAGCCTGGTTTTAGCTTTTCCACGAGCTGCTGTTTCCAGTGGCACGGGGGGAGCTGGTGCTGCCTGTGCCACGGGGGCACTCTGCTCCTGCACTGTGTCAGCCAAGCCAGCCCTGGTTTCAGCCCTGCTGAGGTTCCCCTTGCAGAACTGGTGTCTGTGGTGTCACCAGAGCCACTGAGATGCACGGCAGCATGTCCAGCACTGCCCCTGGGGCAACTCCTTCCTGCAGAATTCCTTAAAAAAGCCTCCATCTACCCAGAGAGCCTCACAGCAGACTCTCCAAAGAACAGCTTCTTACTCGAGAAGAATTTCTATATAAACTCCAAGCCACGTTTTTATAGGGAAGGATGGTATTTGCAGAAAAGGTTAAGGCTGTAACAGGCAGTATTCTCAGAGATAGGAATTCTCAGCCCCTGCAGCTTCCCATAATTTGACATGTCTCTAACCCTCGAGTCCCCATTTCACATTCCCAATCAAGAAAGACACCAGGTTTTCATTTCAAAATGCAGCGCTCCACTGGCTGGGAGGTTCTTCCCTTACAGAAAACGTACAGGAACAAAAATGGTGAGGATTTCATTAATTATAAGGTTATGCTCAGCCCCAACCCCGTGCCAGGACCTGTTGGTGCTGGTGCTGCAGGAAAGAGCTGGGAAAGGCTTTGGGAGGCATCAGTGGAACTGCTGCCTCTGGGAGGGTCCAGCTGCACCCCCTGGCATCCCCTGTCCATAATTCACTTTTGGCTGGTCACAGGCAGCTGCCCAGGATGGCTCAGGCTTTGCTCAAGGCTGGAGATGTGCTGAGCTTGTCCCTGGGGGAGCAGGCAGGAAAATCTGTGCCTGGAGCAGGTGTGAGAGAAGCCTTTCCTGCGAGAGTCTCCGAGGGGAGCATGGAAACACGAACATAACTAGCAGTGAAAACTGAGTGGGATTTGTGTTTCTGGTGAGATGTCAGGAAATAGCTTTAAAAATGCTCTGCTGAGAGGCTTCCCAGCAAGCTTTTAACCATTCCCTCACCTGGGAAGATCGCTGGGATGAATTCCTCGGGCGTGACGCAGCACGGAGCTGCTCTGGAGCTGCCTGGGCTCTCCTGGCATCTCCAGGCAAAGGAGGAGAGGGAAGGGCAGTACCTGGGAGCCTGGGAAGAGCAGGCAGGAGCGCTGGCAGCAGCTCTGACTCAGCTCACCGTGTGGGCTGACATATGTAAATTGCCATATACATTTGTAAATGTTTTGGTATGCCTGAGCAAGCCAATATCTGGAATTAATTTTTGTTCTTTTGGGAGGCAAGACAGGGAGCCCGTAAAGAGGATAAGTCCAAATGGAGCACAAGTATGAATCCTGGGGGGGGGGTTTGTTCAGCTGGCTGAGACCTGTGTGTGGATGTGCATTTGCAGTTTGAATTTTCTGGATTTGGTTTTCCTCGCCTCACTTGTAAAGTGACTTGGAGCAAATTGAACTAAGATCACTCCAGCTTTGAAGCAGACTTGTAGCTGGTATTAAACATATTTTAGTGGGTTGTGCAATGCAGAATCCTTGCTCTGCAGTCTGTTTTAGTGTTTCTTTTTCTCCCCGTGCTTCTGCACTTTTTAATGTCAGCACTCTGTTACTGACTGTGCTATTTTGTGAGACGTGATGCCCTAAGGGGAGCTGGGGGTCCTTTCCCCATCACTAACATTTGCCACTTTTGGGAGCAGGATGCAGGCTCACCACTTTACATGTTAGCAGATGAAAAATAACTTTTTTGGTTGAAATTGTGGGGAGGATGGTAGAGGCAGAATGCAGCTACCTCAGCTGCATCACAGCCATGGTGAGGAGCAGCTCCTGCAAAAAAAAAANAAAAAAAAAAAAAAAAAAAAAAAAAGCCCTGGGATGGTGAATGGCAGTGAAGGGTCCAGCACAAGTTATTGCTTGGCTGTAGCCTGAGTGCAGGTTGGTCTGAGCTCACATCCCACCAAACTCAGTGACAGCTCTGCTGGCAGGATGCACTCTCCCGTTGGTGTTTGACAGTCCATGACAGGATTATAAAGAGCTGCTGCACCTACAGGCAAAGAAATGCTACAGGTCCTACATTGCTGCAAATCACATTTAGGCTCGTGAAGCCCATCTCATCCAAAGGCTTCAATTGGATTAGTTATTTTTAAACCCCACAGAAGGAGTGTTAAAAATGTGCTTTTTCATGCAAGCAGCCTTTAAAAAAAAATAAAAAATCCACGCTTTAGGTTCTGAGGTGCTTTCTCATAATTCCCCCATCCCTTTGCTGCCTACACCCCGACACTCTATGAAAATGACTTTGGAGACAACACAAAGGGCTGTTTCTGCAGCTTGCTTTTTGCGAACCTTAGGATTTTGCTTTTCTCCTTTGCTGAAACTCCAGTAAGCATCTAAGATTTTGGTATCTGATTTGAGAGAATTACAGCTCCTGACATCCCTGTACAGAGCCACTGGCTGGTACTTACTGATAGGTTATTAATAGCTGCCAGTGGGGAGGGAAAACGGATGTCCTCTGGTTTTAGGGTAAAATCTTGAAGGGGTAACGTGCTGTGTGACATGAACTGAGTCTCTCATACATGCAGGACAAATCTTATCAGCTCTTGCAGCTTGCAGAAAAGGTTTGCTGTTGTATTTGCTAATGGGTCTGGCTGGAATCCAGCACTTGGGGCTTTGGGGGCTGCCAACACCTTGCCCACAGGCAGGTGCTGTGGTCAGCCACAGATCCCCTCCCTGGCTCCTCTGGGATGCACTTGTGGATGCTGGGCTGTGCCTAAAGCCAGCCTGGCTGAGCACGGTGTGCCAGCTCCCGAGGGGCTTTGGGAATCTGGGACCAGCAGGGCAGAGAGGAGAAACCCCCCCAGCAGCTGCAGCCCCTGCTCCTTCCCTAACCCCAGCAGTGAGGTGGCTCTGACGAGCTGCTGAGATCCCAACCCAGGGGAAAACCTCCCGAAGGGGCTTTGTCTGAGCTTGACAAGTGCAGGAGCTTCTGCTCCCTGTTTTCCACCCTCGAGTTGGTTCTGCATCTCCCTTCCTGCCTCAAGCCAAGCATCCAGGCCCCAGGTCAGCAGCCAGCGAGGTGTCCCTCTCCCGGGGAACGACACAGGGGGGTCTGTGCCCTGCTCTAGAGGAAGGGCTGGCTGTGTCCCCATGTCCCTCTGCCACTGCCTGGCTGTGGGGGACGAGCAGCCAAATCACCTCAGCCCCCCTTGGCTGCAGCTGCTGGCTCAGCCTCAGAGGGCTTTTCCTACCCCCTTATCTCTCAGCAGCTGAAATCCCAGCTAAACAAAACCCAGCCGCAGACTTATTCAAAACATTTATTAGTGTTCAAGGAAAATAATAGTGTGTGAAAGGTACAGAGCTTTGTCTAAAGCCATATGCATTTTCTTTATTTACAAGCTTATTTGGCTGCAAACTCTACACGAGATAAAACTAGTATGTTTTTCTCCCAGAGATTTGGAATTAAGGACAGTTTCTCTTTTATTTATTTATTTATTTTATTTTATTTTTCTCCTTTTAGTTCAGCACTGTAAGTTAGGACAGCTTTTTCCAGGGTTTACTGCTATCTTTTTTCCTGTAGGCGTTTTGCTTCTCTCGCAGTATTTTCATTCCAGAACAAGGCTCATTCCAGATGCAAAGCATAAAGGAAACATTCATACCTTGGCTTTTAAGCTAAACCTCCTTCATGAACAGCAAGTTCATAAGGAATGTTAATTAAAGCATCATACAGTATCTAAATGGACCTTTTTTTTTCTCTCCTTTTTTTTTTTTATAAAGAATTAAGGCTATGTAGATGTCACAATAAAATAATCTCAGGTAAAACACACCCTATCTGTTAGATATGAAAGAAAGGTTTAACAATAAATAAATGATTTATGCTGTCAATAACATTATGGAATTGTATAAAACTATATTTATGCAGCTTTAAACATAAAAAAACCATACTAGTGGCATGAATATATACAACACAGGTCATGACATACGTTTAAATTATCATAGCCAGCAGTGTTCTTTTTTTAAATGGGGACACTATAATAAATAGAAATGTTAAATATTTACAATAATAGCATATGTGGAATCAGTAGATGAACACATAAAATCTTCACACACAGAGGAAAAAAAAAAAAGATGCCTTATACAAAAATCCCTCCCACCCACAGCTTGTCCCCCCCCCCCAATTTTCATTGACTAAACAAGGGGAATACACAATTTTCCCCACAGAACCAATGAATACAAATAAAACTGTATGCATGCTGAGGTGATATGTTGACTGAGACATTCAAAGATGTAGATCTTTGTTTGGTTCCCATTGATGAATCAAGACCTCTAATGACAGAGGGATCTTATTTTAGTTCAATGCAAGAACATTGGTAGCAAGTTGCTGTTTCTGGTTTGTGTTAGTTTTTTTTTTTTTTATTATTGTTTTTTATTTTTTTGTGCTAAAATGCTTGGATTGTCTTTTTGGTTTGAGCTTGTTCTTCGTGGTGGTTCTGTGCCACCAAGAGGGAGAGGACACTTGCAGGGAACCCACGGAGGCACACACCAGAAACCTTCTTAGGGTACCACCAGCAGGTTTTTGGAGCAGAGGAGGTGGCCAAGAGAGTCAGGCCCAAAGCAGGCTGCTCTGTGGGGCAGCCTGGGTGCCCCAGGGGTGGCTGAGCTGTCACCAGCCCCACGGGGCAGATGCCACACTCACTGCTCCATCACCGTGGTCTTTGCTGCTACAGCACCTGGCCTGATCCCAGCTCTTCCCACTGAAGCCAAACGAAAATTTCATCACAGAACTCTGCTAAAATCCAGCAGGATCAAGGCCACGTCGTTAAGCAAAGGCCTGGTGATCACAGAGACACCTTTTCAACTCAGCTGTCCCCTCTTGCCTCCTACGTGGCTGCTATTTAAAGCAGTGCCTCCAAGTTCTGCGGGTGGATCCCTGCATTAAACCCTGAATGTAGCTATTAGGAGCCGTGCTCACTTAGCAGGAACTGAAATCTGAGTTGGAAATTGTAGCCAAATTCCAACACCCTCCTCTCCTGTTTATGCAGCTCCTTCCCACCATGCAGCAAGACGTACGTTAGTTCACTGGGTACGTTCTGTCTCTGCTGAACTGCCTTCCTGCCCCCACAGCTTTCCTCCCAAACTTTCTACATGACAAGGCTCCAATCCCCGGTGTGATTCCCACTTTCTAAGAAAACCTCCCTTTTTTCCTCTAGAGGAAGCTGAGAGCTCACCCTCCAGTCCCTGTGGGTGCTGCAGCCTCCACTTCCAGTACAATATCTGGGAATATAGGATTGCAGAGCTGCAACCTGAGAATAACAATTGCATAGGGGGTAGGAGAGATATGGCCAAACACCTCATTCACACTTGAAACGGCTTAAAGACAATAAGCTCTTGACACTCTTCACCTCTTCTAACTCCTTCTGTGGAGATTGGTCATCGTTACCTGCACAAGAATTAAAAAACCCAAGTCGATCCCCTCTCCTTGTCTTTGGCATTTGGATAAACCAAGCTATAGGCAGGTTAGAGTGGGGCTCCACATCCCAGCAAACCACACCACACTGCTAAGGAGAGGCAGGCTTCTGATGGGCCTTCAACGCAGCCCTGATAGGAACTAAATATATGGGGATTTGTAGGGTCCTTTGCTGTCAGAGCCCACACCTGCCCCTTTAGGCTTGGGCTGTAAGGGTGGAAGACCTGTATCACTGAGGGGGCAGATGGAAGCAGAGAATAGGCACAGGGTTTTCAGAGGTCCATGAGAATACTTCTGGGGGTCCTCCACCCTGTGCAAGTCTTAACAGTCACATTGCCTTGTCTGGAAGCTGATTACTTGCCTTTGAAGTGACTGGGTATGGTTCTGTGATCAGCAAGTGTCAAGTTATGCAGTTGTTAAAAACTAACAGGGGGCACTTAAAACCAGGCAGCGTCACCCAGGTGGGAACAATGGCTCAGAAGTTACTTCAGAGAAAGTGGTGGAGCTCCAGACCACACGGTTCCTGTGCCAGAGACAGGGCAGCTACTTCACTAGGGAGCTTCACATAGAGAGCCCTGAGCTCTGGCATTCCCAGCCACAGGCAGAAACCAAATCCCCCTGGAATTCAGCCATCTGCTGTAAGGCTGTGCCCTAAACCTTTGGAGGTGCTAAGCCACAAGCAGCCACATGCAGCCTGGCAGAGCCCGCTTGGAACCTTCTCCCCTGCCAAGGAGACCAAAGGGAAAAAAAAAACAACAAAAGAAAGAAAAAAAAAAAAAAAAAAACCAAAACCAAAAAAACAAAACCCCAAAACCAAACCCAACCCAACAACCCCCAAACAAGATCCTAAATTTCAGACGACGTCCGTTTCATAAAAACAGGGGGAAAGAATTTAGCTGGAGACATTTTGCCACCCGAGTGCCGAGTTTGCTGGATCGATAACCCATTGCCACTGCTCTCCCTTTGCTACTATATACACACACTGATGCCGAGGTCCATAGATATCTTGCAATGCCCTGTGCTTGACCTCTGAATGGGAAATGCTTTGGAATGTCCAGAGACGGGAGGATGGGACTCAACGGAGGAGGTTTCCAGGGGAGGGCGGGGGGAAGGGGGGGCTGGTGCCTTTTTTCACCTCCGGATGTCGGAGAAGTCGGACAGTTCGTCTGCCCGGTCCAGGATCCCGTGGGCCCCTTTGGGACTGTGGCCCCCAGCTTTGACCCGGGCATTGGAGTGGCCCTTGGTACCTCTCTCCCCCTTGGCTGCTCGCGAGCTCTCCCTGTGCTCGGGGTCGGCGTGGGCCACCATGTCCCCACGGCCAGCACCGGCCCTGCTGCCTTCCCCCACCTTCTTCTCGGCTCCCAGGACGGCGTCTCCGTGCACGGCCGAGGTGCAGAAGCTCAGGATGGAGCAGAGGCTTCCCCAGTTCTGTTCACACTGGGCCTGGACGCTCCTCGTTATTGCCTTTTTCACCTCCTCGCCGCAGGTGAGCAGGATGTTCACTAGGTCAACGTAAGGCCTGGAGGTAGAGGGAGCAGAGAGAGGAAGGTCAAAAGCCATCCCAGGGAATCAGTGAAGAATCTGCCTCACCTTCCCTGGGCACAGCAAATCCCATGGTGTGACCCCTGGCACCCCCTGACTCAGCAGCAATTCTGCCCACGTTAGTTATGGAAAATCCCACACTCTAATCAGCCATTTCGCTGCAGGAAATGCACAGTGGCATCCTGTCAAAGCCTCTCTGGATTGATCTTGGTTGCTCTTACCCCTGGAGACACTCTGGGAGAACTGGAATGTTCACCAGAGAACAGATGAGGTCTTGCTTGGCAAGTGGAAGAACTGTCTCACACTTTCTGCCTCCATCTCCTTCCACACCCTCCCATCTTTATTACTCAGGACACTTGCTCCTGTCCAGGGCCACCAGCTTCACCAAACAGGCTCTGCCTCTGGGTGAACATCAGGTACAGAGCATTCACCAGCCCCCAGTCTGCAAGAGGGAGGCATTTCCTCACCTCTGTGAAAGCAACAAATACTCAGCTAGAGATTCTCTGCCTTTGCTCATCATCTCTGGAGCACTGGGTGTTGATCACCATCACAGGCAAGATCCTATCTGGACCCAGGATCTGTCTGAACAGAGCTCACACAAACGGAATCCACTTTGGTGGCACTTTTTCTTCCCACACCAAGTTTTATTTCTTCATTTCCTTACAGAGCTTTCAGTATCCACCTTTACCCAGCCAAACAAGGCCTCAAAACACGCCCTGGTTCAATCCCCTCTGTGCTTCCCACCCACCCCTGAGTGTCCCCAAGGCACCAGCAGCTCGAGCACAGGCACTTGGGCTTCTCAGCCACAGGTCACCGAGTGCAGCAATTTTAAAATAGTTGTGGTCACAAGTTTTGTGGGTCAATATTGATGTTGTCTATTGACACAACTGCTCAGCTGCTTGCAGGCCCAGAAGGACGTGCTTAAAAATCTTCCACGGCAGGAGCCATCCACAGCACAAGGGGAAAGCTGCCCGGGGTCAGCAGTCATGGCTGTGTGGGGTGGGTGGTGGGGGTGCACCTCCTGGGCACCCCATCCACCAGCTCTGGTGGCTGTGGACAAGTCTAAATCTCTTCTTGTTGACTTAAGACGGAAGAGATGAGGAAAACCAACAGATTATGATCAGTGTCTAACTTTACCAACTGCTTAAACTCATTTTGAATCGCTAATCTTGGAGAGCCACCTATTCCCCTATCTCAAAATATTTCCCATGGTTGGATTGTTCCTGCTGCTCAGGGGGGAAAAAAAAAAAAAAAAAAAAAAAAAAGTGACTTGGAATGCAGCAGGGACCAATGTGCCAAGGCCTGTCACCACTTCCACCATAGCAAATCAGCCTGACCCCTACAGCTGACTCAGGAGGAGGCTTCGCCGCCCGACCGCGCTCCGAACGCTCATCGGGAGAGAACAGTCAGAGCAAAACAGAGAACAAGCCTGAGAGCTGCCACTTGCTTCTCTGCTCTTAGGTTTTTGTTTTAAATGTAAAGAAGGAGAGAAGAGAGAGCTGAGCACGTTGCATAAAAGTGATCCAGCAAAAGGTTATAAACCTCACTCCCAAGAAACGAGGTCTTGAAATTGGGCATAACCTTTGCAGAAATCTTTGTAGGAAAAAAAGGTCGCTGGTATGACTAAAAAGTGGCTCAGCTGCCAAATATTTCAGGTATTCAGAGCCTGCCAGAGCCCTGCGGATTAATACTGGCCCATTTCTCCTTGCCTGTTTTACTTTCTGCATTTCAGCCGGCCTGACCAGAGTACCTGAACTGAGCACAAGGCTGCAAGTCAGCAGACGTGATTTTATTTCCAGCCCTGCCACACTTGCCTATTGATCTCAAACAAGTTCCTTAGTTCAGGAGCTTCAGAGATGGCCTCTAAATTTAGGGGAGGAGGCTGGCTGGTTCTATTTGGGGAGTCCCGCATAGGAGAGCCGAGCTCCCACGCCGGGAGATGCTGGAGTGTAGGAAGCACTAAATGAGATCATGCAAATTATAGTGTTCAGCTGAATGACCCTCTCTTCTCCAACCAACAACCCCCCAGTTCAGCTCCCCAGAAAAAAGCAGCTGCCTCTGAGCATTCCTGCTTGAGCCTGTTCATAAAATAAGGATAACTCACTCCTACTTGGACAGGCTTTTGGCTCGCACAGCTCTTTTCATCCCCAAATGATGGGGGGGTTAATTGGTGCCAAGTACCCAATTTATAGCTGCTGACACAGCCCAGGCAGTGCCCAGAGAGGTGCTGCTGGGCAGGATAGAGCCCTGCTGACCTTCTCCCTCAGCCAGCAGGATGCTGCCCATGGCCCTGGGCACAGCAGCTCTGCCCCCAGCCATGCCTTTGATCCCAGCCTCAGGAATGTCCAGGGAAAGGGCCTTGCTTTCAGGCCACCATGTCCAGCTTGAACAAACCACAGCACAGGATTTATGTGAGTAAACTGGCACTGAGGCATCTCTCTGCAACTGCAGCTGAAATATTAGTGGGGGGTGGCTTTCAGCACTAAGGGAATCAGAGTGCAGCTCCTTTGGGTAGTGAGGGAAATAAAATGCAAGGCTAAAATTCCCAAAGAAGTGATTCTGTAAAAAAATCTGTCGTGACTGCTTGGATTTGGAGTTTCTGTGCTAATATCAAGGCACAGAGGTGTGGTAGGAAGATGCTCTAAGGTTAAGCCTGATGCCAGGCTGTGGCTCAGCCTTCTTGTTTCAGGAGTGAGACGTTCACCTGCAAGAAAAACAGGCTCTGATTTTTGCATTTGTGCACAAAGAGGCAGTACAAACAGCTTGTGCTTGGTTTGTTGCTGTCATGTAGGAGCTTTGATCAATTCCAAGTAGGATTTGTGCCTGCCATTCCTTGGAGGACAGCTGTGCTCCCAGTCAGAGGAATGAAGTCCTCAAAAATCTGACTTGTGCCTTCATTTTGTACAACCCCATGTTTTATTAAAAAGCATCTGAGATTAATAAAGAATAAGATGAATGGGAGATTACCTGGGGGACTGCAGCTCTTTCAGGGACAATTAACTACAAGACATTTCAAAGTACGTATTTAAAGAAGAAATTATCATCTTGCTGACAACTTTGCATAAACCTTCTTCCCCCTTCTCTAGCTGTCACCTCTAACAGGATACTGGGGTCAAAATGATGCCTTTGAGCTCAGAAAACAAAAAAACCATTGTGAGCTGCCTCTGGAAATGGCAGACACTGATGGTGTATTTGCCAGAGCACCAAGGGGACTGGCAGATCCAACTCCCAACTCATTTCACCTCCTTCCACAGTCACATCTCACCCTTGGTACACAAACTTCAAGGCACCCTGCAAAGAGAGCTTTACCTTGGTGCTGTACATGGGAAAACAAGAGGTGCTTAAGGCCAGAAGGAGGTGAAACAGCTCTTGGGCACATGCACAGCCCACTGGCACTCCTGGAAGGAGCTCCCACGCTCTGACTGCACCAGCACGGAGGCACTTACTCATGCTGCAGCAGGTCTTTGAAGTGAATCATCTCCACAATGACCTGGACGTTCTCCTTGGCAGCAGAGCAGAGGTCATGCTTCAGGTAGCACTCCCGCTGTAACTGGAACACCATCTCTTTAATGGCAGGGCACTTACGGCTGATGCAGCTGAATTTATGCCTCAAGGCATGAGCCTTACACTTCAGAGCGTCTTTAATGAAGGATTTTCCCTGAGAAGGAAAGAAATGGAGTAGGTCTGTATTTCTGTCCATTAAGCACAGCAGCTGATTTATGCCCAGCCAGCTGCTTCTCTGCAGGACAATGTCAAGGGTTATTACAGTGCTGAGGAGATCACTTAATGGCTTTCCCCTTCTTCTCTGTTCCTCTGCCCTTGAAGACCCTGCCAAGTTACCCAGCTTTGCTATCCCAGTGGACCTGAAACACCCAGGGCTTCCTCACTGCTACTCTGAGGTTTCCTCTGCCCCAACAGCTGAATGCCCAGTGAGGGAAAGAGCAAAAGTAAGCACCTTGAAGTAATTCAGTGCTGGAGTTACTGGACTGATTTGCTTCCAGGGTGGCAGAACAACAGGTTCACACAAAGGAGAGGGCATCCTGCCATGGCTGAGCTCCTCAGGACCACAAGCAGATACCCATTCAGTAACTGCAGGGGTTTTTTTAAATTTTAAAATTAGTTTACAAACTCAGAGAGACATGTATGCACGATCTATATGCACCTGCCCTATTCTCCAGCTGTCAGTATTTTCTTCCTCAGAGAGAGACTCAAAACAGCACTAATAACAATAATAATCATAATAATCCTACAGTGTCTTCATGTCTGTTGCAAGAAATTCTAAGTGAGATTAAGAAAATCACACCAAGAAGCTAAAAAATAAGGTGGAGGAAAGCTGCTTTAGCAGCATCTCTAACCACTGTGATTCCTTCACTCAGTTGCTTGGTGGGCATCAAACCTATCCCTTCCTTTCCTCTTTTACTGCACCCTGCAGCTCCAGCTCTGCTCAGACTCCCTGTGCTTTGCTGAGAACAGGCCCATGGAAGCCTCCTGCACCTCTTCATCAGCCTCAGGTTCTTTTATGCAGGTGCTCCATGAAGACCAAATCCTTGCTCCCCTTTATCCCAAGAGTGCACTGGCCCAGTTCCACTGACACTAAGTAAGATTCACCCCGACCTGCAAGCAGATGTTGTCCCCAAACTGTTTCAAGACAGAAATGTTTCTTGCTCATCAAAGAGCTGCTTTCTTTCTCTTTCATCCCTTTCTGTTTCCCATACCAAAGGCACTCCCTTGCCTTTCCCTTCAGGAGCAAACACACACAGCACAGTAGTCAAATAGGGATGAAAAAGAGAATTCTTATATAAACCCAAACTGACACCAATTCTCAGGTTTCAGAGCAGAAAACAGAAAAGGGCCAGTGTTAGTTTTGTCATTTAATGCAGCTTGAAATAACTGGGGATGATACAGAGAGGAGCTGTGAAAAGCCATGTCATAGCAGAGGCTAAAGTCACCTTCATGTTAAATAAAGCTCCAGGGGTTTAAATCTTCTGCTCTGCACTGGGGACAGCCTGGATGTGACACAGGCTGTGTTTGATGAGCAGTATCTGGGGATCTGGCATCAATGGCTACTCTCAGCCTCCACAGGCACCATTTCCTGCCTTCCCAACTTTCCTTCCCTACTCCTTCGGTCAGCTCTGCTCACTGACAGAAAGATTGTGCAAAAATAAACGAGTGTTTTCTGGAAGCCACTTGGAAATTAAGTTGAAGGTTTTCAGATACCCACAGAAGCAACAATTCCCATTTTAATGAGTAGCCAGGCCCTTCGTACATCCTTGAGCATTTGAACCTAAAGCTCCAGCACTTCAAAAAAGTGCTCTCTACTGGGTGGTCCCACCACCCCTCACGGGACAGGCTGGATCCTGAGGACAGCTCTGCTTTGTGCCACGCTTTAGCAGTGCCATGTAGCTGGTGCTTTTAGTCAAGTTATCCTGTAAACTGCCTGGTCAGGCCAGATGCCGCTGGCCCGTCGGAATGTTCCCTTCCCTCCACACTGAAATGGGAGAGGAGGTTTACAAGACATAATAACAGGATGTCTCAATGATGCATAAATGGTCTGGGGAGAAAATGAAGGAGACAAACTTAATACCACATACCATGGAAGTAACGTATTTTAACGTCAGTGCTCGGACCCAAGGCTGGTTTGAGTACAGCAGCTTTAGGAGGTTGCCTGGGCTGGTTGTGTGCAAGTCTTGAGGGCCAACTTTAGTAACTGCCCGCTGGGAAATACTGAGATAATTCTAAATGAATTGGGAGCCCAAGCTGCGTCTCAGAGTCTGCTTTGAACAAACATGGTGTAGAGGTTGAAGCCACCCAGGTTTCTTAAAACCATGTTTGGGCTCCATGAAGGGTTCTGCTGGAGTTATCCTGGGTACAGTAGGTAGAAGGGATCCAGGGAGCTGCACCTACAGCCAGCCTGTCTCCTAGGACAGGTTGCTGCTTTATTACTGTCCTGTGGTCCTGATTCTGGACCTTCCAACAGAAAAACTCCTAGCGAATTAGTGAACCACGGCAAAAGTAGACTGGCTCTGGGAATTTTTTGTGCAAAGATGTGTTAAGAACTGCAGTACATGCCAAGTGTGTGTTAGAAGCAAGCAGACAGGTAGGACACCTCCCCGTGTTACCTGGGCATCGAATTTTCCAGCGTTGTGCAGGAATGTCATGCAGATCTCGTGTAAGCCTCGGATCTCACAAGAATTGTTCTCAAAGCATTCAAACACTCCACATCCCACATCGCCAGCATTTACCAGGCAGTGCTGGATTTCAGCTAGAACAAGTATTGGTTAGAGTTAATTTGAAGAACTCTTCTCAGGACCTGGTGGTGGGTAGGGGAGATAGAGTTGTTTTGCTCCCAGCATCAGTTTGAGAGAAAAATGCGTGACAACGGTTAATCGTACCCGCAGCGTGCCCGTTTTTTGCAGGAATTAGGCCAAAACTCGGGTGTATTACGTTATGAAAGTGATATCCAAGAAGTAAATGCCAAATTCACTATGCTTACGTCAAGCTATTTCACTTGAGAACTGTCTCATGCTCTTGAATTCTTCAGGAGCAAAGGACAGGCATGATTTTCGCTCTCTGGCTTGTGCAAAGTCCCCCCCCAGCAAATTTAAGTGCCAAAACGAGAAGCCCAGGACCCAGCCAGCCAAAATTTTTTAGTTTTGGTACTTTGAGCAAGTTTTTGGCCATTTAGCACCATGTTTTTTACAGACCACTGGGTTTTGTCTGTCAGGATGTCTGTCAAGTTAATGGCAAAACTCCCACTGATACGTAAAGTCCTTTGCACCAAGAGTTGTATAAAAATGCAGCTGTGTGCTCAGCTATGCAGAAATCAATAGAAAATATTTATATTTATATATGTAGTACATAAAATAGGTGTACTGGAGCTAGCAGTTACATATGTGTTTATTCTGCCCTTTCAGATGTTATGTAATACTGCAAAAAACGCTGTCTAATACTCACTTTTGAAAAAAAAAACACCCAGAAAAAAACCCAAACCAAACCAACCCCACCAACCCAAAAATCTAATTCTTAACGTGACAGCTTCTGGTCCTTTAAAAGAAATGGATGTAGTAGTACTGCCAGAGGGAAGGTGGTTGCTGAAAAAGCCTGGGGATAAAGTTAAACAGGGGCAGCTTTTAGACCAGGACTGAGGATGCTAAGAATTCCTGTACTCTGTGCCCTGTGGTACCTTTAATTAAAGTTCGCCCTTGGGAGCCAGCCTAATCCCCCTCGAACCGCAGCGTGTTTCAGCCATCCCCAGCCTCCCCCTCTGCCATGCGGTCCATTTGCAAGTCTTTACAGCAACTTTCGGTCTAATTTCCACCCGCTGCAAGGCAGAGAGAGGAGCCGCGGGTGGAAATGCGGAGCCTCGCCGGAGTTCTCACGACCCCCCCGCCACCAGCTCAAACCCAAATCACTGCCGCCGCACTTTCCCCCCACCGCCCCCACCTTTTTTCCCCCCTTCTACCTGCCCTGAAGCGCATCTGGGGGTGGCACAGGGGAGCCCCGGGGTGGGATCCAGGGATTGTCTGAGGCACAGAGGGAAAGCTGCGCA
>VZSE01001439.1:39146-100659 GCA_013398275.1 Promerops cafer | reverse complement strand
GATAGCAAAGGGAAAAAAAAAAATCAGTATATTAAAAAAAAGAAGGTGAAAAAGCGGGATTTTGTCACGCTTCGGAGGGAGGCGGCAGCCAGAGGCCGGTCCCCCCACCCCCTCCGCGGGCAACTTCGGGGCGCTCCAGCCGCCGCTGGCCTTGCGCGAGGAGCAGCGGGGTGCCCGTGCCCGGAGCCGGCTGCCAGCGCCGGCCGTCCTGCGGCACTGCCGCCTCATGGCAAGACTTGATTTAAAAGAAAAAAAAAAAAAAATCCCTTTCCGAAGCAGCTATTGCAATGACTTTCTTGGAAACCTTCCACTCCCTCGGTTCTCCCCCCCACTCTGGGATTCTGTGCCCTGCTTGCTGCGAGGGGATTTGGGCCAAATACATCACTTGAGGGGGGAAAGCGGTACCCTGGGTGCAGACCCGGATGGGCGAACAGAGACGGGCGCTGCTTTCCCGGGGGGAGAAACCCCCTTAGACCGCCAGCACCATGGGGAGAGCATCACCCCTACAACCCCCCCAGGCAGCTCTGGCTGCTGCCTTTTGTCCGGTAGCTGGAGCGGGGTGGGGGACACACACCCACACCCCAGGACGACGTAGGAAAATCCGTAGCAGGTGATGAGAAGTGCCGCGCTGGCTGGGGAGGGGCGAGCGTGTCTCCCCTTGCCCTGCCGTAATGCACATCAGATGTTTCATCAGACCCCGCCGGCCCCATGCGGTCCTGCCCCTCCCTCCCCTGCAGCCCCCGAGCCCCCGGCAGTGCCGGGGCGCGCTGTGCCGTGCCGGGGGCGGGGGTCCCGCCGGGGGGGGCGCAGCCAGGAATGTCTCCAGCTGCTGCTGCCGCCCGCTTCCTCACAGCTGTCAAAATGCACTTGAGGAAATCCACTCACACCTCCCCGAGCAAGGGTCTCCTCGGCGGGACGTGACACCGCGCCGCAGGACCATGGCTCCACGGCTACGCACCAGCAGGCACGTCCTGACACCCCCTCGCAGCCCCCAGGCAGCCCCGGCCTTCCCTGGTTTTGTCTCAGGCCCACGGGGTTTGTGTGCTGGGGCTGAGCCGTGCGAAGTTTTATTTTAATTTTTTTATCCTTCCGGAGGGTTTGACATCGCAACGTCTTTTTTAAGGTTGAAATTCTTAACGGTGGTGCCAAGCTCGTGTGGAAATTCCCTTTTATCAACATGCTGCTGCCTTCGGAACTGCAACTTGCAGCTTTCCTCTAAGGAGCTGGCTGTGCCAGTGCGGATGTCTGCAAAGCCCCCGTGCCCCTGGGATGGGCTCTGCCCTTTCTGACAGCAGGGCTATTAAAGGAATAGGTTTTTCTTCTTCATTTGTACCTCACCCGGAGTGCCTGGCCCTTCTTTTGTCCTTGTTCTCTTACTATTTATACTGCTGAAGAGTTTTGCTATTTAATTGCCTTTGCTAGGTCTAACTTAGCTCGAGTGTTTAAAGACCGGGGGCTGAATGAGTTGGACTCAGGCAGGAGAATTTAAGGGAGGGCAGTTTTTCTCTGTTGCAGGAGGTAACAGCCAACGTACTGCTCCTAACTGGCAAGTTTGTATTATATTTATATAAAATATATTTTTTTTCCTGTGCCTGGCAAATGATGCTTTCTCATAATGCTATTTCCCTGTTGCTTTCAGTCAGATGTCCTCCTGCAGCCATTCCTCATCAATCTTTCTGCATCTTTTTAAAGTTACAATTTTTGGACATGTTTTACCCTTTTGACTTCTGAATTCTGTGCAGTCTCCATCCTCCAGACCCCACGTTTCTCCCTCTGGTTGATTTCTCTAGTCAGATCTCCTAATTTCTCAGAGCATGTCCCTCGAACCCCACAGCCCTGGCTGCCTTAGTGGGCTGCTCCTCCTTTTCAGCCCATATTCTATTAATCACTCCAATCAAGGTTATTTTAACATCTATTCCTTACCAAAACCGTGCCTAAAATAGCCCCTCCTCGTGTCACTTTGGGGAAGAAATCTGCCGGCTGTCAGCACGTTGAGCATTTCCCATCTCCTCCTGCTCAGCCCCCAGGGCTGGGCAGCGGGTGCCACTCAGAGCTGTGGGATTTCCCTGCTTTTCTCTCTCTTGAGGTCACTCCTCAGGGTGCCCCTGGGCTTAGAGGAGCTGGTGCCATCCAGCCATTCCTTAGGGAGCTGTGGCTGCTCTTTGGGGGTGAGTGCTGTGAGGCATCCACAGGTCAGGCTCCAGCAAAGCTGGCATCTCTCGGAGCCTGGTGTAACTCGCTCCCTGGCAGCATGATCAACTGCCAGGTAATTTTATAGAATAGTTACCAGTTCCAGTGATTTAGGGGCTGGATTCCAGGGCACTTGGGATGCCTGAATCCCACAGGCACTGAGCCTGCAGCTTTGCTCCAGCACTGGGAGCTTGCGTGGACACAGGAGCCTGACTGCAGGTGGTGTCCTGCTGCGAGGCGTTTGAGGACATATTTGAGCAGTAACACTTTGGAGAGGATCATAACTCCTTCCAGAAGTTCTGAGCACCTGTTGGCTCTCAGGAATACGCTCTGAGCTCCCTTTAGTTAACATACACAGGCTTTTCTTTTTAAGAGTGTTTCATAATTCGATTAAGGCTTCATACGATCAAGCAGTGGCACGAGCGTTTTGCAACAGCCTTGAAATGGGAAGCATTTAATTGTTTGGCGTCTTTAGGGAGATGAACTGCCCTCATGACTATTAAGAGGGCTGTGTCCCTGCAAGGCCGTTGCAGGCAGCTGAAGGCTGAGGAATGCTGTGCAAGAGGCTCCAGAGCACAAGGAGAGAGCGAGCACACCCAGTTCTGAAGGACAGAGAGGCCGATGACTTCAAAAGGGAAGAGGATGCTGTGGGGAAGGTGTGCCAAGGTCTGGGTTCTGGCCTTTCTATCTGTGACTAAACACATTTCACAGCAGAGTTAGAGTGAGCTGTGCTGCGCAACCCCAGCAGCGCACTGGGATTTCATCAGACTTGAGAAAATAAGCAAGACAGGGGAATTTAGTGTTGCCTCTTCTCCTGGGTAATTTTCCCACCTCGAGGCTTAGTGCAAGGTGCTGACTTGCAAATGACACATCATTACGAGGCCAGCCCAGAGCTGCAAAGCCCTGCTGGGAACGTGGTCAGGAGATTGGAGGAAGCTGCCTCTTGGACTTGGTTCCTCCTGGTGTGGGACCTGCTCTGGGAACATGTTGATTTAATTCCCACAAGTTGGTTCTCGGATGGTGCGAATAAAGCTGCTGACAGTGACTGAAATGGGATTCGACACTGGAGAACCTGTTAGGCTCAGTAAATGTAGGTCTGTTGGGAGGCTTCAAAGGGTTGTATTTTAAGCCACTTTTCCCCTCTCATCATCGATTTTGAATTTCTGTTAACTAGTTTTTATGAGGAACGAGCAGAAGTTGACAATAAAGTCGCAGAAAATGAAATGCACGAAAAGCCAAAGCTAATTATATTAAAAATGATACAGACATTCTCTTCCTGATTGCTTGGGTAAAAATCATATATTTGAGAAATGTTCTCAATGAGTTATGCAGCAGGTTTAAAGCTGATGTGGCTTCTTTGATAAAATATGAACTATTGGAAAGATTTATAAGAGTCAGAAATGCTGCCGAATATTTCAGTATTTAGAGCGGCAGGAAACCACTCTGAGATATTTTTAAAACAGGTATTTACTCAAGTAATTGGTTACTTTTAATGTGGAATAGGAAAACTTGGTGCAGCTCTATTGGACTTGACATAAAAGACAGGTATGTAATTTGTGAGCAAAACAGGGTGGAATGTACACATTGTACCTGGGGAGGTATTTCAAGAAAGACAACTCCTTGAGACAAAAAGCCAAAACAACTGACACGCCGGGTTACATGCCAGAATTGCTTATTCCTCAGTTAATCAGCTGTGTAATGAGTGTCCAGAAACAATCCCTTCTGCCCAGGTAGTTTAAGTTTCAAACTTCGTCAGCTTTGTGGCCGTCATAAAATGGATTACATGGAAGTTGGACGAAAAACACATGTTTCTGAGAACATTTTGGTTCTAATAATAATAATAAAAAAAAAAATGTGGCAATGCCTGTGCCAACAATTTACTACAGAATATCTGAACCAGATGCTGTTAAACTATAATTCCAAACAATTTGCCAGAATTATATATTTACTTTATTCTTAAAGTCAAGCTGAAGATATGCATGTTTTCTATTACTGGTGGATATAAACAAAAATGTAATGCGATTACAACTCATATAAGGCAGATAATGCCCAACAGTCAGGATTTCTGGGACTACTGCACAAGCTAAAGAAAAACTGGAAGTTCTGTTGGTAATTATGTGTGACAGGGTCATCAAAATGTGGCTGATCAGACTGAGACATATCAGAGTGCAGTCTGCTTAGTCACCAGAGAAGAGCTTTGGCCAAAAATCATCCATTTCTCCCTTTTTCTCACAGCAGTACATTTTTTTTTCTGCCCTGAGAGAACAGGGAAGGGATCTGCAAGATGTGGAGAGTTACATTCTTAGCTAAAATAACCCATGGAAGGGTCTCCTGTTAGGAGATACTTGTAGGCCACCTCCAGCTTGCCAGCTCTTATCCAGATGAGCTGCTCAGTGATGGTTGAAATGACAGACCCTGACGTCAGAATCAGCATCTTGCAAGGGCAGAGTGAGTTTTAGCAGTTTTTATGACATTGCATGTCATTCAGGTTATGGAGGCTTCTAGCTGGCACTCCCACAAGCTGAAACAATCTTTACTTACTGTCAAGAGGCTCTCAGAAAACCTCAAATAATTTCCTCGAGTGAAGTGGCTACCTCAGGCAGCTGCAGCCTGACACAGAGAAGGGCTGAACATCCTGTAACACCCCTGCTCCCAGGTCGGCTCCGAATCAGCAGGGAGAGAAATCCAGCAGGAAAATTGGAGAGTTTCAAGAAGCAGCTTTGATTCAGGGAATTGTTCAGCAAAGCCACCAAAACCGAATCCCCCTGAGTGCTATAAAGGAAAGAAGGATCTGCAAAAGATTTGCAGTGGAGTCTCTGGTTTCATCCAGACCACGGCCTGCTGGGACACAGCTCTGGCTCCCAACCCAGGGCTGCAGTGTGGGATCCAGCTTGGAGGAGCGTGGAAACTCCTCACAGCTCTTCTGCAGAAACCCTGTTTGATTTTGGGAAATAAGAGAGCAAAAAAGTGTTTTCTGGGTCCCCCACCTGAAGACCACATGGTACATAAAGCACCCTCTGTTTTAAGTGATTTAAGGTTAACATGGGCTCAGTTATGGGCAGCATCAAATCCAGAGGTGAGCTGGGTTCCACGTGCAACACAAGATGGTTTTGAGTTTTTGAACCCCCTTTTTGAAGATCCTGAAGCAGTATCTACAGGAGAGATGAGAATTACCACTATGACATTAATGCCAAAGCCCAATGCAAATAAGATCAAGTGTCCCAGGTGACGTATTTATCAGACACACCCAGTTTCTGTGTGTTTGTGATGCAGTTGCATGAGGCAGAAGTTAAAGATGGGCAAGATTTGCTAGTCTCTTCTCCTTTGAAGTGCCAGATCCTTCCAGTGTTCTGGTTCCTCCACTCCTCCTCCTCCTCCTCCTCACCTCGTGAAGGAGCCACAAGTCAAACTTGCAGTCAAAGCGGATGTTGACAACATTTATTTTGCTCCAGAAAAAAAAAAACAAACAAGCTACCTTGGCATTCCTGGCCTTCCAATTCACACTAAGCCTACCAGCTTGTGGCCAGACCAAAAGCAAAATGCTCCAGCCCATTGTGGCAGGGCTATCAGAAAGCCAGGTCAGGTAACGGGACTGTAATTCCATGGGGCTCGCCAAGAAGGAAACGTGCCAATGTAATTAGAGTGGTAATTATAGCACCCGAGTCACCACCCACAGGCTGCACGGAGCAGCGATTCCACAATCAGAGTCCAAACAATGCAGTGCTCTGGAGCTGCCCTGGCTGCTCCCAGCTGAGCTGACCTGGGATCCACAGCGCATCTGCTGCTCCTGGGAGCGGCCGTGCAGAAGCCAACAGCTGGTGAAGAAATGGAGGCTCAGTTTTTGTTTTTATGTTGGACCCAAGATATTCAGTGCAAGCCTGCAGGGCTGGTGAGAGCAGTGAGAGAGAAAATCATCTCGGCTGTCTGATCTTGGGCTCTCACTGGCCTTCCATAGCCACATTTCACTTTTTACGTATAGATGGTCTTCCCACCGCTTTGGGACTTCTCAGTTGGATCAGACAATAATTAACCCATAGGTCCAGGGGTTCCTATGGCCTGGTAGGACCTCTCTTTTCACTCCTGTGGGATCTGGGCAGGTGCTCTGACACACAGCACAGCCTGTTGACCATGTTGGCTTAGAGGTATTGCATCCGTGACCTACATGACACAATTTATAGGTTTTTATTCTTCCTGTGGAATAATGAGTAGTGTGAGTTGAAATTCACGTTAAAAAACCCCCACACTTTTAAGTAAATAGTTTATTGTCAGTTGAGGCTAAAAAGATTCTCCAAATCTCAGCAGTTTTGAGCCAGGCTTGGAGAAACCAGGGGTCAGTGTAGCGAGCAGAGTCACAGAGCTGTGGTCCTGCTCCAGCTACCAATACTGGGATAGGCAACTTCTAAAATACCAATGAAGGTCCTGCTGCTGTCACAGAACTTACTGGGGCTGCTTGGATGCAGGAACCTGCCTGAACCCCTCTTTCTGCAGGGCTAATGCTGTTTTCAAATTAATGCAGTGTTTATCCACCACAATGTAACTTGCAGTAGCTTTGCCACCGTGATGTGCCTCTCGCCTGCATCACCCCTGTCTGTGTTTATTTGTGATTTTTGATGAACATTTACGATTTGCTTGTGGTGGAAGCCTTTCATTGTGTGGGGCTGTGGTGAGGGGAGCCCTGTGCTGGTGTTTGTACCTTGCTGTGTGCTGGCTCTGGGGGAGTTGCATCCACAAATGTTCCCTCCTGCTCCCAGCGGGATCCCACGCCAAGGAAAACACATTCCTTGAAGAGATAGGTAATTGCTTGAGACTTTGTCTAATGTTAGAGCAAGACCAAAAGAGCACTTGAACCAGTTTAGTATTCATAATAATACGTGGTTCAGAGCTGACTAAAAGGCTATAATTCTTTTGAGGGGTTCCTCTGACATCATAAACCACCAGAGCTCAGCCAGTCAGCAGAAAGCAAAGATTGGATTATAGCTGGGCTCATCAGCATGGCACCGTACATGGCAGTTTCTCATGTCTGCAAAGGGATTATTTCAGAAGGTTTTTTTTCTCCTCATTCCAAATTACTTTATAACCCAAAATGGAAGAACTGCTGGATGATGTTTTCTGTGTGAAAAACCCTCGGAGATAATACTTGCTGTCTTCTCTGTCCTGGTGTAATCAGATTTTAATCTGGAAATGTGTCCAGGAGTGCAATTAAATCCTTTCACCCCCTTAATAAGCTGTGGTGCTGCAGTACAGCTCTAGCAGCACATCTGTCTGGTGCACGAATGGCCCCTCGTGAAATTGTTCTCCCATCTCCCCAAGAGCTTTGTCCATCCATGTACCAATCCTGGGCCCCATATTTAGTGAAATATATTCTGGATATGGGTTTGGTGGGTCCTTTCCTGGGGCTCTTTCAGCTACACCCATTTTCATAGTCAGTAGTGGGTTCCATGTGCCAAGCATGCCTTGATTTTTGGTTGATGTCATATTGCATTCAGAAGTAGCTGGGGACTGTTCAAAATAGAGATCTGTTTATATAAATATTTATATGTAATTTTCTGATAGCCTCGGGAAACCAAGTCAGTGACTGAGGAAATAAATAGGCATGGAAAAAATCATAAGGGCATTGTTTATGAATATAGACAGATTATAATAACAAGCAGAACGAATTCACTGGAGAGGGAGAGCTGACATGATGGATGCTAGCTTTAACACCATGTACTAAACTTTCTGTACATCTTGTTTCAGAATTCCCGTTTCTTGAAAACCCGCAGGAATAAATTAGTGTGTGGGTGAGAGGTTCAGACAGAGCCAACTTGAGGGTGGAATGTGCAGAACAAGACCACAGACAGGGTGTCCATGGCCTTCTGCTGCCTCCTGGGACTCCTCTCTGTCTTTTCCAGTCTCTGTGTTTAGTCAAGTGTCTCTTCTGATAACTGCTGGCACTTTGGCTGAGGTAAAAGCTGCCTGTGCTTTTGTGTCTTCTGTCCCCAGCAGCTTTGCTGGGTGCCCTGAGAGCTTCTGCTGAGGTTCATCTGTGTCTGTAATGTCCCCAGCAGGAAGGCCGGGGTGGCTCTCCCCAGTGGCCTGTGGCACACGAGGTGTTTCATCCCAAGTGAAAACGGGCTCGGATGTGGAGCAGACCCTGCTCCAAGGGGTCAGAGCAGCCTGCAGGGGGACAGAGCTCCCTGTGGTGAGTGGCTGGTGACAGGGCTCTGTGTCACCCTTGGGTGATGGAGAACGGGCACAGCAGCCTCAGCTCTGCCAAAACCTTTTGGGGAAACTTTGCAGGGCACAGACTTGAGCCCAGCACAAACTGCACCGAGGCCAACCTCAGCTTGCATGGCACGGGGCTTGGGTTGCCAGGAGGGTTTTCAATAATAACAGCAGCTGTCCGAACCAGTGGCACACTAATACCCATTTATATGATTTATGGGAACACTGTATGTAATGATTCCAGCATATACAAGCAGGACTGAACTCCTTTTGAGCCTCCTGAATAGAGGCAGTTGTGTAATACCCACAGGAGCTTAGTACTTGTAGGAGTATCCGGCACTGCCTGTGGCTGGAGGAGCTGTTTACATCCATCATTTCAGCTGACCCCATTAGGAGTTTTTTGCAGGCAGCAAAAGAAATTTCCCTGCTGTTGAACCTAGGGGAGCAGGTAGCCTGCTATCTTCCTGAGGTTTCCACGTCCTCCTGCCTGCTTCTGTGGCATGGTCAGTCAGGGGGACGCAGTCTGTGTTTGGGTCTGGATTATCAGTGAGCACAGGGCTGGTATTGTCTTGGCTGGCCCATCGTTGTGGGCAGACTGGCTGACTACAGTGGCTTGAGTCCTGAGATCATACCAGCAATTCTTCTTCCACAGCCAGTCTCCCGTTATAGGCTGCTGGAACACACTGGGGTATTTCCAAATTCTTTTTTTTTTTTTTTGCATCTGCCTAGGAGGGTTATGGAGTTCCCTCAGCGTTTGCCTCTCTTTGAATGAACATCTCTGGCGGGCTCAATGCACTAAGCAGGACCACATCTTTGGGTTTGTATTTGCTAAAAAATAGGCTGTTCAATTTCCTCATTGCTGGGTAGGATTTGTTAGGCATGGAAACCTTGGGGTGGCCCTTCCAGAGCCCTCCTGACACAGGGAACCTCGGAGATGTGTGCATACACATCTGTGTCCATACACATTCCTCCCTGTGTGCCTGGAAAGCAGAGCTCAGCACAGATGTCCTCAGCTGGCTAAAGAGCACTGAGGAGAGGTTCAAAGTGGCCTTGTGACAGTGATTCACAAGAACAAGTCAGGGTAATGTTCTGCAGTCTTCTATGAATTGCAGCTAAAAAAAAAATAAAGTTGATTGTGTTCTTTGCAGTGAAAAAAAAAAAAAAAAAGAAGTTTCTCACAACACACTTCCACCTTATTTAAAGAGAGTATTTTGTAGAAATTTACATTTTGGGGTTAAGTGTATTATGTTGGGTGAAGTTTGATATTAGGTGCTGGTGTTATTCAGCTGACCTTTATGGATCATCACCCCAGAGTAGCCAGAGACCTAAAAGAAGAGAGCAGGATATGGGCTGGTGATTTAAGATCAGCTTGGTTTTGGAGTACTTTGAATTCAGTTACATGAGAAAGGATTGCTTTAGGCAATTTTGATTGAATGTTCTTTTTTCAGTCAAAAGTCTCTATTAATTGGCTGACATAATAGTTCTGTGCCTCTTCTGTGAAGTTTTGAACAAACCTGTACAATTTTTTGGCGCCTACAAACAGCTCCTATGCCAGAACGTGTCTTCTGAAATAATCAGATGATTAAATCTCCTGCCAGGAGGATATGATTTCTCTCAAATTGATGCCTAGTCCCTGCAAATTTCATCTCGTGTCTCATTAAAATGATTTGGAGTCTATTATTCTCCTACCAGAAGTTCAGCCTGTGTTTTAAGGACAGAAGCAACATAACCTAAGTTGGATGTTTTCATTTCTCAAGTCTCGGGTTAGACTGTGTGTCATTCTCTGACGTATCTCTTGAACATTTATGGCTTTGAATGGCATTCAGTAGAGCAGGTTATCATTGTTTTACTTTGATATTTGGGTGCTGTTTTAGTCTGATGGCACCATATCTGAACTGTGAACATTTTTCCCTTGGTGTCCTCTCCTGGGTGTCTGCTCTGGGGTAAAAGTGGATTTATTTGTGAATGAAGGCTTCAACAGACAATCCTTGTGCCCAAGTGTCTCTTGGCATCTGGTTCTGCTGCAGCTGGGTCTGCTGAGGGCAGTTCAGGCAGTTCAGAGCTGCCTCTGGCTGTGCTCCAGGGTAAGATTTTTCTCTGTCCTTGCCATCTGACCAGTGTGATGATGACAGAGCTTCTGGAGGGCTCGCTCTGGCTTTCGTGCAGCCTCATTTTGGATGAGGCTCCCAGTCCTGGAGAAGGGACTGGCCTTTCATGAGAGCCACATTACACCTTTCTCTTCTTCCTGCTGCTACATCTGCCAGCCTTTACCTCACTGAGCTGTTTCAGAGCCAGCCTCTTCTCCCGTGACACCAGGTACGCCGACCTCTGTCCCCTGTGACGTGGCTTTCCACCAGACACTACCTGGTTATGTCATTTTTCTGCAGAATATGGTCTTTGGACCAGCATGAACTGGTCCAGCAGGAGCAGCTGATTCCCACCAGTCCGTGTAAATGGCACAAACACCTGGAGGATCATGAATGGGTTTTGTGAACAGGATTCACCACGATTTTACTCCAAGTCCACGTGAGGAGCAATTCATCTCTGTCACCCTGGAGGGACAGTGAGGAAACCGTGAGTTGCCCCCAGAGTCAGCAATTGTTCTTATTCCCACCCCCTGGAAATGCCCAGGAGAAAACTTAGCCCAGTGAACAGGGAGATGAACCCCCTCCAAACCAGCACCCTCCTCAGTTAATTTAACTGCAGTCCACCATGGTTAAAGCAGCAGGCAGCTGAAGCAATGGGTCACTCAGAGCCCCACAGCCCTGCAGACAGTGATCATTTTATTGACATATCTGTATAATTTATTATTATACAGACACGAACTCAACTAAGAGTTGGATTTCTCCTGATGAGGCTGATAATTATAGTTTATTTAGTTCTTGCAGTTCCATGTACTTGAGCCGTGCACGTTTTCCGTGGGACAGAGTTATTTCTGACCAGCAGTGTGGTTTCCAGGCTGTCACTGTCCTGCCTTTGATGGCAGCTGAGTGGCCGAGGTTTTGCCTGGGCCTTGGGGACAGCTGGGGATGGGGACTCTGCTGCTTCAGCAACTTCTGGTTTCCCCCGTGTGGTTTCCCTGCACTATCCTGTCACTGGTGGGCAATCCTGTCACTGGTGACCTTTGCCTCTGCACTGCCTGGAGATGGCATCTGGCCTCAAGCCCCTGTGGGAAACACAAGGTCTTCTCCGAGCTGTGGGACACCCACCACAAGCTTGCACTTGGGCCTCCTCCAGTTTTCAGCTCACTCACCATCCTTTTTGGAAGGGCTTTATCCTGCAGAGAGGGTAGGAGTGGAAATTGCACACAGATGGGAGCTAACAGCTGGTGCTTTGACAAGACCCCTCTTTCTGCTTCCCTGGGGGAATCTGGCGAATTTACGTTCATCCCCTACCTTCCTTTTCTTCACCAGTGGAGGTTTTGGAGTTCCTTTGGTCAGCTGTTTGTGACCTGACTTTTCACAAAAG
The DNA here is from genome assembly GCA_013398275.1 of Promerops cafer. NCBI lineage: Eukaryota > Metazoa > Chordata > Aves > Passeriformes > Nectariniidae > Promerops > Promerops cafer. Next base: position 88,797 of record VZSE01001439.1, on the reverse strand, counting down.
CTTTTTTAGTGGAGGCCTGGTATGAACAAGCATCTTTTCCTGTTAGGAGTTTTGCATTCTGCTCAGGGCAAGCTGCTTCCCAAATCCATTGCTGGGCTGAAGTGCTCCATCAGGACATCCCAAAGCAGTCTCCTCACTGCACTTTTTGTGCCAGGTCCATCTCCTCCCTCTGTCTGGCATTTCCAGCAGTTTTCATTATAGCTGTCAGCAGAACTCCAGTTTGTGCAGGCAACAGGGAAAAAAGAACAGAGGAAAAAATATTTTACCAATAGCTATTGCTAAGGCATTTTGGTCTAAAGACCTGAAGTCCTTCATGAATATTGCAGTGGCTTCTCAACAGGCCTCCAGTCCACAAAGCCCCCATCTGCTGTGCTTTTTCAGACTTCAGTTCATCTGCTCCCTCCTGCACGTCTTCACCAGTGGAATAACTTTTTCCTAGCTGAAAGCCTTTGCCAGCTGTGCTAATACTTGCTTATAAACTTGCTTACAGAGATTTCACAATTCCAGCAGGCAGGACTTTACTCTTAGCCCCTGCTTAAAGCACAGGCTGAAATCCTGAACTTGGCCCTTTCTGAGAAGTCTGCAGACCCATTGCAGGGAATGTTCATTCCCCAGTTCCCCATGTAAACCAGGCAGTCTTCTATGAATTGCAGCTAAAAAGAAATAGATTGTATTCTTTGCAGTGAAATAAAAAGAAGTTGCTTACAACACGTTTCCACTTTATTTAAAGAGAGTATTTTTGTAGTGACTTAAAATTTGGGCTTAAGTGTATTATGTCAGGCAAAGTTTGATAGTGAATGCTGATTTTGATGGATCATCAGCCCGGGGTAGCCATTTACCTGCTGATCATGTTTTTCAAGCATTTTCCTTTGAAGGCTCTGAGACTGGCAGCCTCCTTTGGGTAGTGCTTGCACAGGCTGTGTTTGTAATCCCAGGGCAACTCTGAATCCCAGAATGGGTTGGGTTGGAAGGGACATTAAAGCTCATCCAGTGCCACCCCTGCCATGGCAGGGACACCTTCCACTGTCCCAGGGTGTCCAAGCCCCAGTGTCCAGCCTGGCCTTGGGCACTGCCAGGGATCCAGGGGCAGCCACAGCTGCTCTGGGCACCCTGTGCCAGGGCCTGCCCACCCTCCCAGGGAAGAATTTATTCCTAATATCCAACCTAACCCTACTTTTTGTCAGTTTGGAGCCATTCCCTCTTGTCCTGTCCCTCCATCCCTTGTAAAGAGTCTCTCCATCTTTCCTGTGGGCTCCCTTCAGGTGACCCCAAAGCTTTTCTTTTCCAGGCTGAACAATCCCAAACCTATCAGCATTTCCTCACAGGAGATCACAGAAGTGCTGTTAAGAGCTGCATCAGTCCCAGATGCAGAACTCTGTCAGGAGCAGATGCAGCACAGCCACCATCTGCCGAGGAGAGCGTGCTGGAGGGAGGGAGGGAGGGAGGGAGGGAGCACGTTCCTGCTCCCCCCCGCTGCTCGGACAGTCCCTCCAGGCCAGCCAGCGCAGGGCAGGACGTGCCAGAGCCTCCTCGGGAGCTGGGCTGGCTCCGGCTTTTCTTTTGTGAGAGCAGCGCCCCCGGGCAGCGCAGCCTGAGCTGCCCACCTGCTGCCCCACCTGCACGGCTGCCGGGGCGGGGATGGAGAGCAGCGATGTCCCCGCCCAGCAGCCCCATCCCTGCAGCTCCTGCAGGTGTGCCAAACCGTGAAATCACCGAGGGCAGCGGATTTGGGGGGGGTTAGGGATGGGGAGGAATAAAGAAGGGCGAGAACGGCTTCCTGTGACACCTATTTTGTGTTCTGTCTCTGCCTCTCCAGCCTTGGGCTGATGTTTTTCCATACTAATAGGAAATTGTATGGGTTTGCTTTTGCTCTCATAGCCCTGATTGTACAAAAATGGAAAATTATCTTGGATTTAGACTCCTGCTTTTGTTTCTGTGAGCTTATTTCCAGGGTCAGGTTCTCTTGCCCACTCATTCATTTGGATCTTCAACCCAGCAGGAATCAGTGCCCTAAGGATTAATATCAAATATTTCTCTCTCTCTTGTTACTTTTTAGCTTTTAATTTTAAGCCAGGAGTTCTGGTATTTCTGTGCACTGTTTCCACAAGGATTTTGCTGTTTTAAGCTTCATTTTCCAGGTGAGGTAGTGTTTATTGCTGTGTTGATGTTGTGACTGTAAAGGAACAGTATGTTTTCATCCATGATGTTCCTTCCCTGAGCAGATCAATCCCAGACAACTCTTAGTCAGCAAAATTATGGGAGTTTTACTAAACATTTGCTCAGAAAATACATTCTGTGGTTACATACACTGGCTGATACGACCACACATCAACAGCACAGTCAGAGCTGACCTGGGATTTAGGGTTGTGGGGCTGATGTAGAGCAAAGGCTTCTTGCTGCTTTATTTTAAAAATTTGGGTAAGGCACAGGGGTAAAAATAAAATCATGCTTAAAAATGCATGAAATTTAGGAAGAAAAGACAAAAGTTATTCAGATTTCAGTTCTATGAAGCTCGACAGTGTCCTTTAGAGGGCCCTATGCCAAAACAACAAACCCCTGTGATTCTCAGGCTGTTTAAAAGAGCAGGAGACAGAGAACCAGTCCTTCCTGAGGCTCTGCCAAAGCCTCGAGTGGAGGCAGACGCTGATGTCAGAAAGCTGCTGGGATTGTCTTGTTTGCTACGTGATTGACAATCCCTGTGACACCATCCCTGTGCCCAGCACGGCTCTGTTGGAGTTTTCCACTGGCTTTGGTGAGAACTGGCTGAAGTCCTGCATTTGTCTGATGTGTTAATGTGTTAACTGTGTCAAAAACTTTGTGACACCCTTGCCTATTGTGCAGCTGATGATCTATTGGATGATAACTGTATCTGAGGAGGACAGACGACCACAGGAATTTCTCTCAGTGTCTGTTGCATTGTTATTAAAGACAGAACTATCTGTGGCCCTGACAGCACAATTGCATTATAACAACAGTAGATTTTCCAGGGAGTTAAATTTTGGATTGCCACTTAATCACCAAACCAGCGAAGTGTTGTTTGACAGAATGGAGAACATTTTGCCTTTGACTGGATGATTATTATTTTTAAGTGCCACATAATTTGGTGTTATTATTTGCAGTCAAGAATTAAAAACAAGTCCCTGGTTTGGGTCCAAGCTTTAGATAAAGAACATTGCAGCAGAAACTAAAGGAGGAAAGCCCAACATATTCTCTCTGACATTCCTACATCCAGAGCTTTGTTGTTAAGGGTTGTGTGTGTATAACAGGATGGCTTAAACATTTAATTTGCGTTATAATATTTAATGAATATTACATGAAAGTAGAATCTCTGTGTTTTCAACAGCTACACTCCATAAAAACCCTTGTAGTAACCATGGCTGAACCCCAAGGTCCTTTCTTGACTCTGCCTCCTTATCTCACCGAGCTCCAGTGGATTTAAGTGGGAGTTTTGCTTGAGGAAAAGGGTGATTCTTGGGATTCGGAGCAGGATGTTCTGTGAAAGGACATTCACCCATAACCTATATTGCCTTGACTTGGCAGTATTGTTTTATCTTGTATATCTGACACTCTCCCTTTCACCGCTTACGTAAGAAAATAGTTTGTACTGTCAACAGCTCTGTTTAACCTTTAATAATAAAATTAGTAACTAAAACCAAGAGGCCCAAGTCCTGAGGCCCATATTTGGGTAAAGTTTCCACTGAAGCCAATGGTAATTTTGCCAGGGACAGGTCTGGAAAAGCCCTGAATTTTGAACTCACAATTTACCCCAGCGAGCTTTTTCAGTAGCCTCTGTTTCTGCTCTCCAAAGAGCAACTGGGACTACAGTGGCAGGGAGAGGAAACGTTAGAGGAACCTTCCTGTACTTTCCATTTAATGACTTTATTGGACGAGACATCTGATGATACCAGGTTTTTCTAATTCCCACTTTTATAAGCGATCTAATGCGCGGAAACGTCAGTTCTGGGCATATGTTCCCGTCCCTGGAGTCTTGTTCAGACATTAGAGGAACATTTTCTGACTCAAAAGATAAACACTTCTGCTCGAGTTCAGGGACGGAAATTGTTTTCATCGCAGCAGGTGTTGCCCATTAGTTCTACTAGAACTGAAACCCTAAGCTGGGCTTTAAGGGAGATGCATAATCGAGCTCTTACATCATTGTGAGATGTACCGTACTTGAACCTTTTGCTTGCTGAGACTGTATTTCCTCCAAGAAACATCCTGTTTTGCAATCCCCCAAATTCCCCATGTGCCATACGGCATTAGGGATTTCATCACCTCCCGGGCACACAGGCTGTGCTTTCTGCACAAGACCCGTAGGGAGGGAGAGACAGAGAGCCAGACGAGTCAGAGGTTTCCATATTTCCTGATGGGAGCATGTGATCCATGAAAGATGGCTTTATTTTCATTCCCCCCCTCCTTCACTTCATGCTGTTTCCATTCTAGACCTGCTGGAGGCTGCTGATTGCATCATGTCGAGGACAGGATCATGCTCTCCTCAGCCCTGTTCAATTGTTCCAGGTCCCATCTTGCTTTTAATGGCCTTGGCTGCTTTATTCCTGCCCTCCACTGTGTCATGTTTGAGGACAGAATATATTTCTTAGCGGTTTTTCATTTCGCACTGTCATTGTAAATCTTCATTTATAACTTTAGGACCTAATTTGATTCATCTAAATCCACTGGGGATTGTTACTCTGGGTTTAAATAGAGGTTTGCCAGACCTCAGCAGGCTCTGAGTGGCTCCATCTGGGCACCCACCTGTGCTGGCAGGTCCTGAGGTGCACTTAAGCTCAGCCCCTGGGCATGTGGGGCTGCTGTGCTGAGCTGTACCTGCACCTTTGGCCTTGATTTGGATTTCTTGGGGTCTCTGGAGCGTGGCTGACCCCAGCTATGGCCACTGGACCTGCTGACCTCTTGCCCAGGCACTGGGGGCTGTATCTCTCTGTCTGGTGATGCTGCCCTGCTCTCATCCTTGGGCCTGCTTGTCTGTCCCTTGCAAAGCACATTTCAGTGCTTGTGGGTCTGGCCCTCAGCTGCTGCAAACCCTTTCAAGAGTGTTCTCCCTAAAGACTGCTCACTTCCTCTATTTTGTAGTAATATTTGAGACCTGTTCACAGCCCTGCTGCACTTTCACAGGTTGTGCCACGATTGCAGTGCTCATTGTTGAACAAAAATGTTCCACTTTCTAATTACTTTTCAATTATATTGGTCAATCAAATATATAGAGGAAAATGGGCTGGATTTTTATTTCCCTAAGCAATTTTGTTTGATTGTGTGTTTGGTCTTCTCCTTATAACAAAAGAAAGGTGTAATCATAGAATCATTAAGGTTGGAAAAGAACTCTGGTACCATCGAGTCCCAGCTGTGCCCCATCCCCACCTTGTCCCCAGCCCAGAGCACTCAGTGCCACCTCCGGGGATGGGGATCCAACCCTCCCTGGGCAGTTCCAGTGCCTGAGCTCCCTTTCCATGGGGAAATTCCTGCTGCTGTCCACCCTGAGCCTGCCCTGGCCCAGCCTGAGGCCGTTCCCTCTGCTCCTGTCCCTGTTCCCTGGAGCAGAGCCCGACCCCCCCGGCTGTCCCCTCCTGGCAGGGAGTTGTGCAGAGCCACAAGGGCCCCCTGAGCCTCCTTTTCTCCAGGCTGAGCCCCTTCCCAGCTCCCTCAGGAATTCTCCAGCCCCTTCCCAGCTCCGTTCCCTTCCCTGGACACGCTCCAGCCCCTCCCTGCATTGAGGGTCCCAGAAGGGGACACAGCACTCAGGGTGTGACCTCAGCAGTGCCAGCACAGGGCACAGTCACTGCCCTGCTCCTGCTGCCACGCTATTTTTGGCACAGAATGACACTTACAGCCACTGATTCCCTGGGTTATCACTGCTTGGTCACCTACAAAAACGCAGTTAAAACGGCCCTGACCCTGCAGTGCACACAGCAGAGCTTGAAAGAAAAGATTATCCCAGGAGTTTCTTGCAGAAGCTCATCCTGGCTGGAATCATCTCTCAGAGCTCAAACGCCTCATGATCAGCAGAGGTGTGGAGGGCAGGGAGGAGGGAAGATGTCGCCGTGCCGCTCCCCAAGGAGCATCCTCTCGGTGTCCAGCAGCCGTCCCGCGCCGCAGGGTGGATCCCGCCCGGCAGCAGCTGGAGCAGCACTTTTCCCTCATCCCACTAGAGGGTGGGTGCCGGTTGGACAAGCCGGGCTCGGGCTGGAGCTCTGCCCGCTTGGCGAGGGCACAGCGGGAGCGAAGCATTAATTTATCACCTAACGAGGGTGGCGGGGCTGCCAGGACTGGCAGTTGGTACCTCACGAAATATTCAGCTTGGGGATGGATGCAGGAGTTTTCCCTCTCTGCTTCAGTCTCTGGAATCAGGAGATGCTCTGAGTATTAATAATATATAAATTCAGAGAGCCAACTTTTTAATTTTTTTTAAATTTTTAAAATATTTTATTTTTAGTAGCTTAAGCCAGAAATGTCTATACTTCGTTTCTAAATTATTTTGAGAGTTTTTCATGTTAGCATCTTCTACCAGGCACAGCATTTAAAAAGTACTCCTTTCAGAGATGGAAAAAAGTAAAAGAAATATTTCAGATCATATTTTCTTTGGGTTTAATATTTGCAAAATCAGTTGTTTTGTGACAAAAAATGTACAAGTAAAACAGCCATCTGATCACCATCTCCAATTTTGAATTGAAGAATGGTTTGTACTTTATAACAAATCTCAGTTTAGAAATGATTTGATTCATTGTATAGCCATCAGCATCATCTCATCAACTTCCCTGAACTCTGCTTCAAGTACAAGGTATTATTTCAGGTTTTTTAATTTTTTCACCTGATCTATTTGTTTGCCTTGTGGGAGCTGAGAATGCAATCTCTGTTCTGGACTGAGCCAAATAATGTTGTAGCTGAACTATATAAATCACATCCAAGACAAGATGGAATAAAGGTAGAAAAGAATACAAGTTTATAAAGTTTGGAGGGAGAGAATTTACCTACAAAGAAATAGAATGGACCAACATTAATTTGGTGTTGAACAGGCAAGGAAAGGGATTAAAACCCTGAGAAACTGGGTAAGGTGAAAAAAAATAATCCCATGCATCTACTTCTGCGAGAAAATGTATTAATTTAATATTTAATATATTAAATATATATTAAGTATATTAATTATATATTTAATATTAATATTGTAAGAACAATATTTTTGACACAAAACTCAATTAATTTGTGAACTCAAAGACTTGATGTTAAGAAGAAGATGTTCAGTTATACCAAGCAAGCTAAAATAAAGACAGAAAAAGAAAGGGCAGCCGTCTGACTTGGGCATATGTTGCTTTATGCCAGCCCCTGAGAGCCTTTCCTCTCTGGGATGGCATATTGCCCACTTGCATGGAACAGGAGAGCTTTTCCCTGGGCCGAGGGCAAAGAGCTGCACAGCCAGCCCAGGTGCCTCGCAGGCGTCGTGGATCCATCTTCAATGTCCCGTTCCAACGTCAACGTTGGCCTCTGCTGGAGGCAGGGGGAAGATGGATCACTGAGTCTGTTCTGGCGTGGTAGCTCCTATGTTTTGTTCCACAGAAAGGGTTGTGATCAACAAAAGCTCTGCCAGCGGAGGTCACTTGCCAGTTTATGAGCAATGGGATTGTTCCGCTGGTTTGTGCAGCCCCGGCTGTTTGTGCTGTTGTTGAAATGTGACGTTGGCTGACAGCTCTGTGGGATCTCACATATGGAGGCTCTGCTCCGCAGGGATGGGAGAAACTGGACAAACTGTGGAGGGTTTTCACATATGGGGCCAATTCATGCCTGATGAACCCCTGTGGAAGCTGCTGGCGCTGCACCAGCCGAGAGGCTGACCCGTCACATCCACTGATTCATTGTGGTGCCGTTGTCATGATTAAAACACTCGAAATTTTCCCCCTAATGGGGGACCACGCTGAGTTTCAGCATGTCCTGCTCTGCTGCCCGCCTGTTTCTGTTGTTGTTACATCTTCTGGGGCTGTTTGTGTTTGTTTAAAAGGAGCACAGTGAACTAAGCTGGCGGTTGAAGCGGCAAATGTGGCTTAGTGGGATTATAAAGACATTTGACATTCTTTGCCACCTTCTTAAATGTGTGACGTGAATGGGTATGAGAACAGGCAATGTGGATAAAGAGGAATCAGATGACAGAAATGAGACCAGAGTGGTGGAAAGCAGAGGAGATGGGAAAACCACTGGGATTTATTTGTTCAAGGATGGTCCCAATCTGTCCTGTGTGCAAGTGGCTGAGAAGAAGGGATGTGTGTCTGGAGAAGGTGGTACCCTGAGAAGACAATCAGGAATGGAAGGGAAAGGAGCACTGCGGGATTCGTGGAACTGGGAAAAGAATTCCCAGATGTTTCAGCTGGGTTGAAAGATCTGTATGTGAGCAAGGGTGAGGGAAACTTCACCAGTGTGTTGTGCACGCTTAAATGTGCCCTGGTGGATTTGGTGGCCCACGTTTGCAGGGTGTTAGAAGAGCGGATGAGGGCATGGATACAGAGATATGACTGTTCTGCTGTTTTCCCAACAATTTATGGCCATGGTTTAGAAAGCAAGGGAGAGAAGATGTTGGGATGAGTGGTTTAGTAAAACCAAGCTCAAGTCTATTGTTACACACGGGCTCTCAGGGCATAATGTGGGGCTTGCTTCCACTGCTTACAGAGTGTTGTGGAGGAGGGGACTGGAAGAGGAAAAGTAAAACTCTGTGAAAATATAAGTGAGAAGCTTGAAAAGAGTAGCAGGGCCATAGGCCCTCAGTGAGAAAAGCAGGGGCATTGCATCTGAATAATGTAAGATGCTTCAGAATGGGTTGAAAGGGTGAATAATAACCTGGTAACTGAAAAAAGAACTGTGTGGGTTATTTTTATTTTTAAGAGAGCTGGTCATAATCCTAATTCCAACTAGGAATACCAGAGGAGGCAGCCTGGCAAGTGATGTGGGCAGTGAAAGGGAAGGGTGGCTCAGGTGGTGGAGAGAACTTCCCTTGTAAGCAGTGACAGTCTGCAAAGTAATGAGCCCCACCCCTCATTTCACTGTGTTTATGCACCTGTTCTGGCTGTTTTATGTGCTACAAACTTTGGGTGCTGGGAGCCACAGATTTCAAAAAGGAATGAGGAATTAAGTGTGGGCCCTGGGCTGTGACTGTCCCTGAGATGGCACCATTTAGTGCTTGCCTTGGAGCTGTCTTCTCCTAATCTTGTCTAACTGGACAGAAAGGCCAAACATGAAGATGTGTAAGCAGATCCCATCATCTATCCAGCAAAACACCAGCTTGTAAGAACATTTATTCTTTTGTGCTTAAATTTTAGCAAACTGGAGTCAACAGCAGCTGCTCTCTCCACAGGCTCAAGCTCACATGTAAATTTTGAATCAGAGAATCCCAGAATGGTTTGGACTGGAAGGGACATTTAAGAAAACTTAGTTCCACTTCCCTTCCACTATCCCAGGTTGCTCCAAGCCCTGTCCACCCTTGTTTGAGGTAGAAGCTGGTGAGGTTTTAGCTTGAAATCCTAAAAAAGGACAGGAGGACGAGCCAAGGATGATGATCAGCTGGTGTTAGTCTGGTCTGTAGGTGCACCATGAGAGAAGTGAAGAGCCACAAAGGCAGATGGGTGGGCACAGTGGTGAGATGGAGCTAAAAGGAAGATGCAGAGATGAGGAGAGGCTAAAATTGAGGGTAAGGTTTAAAGTCAAAGGTTGTAGTCACTGTAAGAGACAGGAGGTTGAAGGTGATGGACACTGAGCTCTCCTCACTCTTTTATGGGTTTTTATTTTGTGCTTCAGACTCTCAGACCCTGTTTCACACTCCTTTCACTGAGCACAGCCTTTCCCAGGCAAGCAGGGATGGGAACTTCTTGGACTGCAGCACTCCAGCCCCAAAAGAAGTAGAAAATGCAGCTCCACCAGTGCTGCTCCAAAGGGCAAAGTTATTCCTACAAAACTACTGCTGTTACACTTAGGGCTGGATTTTGCCACTGTATTTGAGCCTATGTGCAAGCTGGGCATCTTAAAAACTAGTAATAAAAGAAAAAAAAAATTGTGTTATTGCCTTCCACATCTTGCTTGTGTAACCTGCAGAATGTCTGAGCCATCTTCTCTCAATCTGGAGGTAGTTTTGGTTTCACATAGATGGTTTTTGATGGGTCACCTCCGTCAGCCACCACGTTTTGGAGCTGTAAAAATAAGAAAAATAATAATTTTGCTCCCCGCAAGCCAAATCAAACCACAGTACAGATCTGACAGCTGTCCAGGCAACTGAAAACAATCAGTCAAAAAATGCCTTTAAATCAACAAATAGAGAACCAAAGAAATATCAAGTGAGATTAATCACTGTCAATTGTTCCAAGATTTTATAACAAAGGGGCAGGAGGAGGAATTAGTCTTGCAGACTTTACACCCCCCTTTTATTTCTTTTTTATTTTTTTTCAAAGTGCAACAGTTATCCAAGTCAGTAAAAATGAGGTAATTATATTGCAAAATTCTTTGGATGAGAACGAGACTTAGTTCTAAAATCTGAAGCTACATTTACCCACAGCAGAAAATTGCTGGAAATCGGGTGAATAGCAGCTTGCATGTTTATTTTTCCTAGAAGAAAACAATTGACTCTTCAGAACTCGTTTGGAAGTGACTGAAAACAGATGGCAGTGGAGATGATTTGCTCCCCAGAAGCATCAGGGTGGTTATGGATTCCTGGGGGCTCCTCTCCTGTTTGTCTGCCTTGGGCTTAAACAAATACAAACTGGACCGGGAAGCAAAAGGGGCTTTTCAGGAGTTCTCAATCACTCATACTGGGAGAACAGGAATGCAGCTTTGTTCTTCCCTCTGCTGGGATCATTAGTTAGTTTGGTGTGTGCCAGGGGCCAGGCAGAGCTGGCACTACCTTCCCCAAATCCTGAAAAACTGACATTTGTTTTCTATACCAGGGGGACAAAGGTGTGCAGCATTTCCAGACAGGAGCTTGGTAACGAGAAGTCCCCTCAGTGTTCTTTGTGGGGTTGATCCTCCTGGTGACCCTCTAGCAGAGTTAATTTGTCCTGCAGTAACTCCAGGTGTTTGTGATTGTAATTCAGGACTACAACAATTAGCAAAAAATAAAAAATAAAATCTCCATTTTGTGTGCAAAGCTCTGAGTGGATCCCAGTGGTTTTGGGGATCCCCTGTGCTAATGGGGGAAATAAGGAAGATGCTGTGGAGGTTGGTTTTCTTCATCAGAATAAAGCTGGGTTATTCAGTGTTTGAGTAAATCACCTTTTCCTCTGATGCTTTTTCAGTGTTAATACGCCAACAATTCCAGCTCTTTCCAAGCCAACGAGTAAAGGCATTAAATGGCAATTATGCCATTATGTTTCCTCTAGCCAGAACACCCAAACCAGGCTTGCTATTTTCCTTAGATTATCCACTGAGAACAGAGATATAATTACACATTTTCTATATCCTATAAATACATATCCTGTACAGGACATGGATTTTCAATGTATTTTATGCATTAATCTTCATAATTTCTATATCTGTGTGAGTTGCTGTGTGACATTTACTGTTGTGTCCATAGCATTGACAGAACCACGTGTTGCTCCAATTAATTGTGCAGCCTGAGGACACCCATGGCAATACTTTGACTGATCCAGAGAAGTATTTAAGCAAATGTTCAATGTTTTCAGATTGTCTGGGTTGGCAGTGTCCTGTGTTTAAAGGCGAGCTCACAGATCCCTGCTTTGCTGGATCAGGGAGCAGGTGCACATTTTGCACATTTTCACAATGCTTTTTTTTTTTTTTTTAATTTAAACGATTCTGTGGGGAGATTCCAGAGCAAACTCCCATTTTCAGGTGGGACCTGTAGCGCTGCAAACTGCCTGGGGTCTGAAGGTGGAGCTGTCCCTTTTTTGTCACTCTTTTCATCCTCGGTTTCAAAGATGAAGGTGGCCCAGGTTGACCGCGGGTGCTGCAGCCCCTGGGGCGGTTCAGCCTTTCAAGGTTTGCTGATACAACGTTAATTAGTGTAAAGTTTGACCCCTTGCCCCCCACTTTCTCTCTCTGAAGTCACAACTAAGCTCTTGTGCCTTTTTATTTACCTTGCATCTTATCTCCCTTTGTTCCCCTCTCCCCGGGAGCCCAGTTCTCTCTCCATGGCTCCAGGCTCTCTCCCTTTTCCCCTCTCTTCTTGTCACGCTGAGCCTCTGGAGTTCCTTTTGCTGAAGAAAGGCCGGAGTGAAAAGTCCCCACAGCCCAGCTCTCGCATAATCTGATCTGAGCTTAATCCAATTTGCCTTGGCAGGGAGCTTTGTGGCTGGGACAGCAGAACCTGCAGCAGACCTGTGCTGGCTGCACCGCGACTTTCTCCTGCCTTGTTGTGTCCCAGCTGGCTTGGTCCTGGCCAGGAAGGTGTTGTGGGTTAAGGTCTGTAAGTGAACTAAAAACGGAGGGATGGCCTGGGGAGAAAGGACCTTGCATCAGTCTCCAGCAGAGGAAGAAGCTGGGACTGAGCAATTAAAAGCAGCTCAGGGTGTGACTCCACGGGCACTGAGGGAGAGACTGATTTCTGTGCAAGCCATCGGCCTTGCAGGTTTCTTCCCAGCTCCACTCTTGCTAGAACCATCTCTAGGAGTTATCCTGTGGTCCCTGAATGATCTGGCTGCTTCTCCCTGCCCTCCTCTGAGCGGGTGGAGGGATGTGACTGTTGGTGGCATCAGCTGGAGGCACTGATGGAGTGCTCAGATCCATCAACCTTTCTACATTTTAATAAATCGGCTGCTGAAGCAGCTCTTGGTTACTGCCATCCACATTTCCCCCCCACACTCAGTGCCAAGGATGAGCAGAGCAATCAGACAAAGTTTTTATGGTGCATGGGATGGGTCTGTCCCCAGAGTCATTAGCAAAGCTCCTTCCATGAGTACCAGCACTCCTTTTCCTTCCCCAGGAGGACTCTGAAGGACACTCTTCTCCACTGTGCTCACGTCAGGCTTTTGGGGATTTTGGTGGGAGCAGAGACTGAAGAGGTAGAGGAGGTGGTATAAAACTGCTGCTTCCTGATAGTGTCAGAAACCACAGATTTTTTTCCCAAGACTTTCGACCTTCTAGAGAGCTTAAACTTGTGGTGGTGGTGGAAATGTGTGTCCCTAACACAGCTGGGACCCATCTCTGAACAAAGAGTTCTTCAGGTGCTCGCTAATTTAGCACATGGCCAGAGTGCTTTGGAAGTGAGGAGCATTTTACTCATGTTTACAAAGGCATGAAATAGTGTTCCTTGTGTTAATGGTCCATTTAATAAAGGCCTTCCAGCTAGGCCATTTCAAGGCATTAATTGAACTTCTTGGGTGCTCAAGGCCATTAACCTTTGATTGTAGCCCACACCAGAGGCAAACTAATCACTCCCAGGTCTCCCAAGCATTATTGCTTCAGCACAGTGCAGGAATGTGGTACAGGGTGGATAAATCATTCACCACGATATCATCAGGGCTGCTGGGCTGCCATCTAATCCTAGTGGGGTACAGAATGTTACAAACCATGGCAATTAGCATTTGCAGGCACTGGGAAAGCTGCTTGAGTGATATACATGAGTTTAAAAAAAAAAAAATAGAAAAAAAGGGCGGAGGGAGAACAAGAGAAGCAGGGAGCTGAATGTTGGCAGGGAGCTGCAGCCTTCCCCCGGGCAGGTGCCTCACCTGTGTGGTAGTTTGCTCTTATCTCTGCTGATCTGGACCATCTGCCAGGTCTTTTCCATCCCTGTGCTGGAGGCAGGGTTTGTTTGTGCCATAATGATGCCTTATAACGGAGAGTGCTGTGCACATATCCAGAAAATCCAAAAGGATCCAGAAAAAACACTGGAGACAGTTTCGAGCTCTGTATTAGAAAGTTTATTTTCTCTTATGCTTTCCTTGCTGTCTGGGGTAGTTCTCTGGGGGATTTGTATAATTTTAGCAGTGACTTCAAGCTGCAAATCGAAGTTGGTTTGCTGGCTCAGACCAAAGCTGACAGACCTTCCCGAGGTAAAACTCACCCTGGCTCTTATGGGACTTGTCTGAGGTGACAGTGTTCAAGATTTCCATGCTGGTGCTTTCTGGACTGCTGTAATGAGCTCTGCTCTGTGAGAACACCAAGAAAACAAATAAAAAATTGCATTGACAACTCATTCTTCCCACAGAGTTAAACCAACCATATAAAAAGACCCTCCCAAACCTTGTTTTCCCACTCTTGTTGGTCTCCTAATTGCTTTTCAAAGAGGGAGGCTTCCTCTCCTTCCCATCTGACTCCTCTGGGCACCCCCTTTTCCTTGGCTCTCCTGCTGGCTGAGTGCTGAGCTATCTGCTCATCTGAAGCAGCAGGAGCTGTTTGGAGCTGCTCAGACCTCCAGTGGTGGTTGCATCCCAACACAACTTTGGTCTTCCAGTGCTGAAACACAAGCAGAGACTATTCTGGGAAGGACAGGGCTCGGCCTGCCCAAAGCCAGAGGCTGGGACAAGCCCTCAGCATCGATCCCTGCTGATTCCAAGAAGCAGCTTTGGACTGTTCTTGTGTGAAAAGCTGTCTCTGCTGCCCTGGGGCTGGCAGGGGACTCGAGGGGGCTGCACGTGTGGTAGCCCCCAGTTCCCAGTGAGAGGGACTTTGGTCCCACGGACAATAAGAGCAGGAGATTCTGTGTGTCCGTGTCAACGTGACCTTGGAGCAATGGGACTGGAGGGCGGAGTTCCCAAATTGTGTGGCAAGTGGCTCCACAGTTCCTGAAGGGATCCAAAGCCCTCCAGTGTGCTCATGAGCAAAATGAGGAGGAATGTGTAGCTACTGGCTTGCTTCTAGGACACTGCAGTCCCTAAGTCTAGCCTAAAGTCATTGCCAGAGCAATGAAAGAGCAGGGATGAGTTTGAGGGAGTGCAAAAGAACATGAGCTCACCCTGGAGGTCTTAAGCTGCCAAGGTTTTCCTGAAAAGGGAGCCGACTCCATGCAGACAGAGTACAAGGACTCAAATGTCCCCAATAGGAAAGTTTCTATTAAAAAACCCAAATCCAGACATGTGCTTTTTTATTAATGAGAAAATTCTTCTGTTGTTTATGAGATCAACCCTTTAAGGGGGGCAATGGGAGGAGAAGAAGAAAAGAAGCTGTTTGTTAGCAAAACGAAATCCAGACAAATATTTATAGCTACTTTCAAGTGGCTTGTTCTAACATGAGTCGACTATCCTTAATACCTTCCCTTTAGCACCATTAAGCATCTCACTGGCAGTCAGAACAAATTTATGAATGTCTTATAAAAGTCAACAAGCCGCAGGAAAAAAATAAATAAAAAAGAGCCTTATGCAAACAGTGCTTCATTGCAAGAACTCAAACAAAGAAGGTCACATTCATCATTTGCTCCTGGAGAGGGAAAGCCAAGAAGATGGATGGATGATGACACAAGACCTGGCTGGGTTTAAATCCCCACCTCACAGCAGTTTCTGTAGGTGCTGCCAGGGTGGCCACACTCTTTGCAGGCTGCTCTCCTGCCACATCTCACCCATTCCTGTTCCAGTGATTGCTGCTCTCCATCTGAGCTTTCGTGTGGCCGCTGGAGTCTGAGCTGCAAAGTCACTTGAGGAGCTGAATTCCTGTCCAATGGAGTGTGCTGGGCAATGGAATTAATAAAATTAAGTGGGGGTAACTTATATTAACTTACGGTATGTTGGAGCCTGTCCATCAAAGAGAGGGAAGGATATCAGCCTGAGGGAATTGAGGGGAAATCAGGTGGTCAAATGTGATTTCAGTGTGACCTAAAGGAACATTCCTACTGGATTAGGGTGTAGTGTTATTTTCCTCAGCTTTTAAGAGCTGAGTTTTCCTCAACTTTTAAGAGCTGATAGAAAAAGTTTTGGTAGTTGTAGGTGCTGGTTCCCCATTGTATTCAAGCACTGTGATGGACAAAATGGCAGTTCATGATTAGCAGCCTGATGCAGTTAATGAGTCTTTTTATCAGTTCTAGAAAGCTCTGAAGGCAGAAGGGTGATTTCACCATGAAAATGCCAATCTTCCAGTGACGTGGTGAAAAAGGGAGGACACCTGCCTGGTGGTCCCCAGAGGTTAAAGCTGGGCTGAGCAGGGGCTGTGGGGGGAAAGAGGTTCAGTTCAGAGCATTCTCAGTCATCCCCTGTGCTGGGGAGACATTTGGGACTGGGCTCAGGAGTGGGGCATGGGGATAAGCCTGGCTTTAGGGAAATGTTAAACCAGTGAAGAGATGGGGATTGTGGGAGGAGTATGGCTTGGAGGATGAGAGATGGGGAAAGAGTTTAGTCTGCACAGAGGATTGATAAACCTGGGTTAAACCTGGCACTGGAGGGGTTTTTTTGTACACAGCTGGGGTTTTGGCTAAACAGCCATTCCAACAAGAAAACTCCTTTCTTATGGCACCTGTGTCATTTCTGATGAATCCCTGAATTGTTTTTCTGCTCTCAGACCTGCACTCTATTTTCCCTAGCTTTGGGAAATCCGATCAGATTTGGAGCAGAGGGGGGTTGTATTTTTTTCTTGCTACAATGGGGAAGCACGTGTGTGCACACAGGTCCCACCCTGGCACAAAACCAGCCAACACAGAGCTGCATCCCACTGAAACCAGCCAGGTCCCACCAGGTGATCAGTGCCACAGAAGGGAGCTCATCCCTTTAGCCCCCGGAGCTGTGAAATTCCTTGAATTCTGGATAAATGCAGATCCCAGTGTGCACTAAATTACTCCTGTTCTTGCTCTCCTGTCTTTGCTCCGTGCAAGGGATGCTGAGAAGCACTGCTCCTAAATATAGGTTGGAAAGGCACTGTTCCTTGAGAGGATTAATGCTGCCTTCAAGTCAAAAACCTCAGTGGGACTGGGGCACAATTTGCTTGTGTCTATTCTGGTTTATGCAGGGTGATAACCCAGTGGAAAAGAAGCTTTTGCAGGACATTCATCATTTTTACCTGTTAACTCATTTTCCAGCCAAACTGGAAGGTCTGTGCCCATAAGAGAGCCTGCAAGTTCATGGGAAGGGGAGTGGGAAAAGCAACCCACAAACTTTTCATGACTCACACAGAAAAGAACTAAAGGAACAAAAATAATCAGGTGAGGGAGGATGAAAGAGCCTCATGGTTTTGAAGAGGTTTTTTTAGGGTTAAAGCCTGCCTGCTGCAGAGTTAGACTTTCTCCTGCTCTGAAATCATGCAGAAGTTAAACAGTTCAAGAGTATTTGCTGTTGTAAATTGTAATCCAGAACCCCAGTGCTTTTGGCTGCCCAGGCTTTATGTCATGCGTGCCTTTTCCTTCAATATTTAAGGTAATTTTCTGCTTTATGGCATGACACAAACAAGTAACAAACCCCTCAATAATTCCTTTAACCACTTGTTTTCTTTCAAACATTTTGTCTTGCTGAATTATTGAGTCAGCTGGAATGACCTTGATGTAAACAAATACTTTTGAACTCGTGTGAGGATCAAAGAGAAAAGAATGTGAAATGGAGGCTGGAATCTGGAAATGATCCATGTGGGGTTAGCATCAGTCTTCCATCTTTTTTTCATTCATTTCTTTTTGTGATCTGGAGCCCAGAGTAAATTTGCCCTGTTCAAAAGTGAGCAAAAGTGACTTTCAGGCAGCAGCACAATGGCTGCAACACTGGCATTTATAAAAATCAATCTGCTTTGTTTCCTGCTTTAGCATGGTCGTCAGCAATATAAATCATAGATGATGTGCAGTAAAGCCTCTGTTGTTTTCTGATGTCTCTTTTGCTTGGATTCTATGACTGGACTGGAATTTTAGCTGGAAAAAGCAGCAGCTAGCACTTAACTGCAGGCTAAAGTCTTTGAGAAAGTGTGATTTTTCTGTAGAAATTCTCTCTGATTGCTTTAAGAAATGAAGAAAGTGGGAGTTCAACATCACCAGGCTGCGTTTATGGCTTTTAGATTTTTTTTTTACTATTACCAACTTTGAAACAAATGGATCAGCTGTTTGTCATGTCTAAAGGAAGCAGCCCAAACTGCATTTAACAGTAAAGTTAGAACTCTGCTGCACTGCTCAGAAGAAATGAGGGGTGAGTTGTGCTGGCAGGAGCAGTTCTGCTTCACAGTATTTCTGACTGCTGGCACTGGAATTGAGAGGAGGTTTTGTCATCTATTAAAACTGACATTTAGCTTTGCTTAAGGTGACTTAAAAGTCTAAAAAAAAAGTGCTCTGGAAATTTCATGTGCTGCTGTGTGAACTGCAGAGAAATAGAAGCCCTTTTCAGAAGCAGCCTCTGATTTTTGTGAGCCTCCCCTTTGAAATTCTTGATCTCAAGTCCTTGAGCTGAGCTTGGGAGCATCTGCAGCTTTCCTTGGCTTTAGCTGGATAAGAAATGTGATTATCTGTGAAAACCAGGCCTGCTTTGTCCCTTAGGTTGGACATTCAGGGTGAGAAGAAACATTTCAGCACCTGCTTGACACACTTGCTCTTGTTATGAGGGCACTCAGAGCTGAAAAAACCCAATTTCCCAGGGCTCCTATATTTTATTTTGCAGCCTGCTCTTCCCTGTTGGTGGGTGGGAGGAACAAAAGGCTCTCTGGGGTCAAGGACAAGAGTGGTTTTCTCTTTAAAAAGTTCCCCCTTGATGTTGAAATTAATAAAATCCTCACTGTAGCTCTTACATCTCCTTTACAGGTTTGTTAGGTTTCCAGTGAGTAAAAGGTTAAATATCTAAGAAGTTGATTTTCCAGGCTTTTAGTGGCATTAAACAGCAGATAGGTTTTTATGGAAACCTGATTCTCCAGAAGCTGTAAGTTCCTAACAGTAACAAACAAATAAAATGTGACTTTTTTCCCCCAGCCACACAATCTTTAAAATATTAAGAGGGTTTTAAAACTTTTATTTGTACTAGTAATCATTTTTCCAGCTGTTGAGCTGATCAATACTTTCATTTTCCTTCACTCCCAGCCCATCAGACATTTTATTTTAGTTTTTAACAAGAAGGAAGCTGCGTTGACTTCTTGGTCTTATTCCTAAAAATATATTTCTGAGTGCAATTAAAGGAGTCTTGTCACCAGTTCCTGGATTGCACAGAAGTCCTCTCTGATACTGCAGGGCAACATTTTGCAGGCATAAATATGGGAAAGAGACTGCTGCCATTGTGACACAGCCCCGAAATACTTCGTATTTATTTGTACATGCCAGCCCAGTTCTGACATCAGTGGCACCAGTGTAGATCTAAATCTTCTTGGGACATTGCAGTCTGCTCTGTGGCGTAACACTGGGACAGAAAAACTCCAGTAATTTTCCACTTGCCTCATGGAGACCCTCTGCTCACAAAAAAAAAAAAACCCTCTTCCTTGGAAAAGTGTTTTTTTTTTATTGTTTCTTTTGCTTTTGTTGGGACAGGTGATGCCAGAGGGTTGGATGGAGCTCAGAGTTTGGGAAAATGACATTCCCAGGGCTCTCCAACTTGTGTTAGACTCACTGCAAAAGAAACTTTGCTCCCCATACTTTTTGAGGGCTACAGGGTCAGACAGGGAAGATCCCTGAGCATCCTTTCCTGGGAGTGTGGGGAAAAGCCTGGAGAGTGGCCAGGATGGTGGTGCAGGGGAAATGAGCATTGCCCGTGCTTCAGGAGCACCAAATCCTCTGGAGCTGAGCTGGATGTGCCCTTTGGAGTGGCCACTGAGGCCTTGGTGTTGCCAGAGGGACTGGGGGGCAGGTGGGGAAGGAAGGGAGGGGAGTCTGGAGGTGGTGGCTGAGCACAGACATTGCCTCGTGCTCTCCAGAGCTCGTTCCTGCAGCTCTGACACTCCTGTCATCTGCCTGGGGACATTTGACAGCTCTGTCCTGATTTGTTGTACTGAACACTCAGCCAAGAGCATCAATTCAATCACTGATGAGAGCATCAGCCACAACTTCAAAGGGGCAGATGAGGAAACCAAGGTCTGTGCTGCTGCTGGTAATTTTGGTCCTCTCTGGTTTATGAAAGGAGGTGCAGCGGGGAGGTTGCACAATCTGGGAACTTGAATGGAAAATGAAGAGGAGAATCAGATAATTCTCCTGAGGGAAAAATAAACTCCCAAGGAAGTGAGTGGCTGGGTATTTTGAGCACAGAGGTTACCAGCATCTCCCAGACCTGGCTGTGTGTGGCCCTTTGCTCTGCTGTGCAGCTCAGGGTTTAGAACATCTGTCCCTCCAGGCCAGGGGGGTTGTGCAGTGGAACAATGTGCCTTTATCCCTTCCCCGAGTGAAGCTGGGTTTGCTGGGTTGTACTGATGGTTCCTGTCTTGATCTCGGCATTTTTTGCTAATAAAGTGGCTTTTAGCTGGTGTGAGGGGATGAAGCAAAGCACAGCCAAGTGACACAAGGCCCAGAACCACCCAGTCCTGCCCGCTGCACTTCAGCTCCCAGTCACTGCAGAGCAGGTTTAAAAATAAGTTGACTTTCACTGATCTGTGCCTGGGTTACCTTTCTCCTGCCATCTCCATTGAGCTGGCAGTGGGTTCCTGGGCAGCATTCCCACATTCCTTGGAGGAGGCTGTTCTTCACACCTGCTGGTGTTAAACACTTTGGGACCCCAGTTGTGCAGATGCTCACTGTCCCCTAAAGATTGGTGTGGGATGAGGTCCTGCTCTCCTTTGTGTAGCTGTTCTAAAGACTGGGCCTTTTGCTTGGACTGGTGCCCAAGGATTTTTACAAGTCCAGACTTCCACTCTGCCCTTGAGAGCTGCTAGGGTTTTTTCTCAGGATGTTGTTTACATATGTCTCTCCCTGGCCTGGATTTTAGGGGAGAGAAATGCAAAGAAAAAGTGCCAAATTATCTTCATCTACGTGATAATTAGTTATTACTTGTAAATGAAAAATCAGGCTCTCACTTTGGCCTAATATCCATCAACTTCAATGTCGTTTCAGGAGGGAATGTGTTACTATTTATTTCTAATCAGATTTTTGTTGTCTTCCCCTTTTACCTTAAATGGCAGAATTAGAATATTTTATATTATGCAGTTGGAAAGAGAATTTGTCATGTCCAGAGTCCTCTTGAGGAGTGACATAACCAGATAATAGGCACAGTTATCTGTAGAATTGCACTGTACACAGAGCAAACACAGCAAAAACTGACAAAATTGTTACTACTACATCATATTTGTATTCCATTGCAAAATGCAGCTTATCCCTATTTGAGATGGAGTTCAGCTGATTTGTTTTCTGTGTTGATGTTGGAAAATGGGGTGTCCTTTGAACTCGAGGCTTGCAGGTGAAGGAGGATAAGCACAGGAATAATTTGTATCCTGGTTTTGTAGACTCATTCCAGCATCTTTGTACCTCTGGTTCTGTGACAAGTTTTGGGGTGACACAATGTAAACTGCAAATCTGTGATGAACCCAAATGGAAACTTCACAGGAAGATAATAAGCAACAAAAGCTTTTTTTCTGATTTATTTTTTTAATGTTTAGGGCCCACTCAAGGCACATATAGTGGATGAATTATGCCTCTGAAAAGTCCCCAAAATGTAGCAAAAGCAATTTATAGGGAAGCTAAGGTAACTTAGATTTCCATAACTAAAACCATTTACTGTGAATTTCCCAATGTCAGAAATGAAAGGATGAGTGGGAACATGGACAAAGGATTCACATTACTTCTGCTTTGAAAATTAGGACAAATTAAAGCAGTTTGAGCCCTGTCTCTTTCCTTACCTCTGCCTACTTTTCTGCTGTGCAGGTTCTCGTGGCAATGGGGCAATTCCAGCCACGTGCCCATCACTTTCCTTCTAATTCTGCCTATTTAAGATCCTGGTGCTGAGGATTTGGCTGCTGGGCAATATCAGTTTAATGGGTGCCTACAGCTTTGTTAAAATGAAGATATTGTCCACAACACCAGTGGAACTGGGCAGAACTGGTCACAGTGGTTTTTGGAGAAAGGAATCTCTTCCATTTCTCCAACAATCTGCTTGGTTTGTCTGTGTGAAGTTTCCTAAACCTTCACAATGACTGTGACCACAGACTGGAGAATTCAGGCAGAGTTTGTGCAGGGAATTGCAGTCTTTAGTGCTTGAGTCTGTGGGAAGGAACACAGACAGAGCTGTGCTGTGTCATCCCAGCAGAACTCCTGCAGCTCGGGTCTGATTTGGGTCACAGCATCCGTGTGAGGAGAAATCCATATCACAGCAAGAATACAGTGATATTTCCCTTGATTATGCCTTCCCAGCCTGCAGCTGAGAAACTTTTTCAACCAGAGATTTGTTCCTCTTTTTCCCCTCAGAGATCAGTGGCAGCTGTGGGCACTCAGTAATCTCTGAAGCCCAGACTACTATATTTAAGTGCCTAAATATAGACATGGAGGCCTAGGAGCCCATGGGTACCATTGAAGTGGACTGGAAACTTCCCATTTGCCTTTCTGGGGATTGGATCAGGCCCTATTTCAGGTAACCAGCTTGGGGGGAAAAAAAAAAAAAGTAAAATTGGATTAAGTGGCTTGTGCAAGATGGTTGAACAAATGGGACAAATGGCTGGCAAGGCTCAGGAGCTCTGGATGCCATTCCTGTGCTCCCACTGCCAAATTAAATTTGTTCTTGTATAGAAAGAGCTCGTGCTGGTGAGCCTGTTGTAGAGGTGGAAAGGCATCTTAATTGCATCTTCTCAGGGAGCAGAGCTGCAGGGGTATTTTGTGCTGCTCTTTACAGCAGGGTCTGGAGAGCAGCAGCTCACAGGATGCCGTAGCCTGACTTCTGCCTGGTTAACAAAGGGATTGAGACACAACCTCCATCTGTTGGTCCAGGAAGGATTCACTGTTTTCAGTCCTTCTGCTCATCCTGAAGTGTACACGTGTATCTGGTCACAGAATTTAGGAACTCTGAAACAAAGGCATTTAGAGAGGGGGGAGGCAGGGAATCAGAATTTGCTGTAAATGGTATCATTTGGGGATTTCTCCTGCTCAGGCTACAGCTAATAAACTGGTGGCAGGGAGATGAGCCAGCCTGGCAGGGAGCTGAGCCTCAAGCGTGTGCCAAGGCCAGATCCCTCTCCCTTTGAAGGCAGGGAGACCTAAACCATTGACTTAGTGCAGTTGGGTTAAGCCTGTAAATAGTTCCTAACACTTGCATATTATTAGCTGCTCTCGTGGCCAGATCTAAGCATACTTGATCTCTGGAGGAATTTGACTTTGCATACAGCCAGACATTCCTCATTTCTCATTAGCTGGGTAAACACATGTGCAGAGAAGTTGGGTTTGTCCTCTAAACACAGTTGCTTCTTCCTGAGAGGGTGATGAATGGCCTTGTGGAAAGTGTGTGAAATACAACATTTCTGGAAAGAAATCCATAGTTTGTCTCACAAGGAGCTGAGGCTGTGACAGCTGAGCAGGGGAGGCTCAGGCCAGGCATGGGTTGAAGTTTTTTGTGATGTGGGGCCTTTGGCATGTGCTCTGTGTGTCACAGAAGGTAAGGACAGCAAGTCAGGGGCTCAACAGCTGGGATGGGAATCCAGGGGAATGGCAGGGAGCTGTCAGCCGATGGCTGTAGCAAAGGCCACGGGAGAGGCTTTGGAATCCTGTCTGTAATTCTGATTCGCTTTTTACTGTATGAAACTTGCACGGAGCTATGGAGTGGTTTGTGTTGGAAGGGACCTTGAATTTCACCCGGTTCCACCCCCTGCCGTGGGCAGGGACACCTTCCTCTAGAGCAGGGTGCTCCTAGCCCCGTCCAGCCTGGCCTTGGACATTTTCAGGCAACGTGCCAGGGCCTCACCACCCTCCCAGGGAGCAATTTCTTCTGAATATTTAACCTGCTGTCCCCTTCTGTCAGTGTGAAGTCATTCTCCTTGTCCTGTCTCTCCAGTTCCTGATCAAGTTCCCTCTCCCACCTCCTTGTAGCCCCTTCAGGCACTGGAAGGGGCTGTGAGGCCTCAATACAACCTTCTCTTCTCCAGGCTCACCAGCCCCAGCTTTCTCAGCTTGTCTCCATAAACTCCATCTCTTGCTTTTCTTCATCTTCTACTCCCCAGTCCAATTTGTCCTCTTCTACACCCCAGTCCATCCTTTTACGCTCATCATGCACCAAGAGATCACCAAGAGACTTCCCTGTGGATTTCTCAGGAGGAAAACCAACCAGCAGGTGCACTGGCACCTCACTCAAGTGAGTGGGCTGCAATGGCAGTGCTGGAGGAGCAGCTGAAAGCTGGGGGCTGGATTCACACCAAAGGAGACCCTCAGGGTCTGAGGTGCCTGGGCTCTCTCTTCCTCAGCCACCACAGGAATGATCACAAGCCTTTGGGACTGGGTGATCCAGCTGGTCCTGAGGTGGGAGATGCCTCAGTGCACTGGAACAGCTGTGACAGGGCAGGGACATGGCTTAGATAAGACTGGACACCTTCTTGGTACTCTGTGAGAGCTTCAGGTTGGGTTTTGTTACTCATGAAGTGCCTGTTTTGATCCTCATTTCAACAAGGCCGAGCTGCTGTGTCTCAGTCCATGCAATGCACTTGTGATCTGTGTTCCTCTCCTAAGAGCTGAGTGAGTTCATCCTGCCTGGTATCTCTGGGCAAATTCCACACAGAAGGCATTGGGCAGCCACACCCAGGGCCAGAATTTGCTCGAAAACACCAGGGGTTGGTTTTTCCCCCAATGCTCTGCATGCAAATGAAAACACAAAGCAATCCGTTTTAATCTGCAGTTTCCCAGAACAAGGCTTTGGACCTGGATGTGTGGGCACGAAATGAGCCTAAAATTAGACTTACCTAACCTTCAATTAAGCTCGATATCTAAGCATCCGTGGGAATGATCCCCAGGCCTGGAGTTATTGCCTGCTGAGAGCTGGGCTGTTTCCTTGTCTGAGGGTAGTGCTGTATTGTTCTCTTAAGGGCTGTATGAGTCACATCTTATATGAGTTGTTTTATCACTGTAATGAGCCTACATATGGAGGGGAAAAAAATAAAATAAAAGAAGGGTATACAAAAGGATAAAGGCAAAACATATTAGGAGCCCCTGTAAAATCGTGAAGCTCTCCATATGATTTTTTTTTTTAGTTGAGAAATACATTTCTAACTTCTTTAATTTAGGCTTCCACAGAAATGTCTCTCCCATATGTCAGTGGTGTAATCTACATAATGAGCAAAACTTCACAGATGGACTGGCTGATGCAAGGGACATTCTTTAATATTGACAATTACTGAGCTTTTGCTTCCTATGTTGCATAACTTTAGAGAAGTGCTGTAGTTCAGGGAGGTGAGAATTTCTTCCAGAATAATCAGTGGCACAAAGTAGCTGGAGGAAAAGGCAGACATTAAAAAGAGAGGCCCCCAACCAAAACCCTTTTTAGAATGTGTGGGCCCTTTTAAAAACAAATAAACAAGCAAACCCCACTCTGATTTCATGCTTTACTTTTTGACCAATGTCCTCAAGTTAATGGGTTTTTTCTCCCCACAGTTTATGCAATGATACAGCTCTTCTCACTGTCTTGGAACTTGTTTGTGCCCTTGGCTTCTGAAGTTTTTAAAACTTGTTTTAGGTTTTATTACAAATGCTTTTTTTAAACTAAAGGCCTTTTAGGAATGCAGGAAAATATTTGTTTTGAAGTCCAGCTTTCACCTTCGTTGCTTTCCTTGGCCAAAACTCACCACTTATTCAAATTCACAAAGTTCTAGGACGTCAGATTTTATTTCCGTAACCCTGCTGGGTAGGTTAGAGCTCAAATCCCTTCTGGATCCACTCTCTGTCTTTCTCCAAAGATGCCTGGTGGTGACGTGGTGTTAAACTCTGCTTCAATCTCCTCTCCCAGTTATTGCTGGACCAGAGAGGTAAAGTCAGAAAGGTTGAGTTTACTATGACCGTGTGTCCAGGACTTGGAAAAGCTTTGTGGAAAACAAAAGTCTAGTTTGTATGAAAGAGGACATTTTCTTTTGCTGTTTTATTGAGATGTGTCATCCCAGCCAAGAACCTGGAAGACATTAAAGTCGATGTGATTGTCACAAACATTGAGGGTTTCATTTTTTATTTTTAAATGAACCAGCTACACTTTCAGAGAGTCTGAGGTGGAACTGCAGCCCACAAGGAGCTATGAAGGTGACATTTTGGTTATCCAGGAACAACAATAACATGCAAGAGTTCTCAGTTCGACGTGTGTGGGGAGAATATAAAACTTTATGAAGTGATGGTTTCCAATATAACGAAAGATATCTCACTCTTGGCATGAAACTCAGACATCTGCCCATCCAGAGCCTTTGCCTGAGGCCTCCCCAAACTCACACTCTCCTCCTTTGTTCCCCAGAGCTGCCTGATTCCTGGGTCTTCAGCATTTATTCTGTCCCCCAGGGTATGTCCAGCTGAAAGTGTGGTCATGTCCCTCTACCAGCAGAGCTGTGACAGCACTGGCAGCTGTTTGGTGGACAAATATATTTGCAATCTTTGCATGGAGAACGTGTGTTCCCTTCCCTACAGATTGTACCTGTCCTCAGGGAGAGGTGTTTTCTCTTGATTCAGATCAGCATCAAGCTGAAGACTTTCATGAGAGTTCCTCTTCCATCTTCCCTCAGACTGATTTCAGGTGCTCCATGTGATCACCTCTCCCCTCCTGCCCTGCCTGCCTGGGACTGTGACCTCTGAGTGCCTCTCTCTCTATTTCAGGCATATTGTCCTGGTATTTTTTGGCCCAGGGCCTGCTTTGCTGCCTGGAACAACTTCCCAGGGGCTCGCAGCTGGGGGTTGAGCTGGGAGTCCAGCCCGTGCTCCTTGGATCCCATTGAAACTCTCAGCCTCCTCTGCTTCCTTTGCTCCTCTAGAGGATCTCCCAGAACACCAACATTCTGCTGAAGCTCTAGCTGAAACCCTGGGTGCCACAAGGGAGATGCATCCATTTATTTTTGGTCCTGTTAAGGAGGGCCACCTTTGGAAGTGATGTCTGTCCTCAGCTTCCAGGGCTGCACCTGCCTGATCCCCTCTATTTTGAAGTGAATTTGGAGGCAAACTGTGGTCTCAGAATAACTTTGTCTATCCATTCTTGAGCTCAGATAATATCTCATCCCTGTCAAATGCAATCACGTGCTTCAAGCAGCATTTATGCTTGGATCAATATGAGATTTCCTCGGGGAAGGGAAGAGAGTGGTCCCATCTCAGATAATCCATGGCAGAAGGAGGGAAGTGAGCTCCTGATTTATTGTTATTGGCTGGGTGTAACATGATGCAACTGCTGCACAATAGAAAATGTGGTTGCATTTGTAGACTGAATGTTTCCTAGCTGAATTTCCATTCACTTTTGGCCTTTGCTGCTCATTCATCACTGGTACACAGGCCATAATTTCCTTCAGCATATTTTAATTCCAGGGTAGCAACTGGTTTGCTAAGAGAGGTTAATCTTTGGGATTTTACTGACCTTTCTGGGCTCACTAATACGTAATAAAAACTCAATATCCAGATTATATAAAGGAACTGAAATTTGTTAAAGAGCACACATAATGTTGTAATTTTCTCCTTGACTGGATGAGTGTGTAGCATTCTCAAAGTTAACAGGGATCCTCCATCTGAGGATTGAGACTCCACTTGTTCTTTTTTTTTCAAACCTCCCTCAGAGTAAAGCAACTTTTTTCTTGTGTTTAACGAAGTTTCCTGTATTTCACTGTGCCCACTGCCCCTCGTGTGTTCCCTGGATAACACTGGGAAGATCTCACTTTGTCTTCTTTTCTCTTCCTGTCAGGTGTTTATCCATTAAGCTGTATTCCTGCAGTTATGCAATTTCCTGACGTCTCCACTGTTCATTTAAAAATAGGATTTTTGCTTTCTCAGTCAGAGGGCCGTTTAGCATTTCCCCTCTGGGCACAGGAACCAGGAGGAATGTGGCATTTGGATTAGAGATGATCTCCAGCCCTGTTCTCTCCCCTGCAGAACACTGCCTCAGCTCTCTCTACATGGAGATAAGCACACCTGTGGCACCCTGGTGTTATCACACCCGAATATTTAGCAAATGGCTTTTGTTCTCCTGGACACGTGTCCCCAATCCTTGGCATGAGGGGATGTCACCTGGGAGCTCCTGCTGAGACATTGTCTCACCTACCCCTCCTTTTTGTCTTTTCTGCCTTATTATAACTCAGCGAGGGACAGAGCAAGCGTTGGCTTCCCTGGCTGCTTAGTGCAGTGGCAACTCTTTATTTAAAAAAAAAAAAAATTAAAAAAAATTAGTCCTAATTAAGGAGTTGTCCTCATGATTTGTGGTTTTGTATACTGGCAAGCAGGCCAAGGCTGTCTGATTTCATTTCTGTAAAAGAATGTAGCTCCAGCTCCTTGCCAGTTTATACCATTCCCCATGCCGGGCAGTAGATAATTTCTCATGGTCCCAAAGCTTTCAACAATACTCTATTATGTTTCATGACTCATAAATGGGCTGGTGCCCATGGAAAGCCATGTGGCTCTGTGCAGGCAGCACAGCTCCCCGCAGTAGGTTTGAACTGATTTCATAGCCTCCAGACCTAGCATGGTTTATTATTTTTATGACTTGCTCACTGTTCTCATTGTTGCTAAGACCATATTGCATCAGGGATAAAATTCAAGATGCATTTCTGTGCGGAATGAAAAGCACAATATGTGGAGCTGCCATTGGAGGCAGAAGAAAACAAGACCAAACAACAGGCTGAGCTCAAGTCAGATCTAACAGCTCCTTGAGATAAGCTGCTCCTATGAACTGCAGGCAGCTGATAGATTTGATATTATCTTCACTGACAGAGCTGTGGGGATTATTCTTGGCTCACCTGTGCACTCAGGGCTCTGCTGATGGATGTTGCCCACCTTCACTCTTTTAAATCAGAATAAACCCAAGGCTTGGAAGAACAGGATAAATAATCCTGAGCCTGCTCCTGCAACAGAGCTGAATCAAAGCAGCCAACTGTGACTTGCAGAATTCCTTGCTGCTCTCAGCCTGCTGAGTGTGTGCAAACACAAGTGAAGCCACAGCCCAGCCCTCCACACCTGAGTAAAGGTTGGGAGATTTTAGCGGTGTGTTTATCCTGCTTTTGTTAATGTCCATGGAAAAACTGCTGGCTGGCTTCTGTCCTCAGGATTTTTTAATCCTATTGTGATTTCCTGGGGTTTTGATTCGGCTGGCGTGATCTCAGCAGCCTTGTGATATGGGGAGGGCTGGGGTGGAACGGGAGCCAAGAGGGGATCAGTGGAGGAGCGTTGAATGGAGTGGTTTTGTCTGCTGTTGTAAAGCTGTTTTGTAATACTCAGATAACTTATTGAAACCGCTGCCAGGTACTCTTGCAAGCATATGACTGTGGAAATAGCTGCTTGAGTAATAAGAACAATAGAATTTGGAAAAAAAAATATGATTTATATTAATTTTTTTGAAATATTTTAGGTAATAAAAACAAACAAGTCAGTATTGCTTTATTTGCCTTGTTAGATCTGTTTTCAGATTCTTATATTCCAGGCTAAGACAACATTTAGGTTGTAATAATACAGGCTGAGGGCTTATTTATTTTTTTAAATATAATAATCCTTTTCCTTCACATATTTGTTCAGTTTCTTGTGGAATCATTTATTCAGTCTTTGATATCTGAATTTTTTAAAAATTGTTCTCAGATTTAGCCTCAAGAGAACACGCAATAAAGCATTTTAAAATGCACCTTCTTATTGCAGTTGCTCCTTGTTATATAATTTCCCATTTGCTATTTCTCCTCATTTAGCCAGTTAGGGAGTTTTTAATGTACATATTTACTTGAGAGGGCTGAATATATATGGTCTGGTGAAAGAAAAGTATGTTCCATAAACAGATCTGTTCCTTCAGCAGAGCTTCATCTGTTTAGGGATTTTTTTTATTTTTTTTTTTTTGGAAGGAGTCACAGCAGTAACATTGGGAATGGGCACGGCTGCTTGAAACAATCACTGGGCATCTGTACAGAGAGCAGGGACTGGAGTCAGGGAGCTCTGAGAGAAGCAAAGCATGTGTGGATCTGCTGTGATGCCTAATGATTCATTTAGTGCGCCGTGCTTAATGACTCTAACGAGCAGATGTGGTAATCCTGCTGCCATCCTCACCACCTCCCTCACCCCTTTTCCCCCTCGCTATTTCCAAGCAAATAAAAGCCCAGCAGCAGCCAGGATCCAAGCCGGGCTTAGGCAGGCTTGGCTGGCAGCAGGGCCGTGTATTCACCACCCTGGGCAAGGTGCAGAGCCCAGCTGGGATCCAGGTTTCCCACAGCCTGGCCCACGCTCGTGGCTCCTGTGGGTTTCCCACGAGCTCCAACAGGGAAAATTCCCCGCCGTGGACCCAGCTCAGGGACTGCAAAGGGAGGATGCAGTGCCCAGCTGTAATTAAAAATGCCTTCCTATTAGTCCGTGTGGCTGGAGCCAAAGGATCCGTGCTCTGATGCTGAGGGAGGCAGGAGCAGTAATTAATTAGCTGGATGAGCTTTTCCATTGCGCAGAGCCCGGTCCCATGACCCAAGACAGCTCTCATTGCGAGGCAAAGGGAAGATTTATTTATTTAAGCTTAAGGCAAAGGTACGGATAGATAGGTAAAAGTTTTGGAAACAACCTGAAATCCTTGTGGAGCAGCCCGGGGAACGGTTTACCCAATTTTCATGCAGAATGCCCTCCTTCCATCCCACCTCTGACCAACTCCAGACAGCCACCTGCCTAGACATGCTCCTTGGGGATTTTTCCCTCAATTCAAATGCAAATGCTATGCTGATCACTCGCTCCGGAGGTTGGAAGCTGCTCTGGAGCAGTTACATGAATGTTTTCCCCAGCAGCAGAGGCAATTTAGTTTTGCCCCCATGTTTGGCCACTTGCTCTTGGCACTGTCCCACGCAGCTCACTGCTCCCCAGTTGTGCTGAGGCAGCTCTTTGTGGAGACGTGAAATCATCCAAAATTAAAAAAAACCAACCTGACTGCTACTCAAAAGAATTTTCCCTGACCCAGTTTATCACAGAGCCCCACAGCCAGTTGCATCAGCAGCTGGAAACAGGAGGTAAACCAAGATGTAGGGATGGGAACAGGAGACCTGGGTCAGGCAGAAGAGTAGGAACGTCTCAATTTTGATTTTTTGCTGGAAAAGAAGTTGTATAAATACATCTCCAGGTTGTGATTGTACAGCACCAGACCTGTGCACCCAGAGGGAGTAAATTGGTGTAGATCAGGGTTGGCAATGCAGCTTTTCTGTTGAACACAAGATGCAGAATCCATGCAGGACCAAGAAACAACTGGAAGTGGCACTCAGTGCTCTGGTCTGGTGGCAAGGTGGGGATTGGTCACAGGTTGGACTTGATCACCTTGGAGGTCTTTTCCAACCTCAGTGATGCTGTGACTCTCTGTTTTGCCACTTTATTTCGGATTTATGCCGTAGCAGGAGGATGGAGAACACTTGACCTGGCAGAAGTTCGAATGGTGCAGGCAGGTGCTGTTTGCCCTGGCATAAAGCCCGCTGGTACAAAGTTGATGTGTTGAAATGTTTTGAACAAATTGGAGCTGACTTACACCTTTGTGTCTTATCCATGTGGCTGTGGCATTTTTAGTCAGGATCGTGGTGTTTTTTCTAACCCGTGGCACGGATGTGTCACTGCTTTTCCCTCATCACAGCTCTCTGCAGGAAGCTGTTGAGTTCCTGAGGGAGATATTCCCTTCCTGCCTTCATGGTTTGCAGCTGGGGCTGTTCTGTGCCTCCTGTGTCACCAAAATTGTGGTTCAGAGTGTGAACACTTCTCCACACCCTTCCTTGGCTCCTCACAGAGGCTGCACAAGACCTTTAGATTTGCCCTCACAGCAGCAATGAAGCTGCAAACAAGGTACTTTCTTGGACACACAATCGTTTGGGATAAATCTGCCATTTCCTGCTGTCGGGATTTGGGATTCCTGAGGAAAGGGGAAGACCAAGCTATCTCCCCAAAGGCTGAGGCAGGTGAAAGATGTGTCTGAGGTGAAGCTCAGAGGCAGGAGGCAGATGGAAAATGGGAGCAATGTGGAGTTAATGCTCTTGACCAGTAACTCACATATCCATTAATCCAGAACACAGGGCTTTGCAACCCCTTCTTTGAAAATTGGTCCAGAAAGTCTGGGTGCTTCTGATGTTTCACTCGGCCTGGCTGGCTTCTGGCTGGCAGATGTGGACAGAAGGACAGACAGGTTTGGCTTTGATGTCCAACAGGACCAGAGCCTCTCCTGAGGCTGCTGCTGAGGAGATGCAGAGCTGAGGGGGCCAGACAGTGGCTGTCAGAGAGCAATTACTGTCAGAGATCAGATTTGCAGATGTAATGAGTTAATGCCTAAACAAAATTAGTTAGAGCCTAGTTAAAGCAGCCTGCTGTGTCTGAGGAGTGGTACAAGGCAATGCCTTTGGATATGCATTGAAAATGGAATTTTTTTTTGCTGAAAAAGGGAGCTGCTGGCTCAGTACAAAGTATGGTGTTATTGAATAAATGTCAAAATCTGTGAAAACACAGGCCCAGAGACTGAAGCAGTGTGCAGTGCACAGCTGAGAATTATTTCCCAGCACAAGGGCTCAGAGTCTGAGCACATGAGGAGATCTGTGCAAAAAGCTGATCAGGTGCATTTTCTGGAGAGGTACCTGGGGTATATCCACAGTCCCAGTGCTTGAAGAGGCAAGTCTGAGTGTGAGTGTGAGCATTAGGCCTGGCAAAGCGTCTTTGGACACGCAAGTCAACACACAATTACTTTTATTTCCCTTTTCCTCTACTGTTTTTTTGTTTTTACTTCATGATTAGCTGAAGGTACCTAGAGCATGCTTTGTTCTGCTAGAGCTCCCTTTCCCTCATTCAAACCAACTTAGTGTGCTTTCCTGGACAGCAACCAAGTCTATATTGGTGCCAGCACCCCAAGCTTGTGCTGACTTGTTCCATTGTGGCAAAAACTGCTAATGAGTGCAAATGTGTTCCTGGAAAACTCTTGATGCTGGAGAGGCATCTCTGACTGGAATGATGCTCCTAGCTATGAAATAGCTGAGCACCTGTTCCTTGCTCACTGCAAAACCCCCCAAAAACCAACAAAGAACCATAAGACCCTCAGGAGCTCTGCTCCCTTTTTAATTTCTGAGGGGCCCCTGTCTGCAAGGCCTGCTGCTCAAACTCAGGTTTTTATATTTTTTTGTGCCAATCACTGTAAATTGCCACATTCCTTTATCCACTCAGGAACAAACCCTGCTCTTCTGTTCTCACGTGTAAAGGGTTGTCATGAGACAAAAGATTGAGGGTTGACCATTAAGAAACATTTCCTGCAAGACCCAGAAGGAGGTAAACTGATATTTGGAAAGATGTTTGGCTTGGTGACATGAGGGGTTTTGTTTTAAGGCTGACCTCTAATCACCTGAGTCCTGCCTAATCAAAACTGAGAACTGGGCTGTATTTATGGCTTAGATATATTTGTTATTTGCTTGTAGTGGGATTCTGCAGTTTTATATCACAGCTGCCACCAGTGGTGCTGGATGGATTCATACAGAGAAGCTGCTTGGCTTTTTCCACCGCTGGAAGTGCCCAAGGCCAGGTTGGACAGGGCTTGGAGCCACCTGGAATAGTGGAAGGTGTCCCTGCCCATGGCAAGAGGGTGGAATTAGATGATCTTTAGGGTTCCTTCCAACCCAAACCATTCTCTGATTTTATGAGAATCTGTTCATCTTTATGCGAGCACATCTGGGGTGGAAGAGAGCAGGGGTAGGAAAAAGTATCCCTGAACAGCTTTATATTCATCTTATAAACAAACAACAACAACAAAACCAAAACCAAACCAACAACAAAAAAAAACCCAACAAAAAAACCCTCCCAAAAACCAACCAACCAACCAAAAAAACCGCAAGAAAACCTCCCACAACACCACCCCCCCAAAAAACCAAACAAAAAACCTCCCTAACCAAAATTCCCAACCCAATGAAAAGCCCACCCCACTTTCAGTTTGTATTAACTGCTCTCACTGAGCAGTGGAGGAGCTGGCCTGTCCACACACAAACTCACACTTGGCTCTTCCTTTCTGCAGTTATTTTGCCATCTCTGTGGTGGTTTTTATTTTTTTATTTTTAAAACAGCACATGAGTTGCATCACCTTCAGCTTTGAAGGTTTTGCTGATAGTCAGAATGGACTTTCACCTCTGTCTGAGTCGTGAAGGAGATGAAGATTAAAGGCTCTCCTGAGCACTAGAATCACTTGGCAGCTATGGTTCATCTCAGGGATCCCTAACTCCTCCAGGGCTGGGAACAAACAGTTCTTGACTGTTTTCAAAATCTATCTCTACCAGGCACTTCATCATTTTGACTTCATAATACATGTGTTCACAGAAATATATAGAACCATTTTAATAGCTTCAAGCTGTTCTAGGTTGATCTACCCTGGTAGGTATTGGCAAAATCTGAACCTATTACTTCATGAGCTGTTGTTCAAGAGACCTGGATGGGTCAGAGGACTGGAAATGGAAAATAGATGGAAAAAATTTGGTTGTTTTTCTTTTTCTTGGGTTCTGGTGTGAATTTGAATACCAGGCAGCCTGAATATTGCAGATTATGAGATGAGTTTAAGGAGTTTCAGATCAATTTCTGGGGAGCTGAAGAATAGTATGGATTAGCTGTGTGGAGTGGGATGTCGGATTTTCCTTCTTTTATTCTGTCTTTGCCAGAAACAGTTGATCAGAATGGTATTAGAGAGTAATGAAAAAAAAAAAACAAGAGAAAAGGGAAAAAAGGGAACAGCTGTTTACAGTGATTAGTAATGGGGTGGAAGGCAGGCAGTGGTTCAGGATGTTTTCCCAGCCTGGAAAAGGTGAATAGTTTGGTTTTTTTGCAGCTCATTGTCAGAAAAATGTGCCCCAAATGTGGCAGAGAGGGCAGGGGCTGACACTGGGGTGGGGCTGCCCCTCTGGCCTTTGCTGTGGGAGTTTGGGGACAGCTGAGAAGGGTGACAGTGACCCTGGTGCCAGCTCCCTGTGCCCTGCTCAGGGCGAGGGTGCACTGGGGGGATTTCAGAGCTGGGACCCCAAAAGCAAAGCACTGCTCCCCTACAGGCTCTGAACTGATGCTTCCAGCCTGGACTGCCACAGCCTGGCAGCCAAAATCCCTGGGCAAGCTCTGCAGAGGAGCACAATTTCTGGGTGAAAGCAGCCTGATGCAGCCCCCTCTGAGCGAGAGCTTTGAGAGTGGCACTCGAGCACAAATAGTCAATATTTGTACGTTACAGCTTTAAACTGTTCTCAGTAGAAGAATAATTATCTAATAGTTAACACACTCCAGCTTGGAAGTGGGAAGTCAAATCCTTTTTGCCTGCTGTTACCTTAGTTACCCTGTCTGTACGTTGGGGATAAAATGAGAACCCCCTACAGCAGACCTGGGGAGCTGTTGCAAGTGTTAATAAACGTTTGCAGAGCTCTGTAAAGTTCTCTGATTAAAGTAATTCTGAACTTGTGAAGTGTTAAAGTCTTTTTGTAGACTTGGCTGCAGTGAAAAATGACTGGAATAGAAGAAGCTGAGTCCTGATTTTGAGAAACTGTTGCAAGCAGAATTTGAAAGAGGATGGTTATATGTTAAACTGTAAAAATTTGAAGATTTTATATATTTAGAGAAAGGCAGATCTTGTGATATTGACATAATATTTCATTTTTTTTCCCATTTTGCCAAGCCAAACCACCCTATTTCTTGGTAGAAATTCGGAGAAATATACTTTTATCTTCTATTTAAAATGTGCTTTAATTATTATTACCCTTTACAGATCATCAGAAGTACAGACAGACATGTCTCCCATAGCAGCTGTTCAAGAGCCTTACTGGGAGAAGAGTTCAAAATTAGTTCACATAATCTCAGAATTAGACCCAGAACACCCTTTGCCTGTCCTGTTTGTCTCTTTTTTTTAAAATTTTATATGAAAAATTCCAAGCTAGGCAGTGACTGTTACCTCCCTGTGGATGTTAATGTCCAGAGAGCCTCACTCCTGACTTTTTGATGGTGCTGTGTTAAAAATGTTTCATAATAATAAAGCTCCCAATGTTAATGGCAAGGCAAGAAGATTTGGAGTTTCTGGACTATAATTGGCTTTTATCCTGCTCTGCAGTAGCCAGGGGCAGCAGAGCCTCCAGGCCAAGCTGCAGCATCAGTTACACCCAGACAGCTTCAGACAGTCAGGGACTGGGTGATGTAGAGCTAAAATCACCAAACTGGAAAAAAACAAAGCCAGGCAGTTGATTTTTATAATCCTATATCTCTATCTAATATATCTANATCTATATATCTATATAATCTATATCTGTAATATTTCTCTCTCTCTCTCTCTCTATATATATATATATATATTTATTTTTTTTTAATTTTTTTTTTTTAATGGAGGGCCTAGATTTAATAAATCCTTAGCAGGCTGTTTAGAAAAGGCCAAGCCAAGTCCCAAACTCGGGAGGATGGGTGTGGGCAGGGCTGTGGAGGGAACAAAGTGGCCTGTCTGAGCCGGCCAGGCAGACTCCTGCAATTACATCTGAGAGAGGAGCTGCCCACGTCAGTGAAAAATGAAGAGTATTTCTGTCACCCATGGCCTGGTGCACAAATCAAAGAGAGGAAGCTCACTTAGCACTACATGGAAGAAACCCCAAAGCCTGGCGTGTTCCAAGAAGCTCAAATATACCCTGTCCTGACTGCTGGGAAGGGAGGCAAACATCTTGGGTGGTTTGCACATCATGCCAGGGCTGCCAAGCAAAGCCAGGGCTACTCCCTGCCACGTGGAGAGGAGAATTATCAGGGGGAAAAAATGAGTAATCAACATATTTTGGGAGGGCTTTTTAGCTGGGTTGATGGTGATAGGAGTGCTGGTGTCAAACTGGAGGGAACTTAAATCCCAAATTGTGTGATGGGGCACATGTGGTTAAATAGAGAGGAGCCTTGGGAAACTCAGCCCTAACTCCTGCTGGGAAAAATACATCCTAAAAAAGGTGGTGTTGCCCCTACAGGGCGTCCTTTCAAATCAAAAGACTGTTCTAGAAACATCCTAAGAGCTTTCTAGGGCTTCCTGAATGAACCCAAGCCCCAGGAATGGCACCTTTCTGCAGCAGCCTGCTGGGAATTGGCTTGAATTGGTTCAGTTCTGAAGGACAAAAGCAATTAGTGATGCTTTTGTCCAAGTATCATGCAGATCAGGTTAATGACACGTAAAAATCCTGCTGAGAGCTGTCTAAGGTTTGCTTGTACATATAATTTCATCGATTTACAAAACAGTTTCATTTTTCTTAAAACATTGTCAACAGTCTAAATAGATGGAGAGTAGCTTATAAATTGTAGTTCTGTCAGCTCCTTACTGGCATCAGGTAATCTTGAGGCTCAGTTGAAAAATAGGGCACAAGAAGACTGAGCTGAGTGATGAGATTCCAGACTGATTTATTTTTAAAATGTGTTTATTTAATTAAAAAAGTTTATAAGGTACATAAGCATAAATGTTGATTGTACATCAAATATCTTTAAATGCATCATCATCTCTAGGAAATACCCAAGATATTCCATAAGGGAAGATGAGAAAGAGAAAAAAATCCAAGATTTCCTGATCTATGGAATTACCTTCTAAGGAAAGTAGAGAACTTCCCTGTGATACTAAAATGAAATGGGGGAAAAGAAAAGCAAAAATGCTCTGACATACCTCAGTGGATGAGAAAGAGAAAAGAGATAATGCAGTGAGAGAGATAAGTCAGTGATTCCCAAGATATCCATGGATAGTTTCCATCACGAACAACTTTAGCCAGTAAAGCAACTTTTGAGCTTGGATGAAAGGTGAAATTTTGAAACCCTGAATCTGTGGGGGTGTGATTCACCTGACCAAATACAGAGATCTCCATCTGTGCTCGTCTAGACTGCCTTTACAGTCAGCACAGAGCAAACAGGCATTTCTAGGGCATGATTTGCCTTTTCCTAAAATAGTCATCTGGGATATGTCAGGCAACTGCTTGGAGACAGAAGTCCAAAGATGACTTAGCAGTATGGAAATCTGTGAGCCAGAAAATCGTGTTCTGCAATTCAGAGCTCGCTTCTGAATGCCGAGGGGTTTTTTTTTCCAAGTCCTACGTGGAGAGCCATAAAACACGAGGTTTCAGAACCACAGCCTGACCTGAACCACAATCCCTGGCTGAGGATCCATCCTGGGGAAGCTCTTCCCTGCAGGTCTGAGCTGCTTCCCTCCCATGGACTGGGCTGGGACCCACGGTGCAGCCGGCCCATCTCAAACCATTTTGAAAAATTTCTTCCTGAAGAATAATTGGGTTTTCAGTGATTGCTTTGCGGCTGATTTTTAATCCTTTCTTCCCACAGAAAGTGTAATCCCAGCAATCACGGAGGAGTCTGTCGGAATCAGCCAGAGGAGGGCACTTTTGAGCTTTGGGAGACCTCTGGGCCAGTGGGGCCGAAGGTGCCGCGTGTCCCATTAGTTTTATTTGCTGGTCACATCCTTAAAATCCTCCAGCAGTAGGATTGGGTCGGTGTCTGTCCCCTGGCACGGGTTGTGGTGGCTCCATCCCTTCCCCTCCATTCTCTTGGTCGCCAGGGGTGGTTCTGTCTCTCAGGAGGTGGCAAAGAGCCAATGGTTTCTCTACGAGGGGTGATGGAATCCCAGGATCATTGGGGTTGGAGAAGACTTCCAAGACCACCGAGTCCCACCCGTGCCAAATCCCCACCTTGTCCCCAGCCCAGAGCACTCAGTGCCACCTCCAGCGCTTCCTGGGACACTCCAGGGATGGGGATCCAACCCTCCCTGGGCAGTTCCAGTGCCTGAGCTCCCTTTCCATGGGGAAATTCCTGCTGCTGTCCACCCTGAGCCTGCCCTGGCCCAGCCTGAGGCCGTTCCCTCTGCTCCTGTCCCTGTTCCCTGGAGCAGAGCCCGACCCCCCCGGCTGTCCCCTCCTGGCAGGGAGTTGTGCAGAGCCACAAGGGCCCCCCTGAGCCTCCTTTTCTCCAGGCTGAGCCCCTTTCCCAGCTCCCTCAGCTGATCCAGCCCCTTCCCAGCTCTGTTCCCTTCCCTGGACACGCTCCAGCCCGTCCATGTCCATCTTGCACTGAGGGCCCAGAACTGGACACAGCCCATGAGGGGCCTCACCCGTGACAAACAGAGAGGGACAGTGACTGCCCTGGTCCTGCTGGCCACACTATCTTTGATGCAGAGCACTGGTCTCACTGCCCAGCTGGGCACACTGACGGATCTGTGCTGCAGAGTTTGGGCGTGGATGAAGGTGCTGGTGCCTCACTTCCAGGCTCTGGAAGCCGAGAGCTTTTTCTGCAGGAGATGGCTGAGCCAGCTGAGAGCCTGAGATTCTCCTGTGCTGGTGGACTGAAAAAGGCACAACCTGGCAGGCTGGGGCTGCCACACCACTGACTTTTCAGCTGTAGCCACCCTGGGCCAAGCTGATGGCCTGGGCCCGTTATTGCTGTGCTGGGTGATGCCCAGCTGAGTCTGGAGGTAACACGGCCCAAGACAGGACATGGATTGCTCCCTGTCACTCAGCCCCAGGCCAGAGGTAATGCACACATCACCAGGATGGGGGCTGCTGTGATATCCATTGCCTTGTGTTGGTTTGGAAGTGTGGGACCTGCCATGCCGAGTGCTTGTCTTCCTTTGGGACACTCCTCCTTGGAAAGGTCAGGCCTCCAGGCTGCGGAGCAGCGAGGTCGGAGATGTGCTCAGCAGCCACTCCTGCAGAGAAGTATTTTCAGGGAAAGTATTTAAAACATGAGCAGCAGGGGAGTGGGGTGGAAATCGCAGGGAAAGTGAAATCCGTAGGTTTTGTGCATATGTTGGCTTTAAAGAGTGGGGGACCCCTGCTGAGCTTCTTGGCACGGCGAGCCAGGCCAGTGAGGACATCAGCAGATGGGTTCATTACCGAGGCATTTTCATTATCACCCCTCGGGGCCAGCCCCTCGCCGTCCTCCTGCTGGGAGCATGGGAAGGAACACTGTGTTCCCAGCCCGGGCAGGGATGAGAACACAGGGGGAAGTGCTTGCCTGTGGGACAAAAAAAGCCACGGTGCCTGATCGCACCACACAAGTTCACGTGAGGAGCTGCTGGTCCTAAAGCCCCCCCTTCCCTCAGCCTGAAGACGTAAATTCAAATGCACCATTAAGAACCACCGAGTGCCAGTGGGAATCTGGTTTATCTCAGAGGAGGCTCCCCTGGCGTGACCCTATCGGGGCATTAATTGCAGTGGAGCTCACTGGAACTCGTACAAAGACAACCCCAGCAGACAGAACTTCAGATTTACCCTGAGTAAATCTTGGTTAATCCAACATGAAGGAATTCCCTACTGAAAATGGACTCATGCCTCCAATTTGTTCTGACTTAGCTTGTAATGGTAGTTCTCTGAAAGCGGAGAAATGGTAATTTTTCAACACCCAGGCTCCTTTAACACTTCATTTGCAGGAACAGAGGTATCCAGTTAAACTGATAGCACTGCAGCTCTTTCCCAGGGAATTATTAGGTTTTGTGCAGGCTCTTATCTTTCCCAGAAGTGTGGTTTGCACACAAATAAATCCGTGTAAGGCTTTGCATCCCTTGGTCAGGCTGTAATGGCTGCATTGGTGCAAAAATTGGTTTCTTCAGCCAGTGTTATTCTCACTCTTTCCGACCAAGTGAGTGTGTGACCGTGGATTTGTGGAGAAATTTGCTCTCAAATCGAAATGGAGAAAGGTCCAAAAGTGGGTTCTAGACCTGGTAAGGATTTTGAGCTGGGATTTGGTGCGTGGTCAGCCCCTTTCTGCCCAACACAACCTCATAAGCTGGGGAGAACTTGTGCGCTGGACTTGGAAGTGTGCAGGCTGGAATTTCTATCACCTCTTTCCCAATTATCATTGTTTACGCATGAAGCCACCTGTTTTCTTGGGACCTTGCCACAGTGAAAAGGAGCTTTTTTTTTTCCCATGTTCCCAAGAGAAGGAGAAGACAGATTAAAAAAAAAAAAAAAAAAAAAAAAGGCAGGCATTTTAACATTTATGAAGAAAAAGCAAATATGTATTGCAACAGACCTGGAAGGGCCAGAATGGACTGAATGTTCCTAAACCTTTATGGTAATTTGCTCCAGTAATTTCCATCATAATTAAGAAGCTGATAGTGAAGCCATTATTGCAATGAGTCAGGCCTGCAAGATCTGCTTCCACAGCAGCCATAGCTGCAGGCTGCCCATATCCTGCATTTAAATGTTATTAGTTTAGAAGTGGTTACTAGAAATATATCTGTTCAATGGAAAGTTTAGAGCAATCCAGATATAGGAAGCTGATAATGAACCCCAGCTGTGGGGAAATGAGGAGGTTTTATGCACACCTTGTCTCTGCATCCACCTTTGCCTCCAGAAACACAACAAAGTAATCGTGAGGGATGGTTTTTTTTTAGGATGCTGTGTCCTGGCTGTTTCCCTGCTGCTGGCTCTGCCTTTCCTCTGGTGTGCATGTGAGAAAGAAAATCAATCCAGCTGGTGAAGGCAGATGTAGCAAAGATCACTCTTGATTTTTCTTATCTGTCCAAACAACATTCTTTATCTCCTGCCCATGTTCAATGCCATGAAAACTGTTGGATATTGAGTGGTTCTAAAAAGCAAATTGTGTTACCCAGGTGCCAGAATAGGAAGGTGGATTGTACATGTTTCCCCTCTGAGTGTCATGGAGCTGTTATTAATGACAGATGGTTGATACAAAGAGATTTAATTGGAATTGTTCTTGAAAATTTGCTGGTCATCGTTCGTGCTCCGTGATAAAATGACTGAGGGGTTTTGGGGTTTTTTTTGTTTGGTTTTTTTTAAAGTGGGAGAATAGGAAATACTGAATAATGGTGAATCTGGTTCAATTATCAGCTCACAGACTGAGTTTCTGGTAAGAAGGATGGCAATTTCCCTGTGAACCCCCACTGCAGGGAATGCTCAGGAACAGCAGGATAACAGGGAGCAAGGACACGTCTGGGATTTGGATAGCGCTCAAAATGTGCAACACTGGATCTTCCAACCTTCCATCTCTGCAAGACACTGATTGATTCCTCCTCCTTGGGGCAGGTGTTTGCCAGATTTGTTGTGGGATGTGCCCCACGTGGAGCAGGGAATCTCCCAGCCTTTTTTCCAGAGTGATCACCAGGGGAAAGCTGCAGGAGCAGCGTTGAGCAGATGCCTTCCAAAACCACAGGATGTCTTCCACCAATCTTGCTACCACGTGAGGGCCTGGCTTTCTGCTGGGTCATTTTTTATTATCCTTAAAAGTATTTAATCTTTTCAATTCATACCAAAAAAGAACAAAAAATGACTCAAGAAAAGGTCAGCCTTCTGCTCCTCATACTTAATATCTACACCCAGTTGCTTCTTTTAGTACCAGCCAGATACCCTGGGAAGACAAGTACTCCTGGTTATGGATTGAGTCCCATTTCCAAAAGGAGCTTGAGCAGAACAGCCTGGCACACTCTATGAGTGAGATGGCTTTGAAGGGTCCTGGACAGGAGCTGGTTCTGTTTGCCCCTGGCAGCCCGGGCTGCGAGCACAGAGGTTCTGTGAGTGCTCTTTGAGCCCCATCCCTGCTGTCAGTGGTGCATTTACCCTTCAAGGCAAGCAGGATCCCTGCCTGCACCCA
Organism: Promerops cafer; assembly: GCA_013398275.1. Taxonomy (NCBI): domain Eukaryota; kingdom Metazoa; phylum Chordata; class Aves; order Passeriformes; family Nectariniidae; genus Promerops; species Promerops cafer. Next base: position 46,331 of record VZSE01001439.1, on the reverse strand, counting down.
GCGAATGGAGCACGTGGTGGCATTTCCTGCCCTGGACGCGCGCGCGGCGCTGCCGACTCTCCTCCGGCACGTCAGGATTTGCAGTCCTGGCACGTGCTGCCCGTGGGAGTGCTCCCTGCAGCACATTCATCCCTCCTGGCACACTGAGCCTCAAATATCTTCTTTGCATGGCTGGGGAAGAGCACAGAAGTGTAATCACTTGCTCGCAGAGCAAATGCAAGATATTATAAAAAGCTTTCGCAGGATGACTCAGGAACAAGAATTACTGTGTGCTGTCTAGTAAGAATTCTAAAGCTCTTATAACTGAGGGGTTTTTTTCATTTTATGACTTACCAAAAGCCAAGGTTGACCTATTAGCTCACATTATGACTAAGGTATCAGCCACAGGATTATGCAGCAGTAGAGTTTAATGTTAGTCTTGAAGCTGAGCCCAAGCAAAGTCGACATTACGACCTGAGCTAATTGTGACTGTAGAATAGCAAGAAATCATTTAAGGACACTTGCTTTCACAGCTTTAGGTTGGTTCCTGGAGACATGAATGAACTGTAAATCCCAACTTTCCCTTCCTTTGGGAACTGAAATTCTAGGGGAAAATAAAATGTCCAAATAATTGCACAAGTCTTTCATGCAAGAATATCAGGAAATTCACAACCAGACTTGTGCTTCTGATAAATTCTTCAGCTTTGCTTAGCAGATCTGAAAAATTCAGAAGGAAAGTCTCGATTTTAAATTAAGCAGTCAGGATAAAAAAATCCAAACTAACTCAGAACTGAAATCAAGTAAAAAAAAAAAGATATTTAACTCACATGTTTGGTTGTGGTTGTTTTTTTTTTGGTTGGTTGGTTTGGTTTTTTAAATTTTGTTTGGTTTGGTTTAGTTTTTTTTCTTTTTGTTTTTCTTTTCTCCACTTTGGGATGTATATTTTTCAATGGAAAAAATTTCCTAGAATTAATATAGAATCATGGAATGGCCTGAGTTAGAAGGGACCTTAAAGATCATCTTGTTCTACCCCATGGGCAGGGACACCTTCCACTGTCCCAGGCTGCTCCAAGCCCGTGTCTAGCCTGGCCTTGGACACTGCCAGGGATGCAGGGGCAGCCACAGCTGCTCTGGGCACCCTGTGCCAGGGCCTGCCCACCCTCCCAGGGAAAAATTTCTTCCTAATATCCCACCTAAACCTAGTTATTTTCAGTTTGGAGCCTTGTCCTCTCACTCTAGGCTCTTATAAATGTCTCTCCCCAACTTTCCTGTAGTTCCTTCAGGCACTGGAGGGAATTTACATCCAGCCAACCTGCTGCTGCTGGTTTCATTTTCCTTCCCCTGAAGGATTTTGCCCAGTTCTACTCCCAGTCAGTGGCAGAGACCCCCACCCTCATGGACAGAAGCTGGGCAGCTCTTAGGAGAGCACTTTTCTGGATAATCTCCCTTGACCAAGACCCCAGATGAAGGGCATGGGGAGATTTAGAGGACTGACCCAGGAACAGCAGGTTGGAGCTGTGGCTGTGGGGAGCAGTGGGAGGTCTGGCTCCCAGGAGCTGCTGGAGGAACAAAAAGTTCCTCCTGTCCCTGGCATGGGTTGAGCCACGGCCGGTGGTGAGCTCCTGACCCAGCACAGGATGTCTGTGGGATGGGAGGGAGGCTTTTTGGAAAAGAACTTTGAGCACTTGTGCAGGAAAAAGTTCTGCAAACAACTGTGTTTAATCTCGGTCTCTGCTCAGATGTGGGTGCTCGTGGTTTGCAAAGTTTGTTCAAGAAGGGGTCAGCAGGGTAACTCCAGCATGATGGACACTGGAGATGTCTTACTCCTTTAGAGCAAAAAGATTTGAACAGGGCAGGACATCTCTGAGCTGCCAGTGGAGTGAACTCTGAGCACTGCCTGGCCCCAGCCTATGGTGGCTTCAGTTACAATAAATGTGTGTATTTTATGCTCTCAGTAATTACCTCATTAGGGGCACTTTGAAAGCAGATAGTGCTTGATCTTTTGGTTGAAAAGTTGTCCAAAAAGTGGAAAGTAAGAGGAGAGAGAACAGAAAGAATTCTTTAGAGCTCGCATCTTGTATAATGCGGGGATTGAGAAAACAGATCTCGGTTCAACAGGTTCTGACTCTCCTTTATATTTATGCCACCTCAAGCAGGATCAGAGAAGTTCAATTAAGAAATTCAGTGCATACAAACTTTTGGAGTTCCATTTTTTGCCTTTATCTTGCCATGAAATACATAAAATATTTATTAAAACCTGTGAAGCTCTTAGGGCCCCTCCAAATAAAATTATAATTGTAAAAACAAGAATTGCAGGATTTTGCCCCATCTGCAAGGTCCCAACCTGGAGACACTATTTGTGAGAAATCATTACACGGGATAAAGAGAAGTGTTTGGATTAGGGTTGGGTAAGAAATTGTAGCAGTCACTGCTGAAAATCTTGGGCTGAGAAATGTTCTGAGAAGGAAAAGACCAAGGAACAGAGAAGATGGGACCTGGTGGGAAAAGGCAGAATAGCAAGAAGAGGAATGAGGGAAGGGTTATTGAAGTGTTTTATTCATTTAAAAGAGACCCCAAACCAACAAATACAGAAAAAAGGCTTCTAGTTGGGCCAGCTCCAGGAATCTGCAGTCTCATAGGTGACTCCAGGAGAAGACACACTCCTTGCTTTACTTGGAATGGAGGGGAGACGAATGACGAGAGAGAAAAATCCACACAGAGTGATAGGAAAAAGAAAGCAACCCTCAACATGGAAGAGCTGTGCTGGGAAAAATGTGAACAACTCATGAGGACGTTGCTGTTATTTGTTCCAGTACTTAATATTCTAGACAAAGAGGGCTGTTCTCTGAATTTCTTCGGATGACCTTATTGTGTATTTGGATGTATTTGCTGCTGACCTGGAGTTTTGGATGGGCATTGGCTGGAAAATTTTTCCTTACAGAGATTGTTTTCTTGTTTCATAATAGGAGAAGTTTAACCCTTCTAGGAAAGGACAGCTGGGGCCTTGTTTCTCTGATATTGCCAATAATAACAGTCACTGGTTCCTTGTCCAAACATTCTTTTGACACAAATGACATTTTGTACAGAATGTATTTTTCCAGAAATATTTAAATTGTTTTCTAAATGCAGTGGAAATTTTGATATTGATTTAATGGTTGTGGTATCAGGCCCTTGAGGGGAAAATCTCCCTTGATTTTCTATTCATCTTCTTGCTCTTGTTATCTTAATTTCAGTGGATATTTCCTGTGCAAGGATGGAGTTGCTGTCCTGTCCTCAGAACCTCTGGTGGCCCTCCCTCGTTTTGGCACGTGAGCATAACTACATTTACTTTATTTGGCACATTTATACAAATAAGTGAAGCAAATTCCTCTGTACTGGTGGCAAATAGAGACAAGGAAACCTCTTGTGGCAGAAATAGGTGATGAAGTGGCACATGCCAGGTCACTGTTCGTATCATAAACAGTTCTGGCTAATGTTGTTTACATTTCTGCTTGTTTATAAACCTAAATGGGTGAGATGAACCCACACCACACAGCCAAATCCTCATTTTTTGGTCACCTCATGCTGTTGGCAGGACCTGGTCCTGCTGGAGAACCAAAGTCTGGAGACGCCAGGACATCTTAAATGTCACTTTACCTCAAGAAATCTGCCAGCTTTGCGGGATTTGGGGAAGATGGGGCTGTAAAGATGATGTATTTAAACAGGGAATCAGTGGGCTGTTAAAATGTTTGCTGCTGAAATTCCGTGATCAGTAAGGCCTGGTGGGGCTGCAGCTCTCTGCTGTGGTTAAAATATCCCCACACATCTTCCCCTCGGGCAGGTCTGTGGTGTGTGTGACATGCTCATGTGGCACAAGGTCTGCTGCTGTTCAGCACAGAGCAGCTGAGGCATTAACAAGAGTTCTATAAATAAGGCCAAAAGAGATAACAATACATGAGTTTTCCTACTCTGTCACTAGCAGAGGTAAAGTTTGGAGCCAGCCAGGTGCTGGCTGTGCACACAAACCTTGGAATATTGCACTCACCAGCTGGTGTGTACAGAGGGAGCATCTGGGACCATCCTTGGAGAGGCCCTGGCCTTTCCCAGGAATTCCTCCTCCTGCGCATCACAGCAAATTCCAAGTGCAGCAGAAAGACAGAGTCATGTCTCAGACCTTTCCAGATCCTATAGGAAACAGCCAGGGCCATGGACCACATCCATATGTTGTCAGAGCTGGCTAAACCCTCTCGCAGTCAGAACTGCAAAGCTGAATAACTGGAGCCTTGCATCAGATTTGGAAAACAAACTGTTCTGTTTCATACCCCATCCTCAGCATGGGGAGCAGGGATAACACTTCAGCTGGCAGCACTGGCCATGAGGTTTAACAGAATGCAGCTCATTCTTCCATGACTCTCAGCCCTGGAGTGTTGACAGCAAGAGACTTGAAGTGGGCCAAGGAAATTGATGCTGGATGTGAGTCAGGTACAAGGCTGAATTCAGCTTGGATTTAATGTTATTGAAATACCACAGGTGGTTTCTGTTAGGGTTTGGCCTCATGTGGCAAGACTGAAGTCAGGTCAGCTGTTCAGTGAGATCCAGCCTTGAATTCTCATGAGCATGGGGAGCTGAGTGAGATTTCAGTCACACCTGAAGCACAAGATTGTCCCTTTCCTGTTTGGGTGTGAACTTGGGACCAGAAATCGCGGGGGCCTGAAGTGTACACAGAAATAGAGTGGGCTTGTGTGAACCCAGGTTTTAGTTTTCTTTAGCTTAACTGGGATTTGCACCAGTGAGCTGTGACGTGGGGCTGGGGTGCCTGGCACTTGACCCTTTCCCTTGTTAATCCATGGTTGTTTTATCAGCTTCCAGTTGGTCACAGGGGAGCCTCAAGGTGTGTTTGCAGAAAAGCCGTGGGAGGGTTTGAGCCTGAGTGAGAAACCACAGCAGCTCCTCGTGCCCTGAGCTGTGTCCATGAGTGTGCTGAGACTGAGCCACTGGGAAGGAGATGCCTTCCACCTCCAGGCTCTGGTTTATCCTGTGGTTTTTTGGACCTTGCAATGCTTGTGGATGTTCTGACATTGAAAAATGCTCACCAGTGTAACAAGAGGACTTTCCAAGCTGTTCGAGGAGCTGGTTTGCCATGTCTTGATCAGGATTGGCTTTTACTGATATGGTTCAGTTAGAAATGCTCTGGATAAGTGCCAGAGACAGCACCAAGATGGGATTATGACCATGGTTAGGTATGAGCAGAACACTGTATGAACAGAACACTTCCAATGTTGTACCACAAAAGCAAGGATGATTTCCATGCTTCCTGAGACAAGGTGCATAAAAGGAAAAAAACACCTTTCTGCTGGGCCAAACTCATCAGCCAGAAACCCAGAGAAACCTGTTGGGGTGAGATACAGACCAGAGGGGACATGCCCAAATGTTGATGCCATAAGGCTCCAGAGTGGGTCATGTCATGCTTGTCCCCTGTGACATTTCTCCTTTTCCCCTCTTTTATCAGTACAGAAATACAGGCAGTTCCTCGGATAGTTTTCACTTACACTTCAGAGGTGTGAAAGAGACAGTAAGAGCTGGAATTGAAAGACTTTAATGCAGTCAGATGTATTAGAGTGGCACCACTTTTCATCTCCTAGGCCAGACTCTGAGTCCTCTCTGCAGTCACATAGAACACAACCAACAAAGCTCTCCTGTGAGAAGGCTGCAAGTACCTTACGTAGCAAAGGTGGGTACAGTGGACTATAAATGGAGGAAATGAAACATTTCCTTGTCTCTTTGGACCCCAGAGGAATCTGTACTGGCTGCAGGGGACAAGGAGTATCACCAACCACAGCCTTGATTTTCTAGGCTCAGTATTAGTGGGATCTGACCCCAGTCTAAGCCTCATCTTTGCTGTTATTGACCAACTCAGTCACTGGTGATATGATCCAGGATGGTCATTAATTAGCTGCTTTACTGCCTCATTTACATTTTTACCCATGATTTACTAATTGTATTCCATTATTCTCGATTAGTTTGACAGTGAAAAGGGTGGCAGCTATTTCAGGGCTGGCTGGTTTATTAATTCCAATCAATGAGCAGCAGAGAGGGCTGTATTTTCTGCTGACTTTCAGCAGTGCCAGTCACAAAGGTACAGAGGTTTTGAGCTATTTGACTCTATTTCTGAAAGAAGACTTTTCTCCTTCACTGGTTTGATTTTAAATATTCAGCTTGCCCTCTTTCCCCTCCTCCCCATGCAGAGAGGATTTGGATCCCAGAGTCTGATTTTGGGTATCCTTAGCCAGTAAAATGGTCAACTATGGCTTCCAAAATATACAAATTGCGCAAGAGCTGGTTTTTACCAAAGGGCTGTTTTTTGCAGAGTCATTTTTTGCTTATAACTACGTCCTAGCAAAGCCTGAGGGACCTGTAAGAAGGATTTGTGGAGCCAGAGAGGTGGTTTTGTTGGTTTTTTTTTTTTTTTTGATCCCTTCAAATTTCACCTCTATTTCTGAGGTCGAATCATAAATAAAAATGAGTTTCTATTAAAAAAAAAAAAAAAAAAAAAAAAAAAGGAGAAAAGTGCAAATCCTTCTCCTCCTGGCTTTACCCAGGTATGCAGCAATTTTGTTTTATCACCGAAGCACCCATTGTGTGAGAAAGCCTCGTTTGCACCAGCCTAAGGCTGCGGCTGATGGATTAAGGCTGCTTCAATCCCCTCAGCCATTCCCGCTCCGGATTGCGCACTCCGGGGGGAAAGCCCTGCCTGCCCCCCTGGGCACGCCGCGCTCGGAGCCCACCGGCGCTCGTGAGCTGCGCCAACGCCGCGGGACAAAAGAGCCCAGTGTTGAGCCTAAATCAAGGTCCTAAATCATGGGCCGTGCTGTGACAAACTGCGCGGGGCTTGCCAGTACTTTTAAAACGGGGCTTTCTTGCCAGGCTGAGAATCCACAGAGCCTGGCCAAAGAAAACAATGGGAGGGAGCCAGGGTTCTCCCAAGCCTTGGCATGAAATCCACAATAGTAGCTTTGGCTGAGCTCCACGGGCTCGAGCACATGCTCCAGAAGGTCACTTCAGAACACCATAATTGCTTGGTATTTACTTGCAGATAATAAATAAATAAGTAAATAAATAAATAAATAAATAAATAAATACATACATACATACATACATACATACATACATACATACATAAATAAATACATAAATACATAAATAAATAAATAGATAGATAGATAGATA
>VZSE01001439.1:0-38981 GCA_013398275.1 Promerops cafer | reverse complement strand
ATAATAATAATAATAATAATAATAATAATAATAATAATAATAATAATAATAATAAACATGAGTTCCAGGAACACAGCTGAGGGGCTCTGCTTCAGCCCCAGCCTTTGGTGTCTCGGAGTGCCCCATCCCTGGTGCTGTGAGATGGAGGGGGAAGCGTGGTCTGAACAGCTAAATAACAGCAGGCGTGATGAGCAGCATGGCAGGCTTGGGGAGGGAGAGTGGACTTTATGTCCCAGCTTGTCCTTGAAGCCCTCAGCAGAGTTTGTCACGGCCGCTCTGGGGCTGTTTACTGACCTTTGGGGTCACATTCGGGGGTCACCGCTGAGTTCACCTGAGGAGAGTGTTTGCTTTTCCAAATATCCTCCTCTCTGCAGCTCTCCTTCCTGCCAGCCCTGGTCAGGATCTGAGCTGATCGTTAGGACTGGAAAACAGCCCCGAGTGTAAAGTCTGGCTCTGAACAGCTCTGAGCTGGGCAGGGGGGCTGCAAAGCCAAGCTTCCTCTGAATTCCAGGGCCAGGATTGGATGGTGCAAAACCCCCTCTGATACAGGATGTTTGGTCCTGATGCTCACAATTCAGGATGTTTGCAAGTGGGACCCTACAAGTCCCTTATCCCTAAAAATGATCCCTCCAGCACAGGGGAAGAAATGGGGCTGAAAATCCTTGAGCTGTCTTTGCTCTTAACATGAAATATCCAGGACTCAGCCTTTAGTATTTACATTTTAAAAAAGAAACCACATCTGATTATTCAGCATTCTTCTTTTACATTTTTATTGCCATTTTGCAGAGTTCTGAAGACCAGAGGAAACCTTTCTGCCTGACATATTTAATATTTTAGCACTTCATAGTGTCTTTAGACAAAAGCATCCAACATGCATATGTGTTTTGGCAGCTCTGCTTGTGGCCTCTGTTCTGTCTCTGGCCTTGAGAAGCAAAAGAATTAAAGAAAAAAAAAACCCAACCCACACAACTTTAAACTGGGTCAGGATTGTTCCCTTTATTTTTGTTGATAGCTCCATTTGGGATTTGCATTGATAGAGGAGGGGAGGAAAAAAACACATGCCCCGAGCATATGTCCTTGAAAAACCATGTCACATCTTAATTTTCTTGGGCTGGCAGTGCCTTCGTTCCACAGTCTCTGTGATGCAGAACTAATGAGGATAGAAGTACAAGCAAACCTATAATCAATTCCAGCACATAGCAGGCACAGCACACCCAGGAGCTCACCCTGTGTGTGAAATTCAGGGTGCTGGAAGAGAAATCCAGGCCATGCAGCCCAGTATTCCTAGCTGGGGATTATTTCAGGCAGGATTCTGCATCCATGGAAAAACAAAAGCAAGCAAAAGTGCTCCCTGGCATCACTTGGTGTCGAATACTTGTCCCGGATCTTCGGAGCGGGGCTCAAATCCGCAAAGCGCAGTTGTTAGGAAGGACTAAAGGCGTGGATTGAGGGTTTTCTTCTGGGCATTCAGGATCTGTTTGCCTGTGTTTTCATCCCCTGTGTGCAACCCCGGAGCTTTGTGCACATGAACTGTGTGTTGCTGATACCATGGTGATGATTAGTAACCCCAAAAGAGATCAGTGCTTTCAGCCTGGATGCTGAGCCCGGGGTGAGGGGCTGCCCTGGTGCCCCCAGGCCAGCACTTCTGCCTGCTTCCACCTGTTTGCCTTTGGTTTAGGGCATAAATTTCTCCTGGGAGAAGAGTTTTTTGACAGAATTTGTGCACACAGTGATTTGCACCGTGAGATCCTGGTATCTGCAGGGGGTTCCTTGGTAGTGCCTATAGCAGCAGGGGTAGAAATAATAGAAATAATCATAACCTAACCCAGCAGCTGGTGGGAGAAGCTGCAGAAATGTGCTGTGACCTTCCAGGTGTCACATAACAGCTCAGTGTCAGGGCCCTGAAAATAAACCCCCTGTGTATCCTGTCTGCCAGCCCAGTGCTCTGGGCTGGAAGGGACAGCACTGGCTGGTGACATCTCCTGATCTGGGTTGATTTACAGCCTGTGCAGAGACAGGGAGAAAGAAATTAATGATACACAGAGTTCTTTGTAACTGTGGGTTTTCATTTTTCTGTGTTATTTTAAGTCCTAACCTTAAAATCCTGTTAACCTTCAACCCTGTTAAACCTAACCCTGTAAATCCTGTTCTCTTCTACCCCTCACTATTGTAAATTTAGCAGTATCTTAGCTGCCTTGTGTTTGAGAAAGGGAATAGTCATTGGGGCATTAGCCCAGGAACTGGGAATTTTTTTAATTTCCAAGTCCCCATTGTTTTCAGAGGTGCCCTGAAAGTCCCTCTGCTTCTGTGTGTTTAGGTAAAAGAGGAATCTCAACTGACAAGTGTTAGATAAATGCACAGAAACAAATGTGGGGGTGCCCCAAATGTCTTAGCTTGTGGTTTTTCTTACCAGGATTTTTTAACCTTAGTGATTTGTAGATGTCTGACTGGTCCCTGCCAGGAAACTGGGATTGCTTTGCCATCAGGGGGCTCAGTCCTCACTGGGAAGTGACCTGTCCTTAGTGATCCCACGTGCTTTTCCCAGAAAATGGGCTGACAGAGCAATGCTGAAAGATTGTCAGTCTGTCCTCTAAAGACTTTAATCCATCAGAGTGAAAGTGAAATGCTCACCTTAACTCAGCTCCTCTCACAGCACTTTGGGATCTGCTGCTCCCTTCCTCCACCCTGCATCCTCTAAGGATGGACATTTCATCTTCCCACTGCCTCATTTCTGCAGGGAGTGGCTCTGGGGAATGTCACAGCATTGTGTTGTTGTAATTTTGCAGGAGTGCTGAAGTCAACACATGTTTGATGTTAGTTTTGGCAGGGCCAGGGTTGTATCAATGACGCTGTCCCAAGCTGAGGAGAGCTTCCACAGTCTCCAGTTATTTACCTACCACTGACCCTGTGAGCAGCCCCACGTTTACACGGGCAAAAGCATGGAAATGGTTAATCTGAGATGCTTGGGCAGGCATCTCTCTGCCTGTCAGCTTTCCATCCCTCCCAGATGTGACACCTGCTAGGGAACCACTGGTGGGAACTGACTGGAGGATGCAGAGGAGGCAAATAAGGAGTAGCATGAAATTGTCTTTTGCTTCCCTGTGAGTGCAAGGGAAGAAACCAGCAGGTGTTTTCCAGGGGCAAATGGCATGAATTGAACACCAGAAACCCAACTCTCATCTCTCAGGATAGTCTTCCTAAGCCTCCTGTGAAGCTCCCTTGGCTCTGGCCGCAGCTCAGCCTGGTGGCTGAGCAGGTTCAGATATCTGCACATCTGTAAAAAATGAACGACAGCAATTCCACATCCTGTCTGAGAGACAAAGCAGCACATTGAGCCCTGCTGGCAGGGAGCAAAGCCCCACAGGACCAAGCTTAGGGCTGCTGATCTGAACTGTGCCCTGTGTTAAAGGGACACCGTTGCCACGGTGGAATTGTCTGAACCCCAGCACTTCCAGCCTTCCTGGTTCCCTTTCCTCCGCCTCTCCGCGCTGCTTACTCAGCCAAAGTAAGGGCTGACTAATACTGGAAGGATTTGCCTTGCCATTCCCTCCATCCCTCTTTTGGCTTGCTCCTTTCTTTAAAAGCTACACACAGCAGCTTTGATATCCAGACCTGCAGGTGGGGAAACTGAGGCACAGGAAAAGGCCCAGAGCTGAAAGGTGGCACAGGATCAGTGCAGGAGAGAGCAGAGCCAGGCAGGGAGCCAATCTCTCTCCTGATCCTTCATCCTGTGCCCAAGAGTTACAGATGGATGCCACCTCAATTCTGGCAAAATGAACAAATTCTTGCACAGCTCATCCCTGGCACATTCCATATTCACCCCCAGCTCATGGAGAGCCCCAGGTCACCTTCTGCAGTGGATCTCAGAGCCTGCCTTCCCTTTGGCACATCTGGATCCCCATCCCAGGCCCTGTTTGCACTGCACACACACCAGCAGCAGGGGGAAAGGCACACCTGGAGCTGTGCCAAGGCTTAATGAGCAATCAGAAAGGTGAAGGAACGTTCTTGGTGCTTATCTGTCCCTGCTGCTGCTCCCAGGGGCGTCCTTTAACCCTCTGAGTTCAGCAGTGCATTGTGCAAGTTTGGTTTTTGTGCTCAGTGGAGTGTGTAATTGTCCCTTCAGTGACTTGAAGAACTCTGAGTGTTCAAAGACCATTTGGGGAGTAGAAGGAGACACCCAAGCACATAAGTGACTTATTTAGGCAAGGTGCACATTGATTTCACTTTCTGTTTGGTTTACAGAACTGCTGGTAGTGCAGGCACCTCTTCCTCCTGCCCCAAACTCAGGAGGTGATCTTAATTCTGGGTTGTCAGTGATCTCTGTGTTACCTGGTGGAGCCTTTCCTGGAGTTAGCTAAAATAAGCTAAGAAGTGAAAAGAATTGGATTTTTTAGCTCAAGATGGAACTGAGTTCCTCATTCAGTATTCTGGAATATGAAGTGATATATTCAGAAGAGAGTTTGCTCGGGATTATCTAAAAGGATAAAATGAAAGAAGTGCTGCTATTAATACATATCTATAAAGAGAAATTGATATGAATGTCACCATGTACTGTTCTGCCCCTGCCCAGTCCTGCCAGCCAGCAGCAGGGAGCAGAGCCCTCTCCCAAGGGGAATGTGAATGTTGGAAGTTAACTCTGCAGTTCCTAGGAAACCTTGGATGGTTCTGCAGGTGCTGGGGTGGCAGTGGTGTGAGCCACAAAGGGAAAAAACGCAGGGGAGAGCCAGGCCAGCTCTGTGTGACTGCACACTTGGAAATGTGGCCCTACAAAATGGGCAGGGCTGCAGAAGAAGACAGAGGGATGTGCTGGCTTGGAGATTTGGCCTCGGACCAGGAACATTGCTGAAGGCAGGGTGGAAGCTCCCTGCTAGAGACAAATGCAGCTGTGGTTAAGGTGGCTCTTGAGGGCAGTCTTTGTTCAGGCCTTTAAAAAGGAACGTGTAAACCTACACCTGCAAGGAGCACTCTGGTGTGGGGCTGAGCCAGAGCCCGTGGAGGTCGGGAGGAATCTTTCCACTGACTTCAGTGGGCTCTGAGTCCAGGTCCCCAGTGATTGGCTTGAAGTGACACACAGACTATTTCTGTCTGACAGTTTTTTCCTTCCTGCATTTTCCAAAAACACCAGCAAGAGAAGAACAAGTCAGGGCTTCATCTGTTTTGCTAAAGCAGGACTGAGGGTTGCATTATTCACCACATCCCAGGGCTGGCTCTGGAAACCGAGGGATGCAGCTCTGCAAAATTCAGAGGGTTTTTGTTGTTTTTTTTTTTTAATGAGATAAGTAATCTGAGCCATTTGCTTTCTTGTTGTACAGATTGAAGCAATGGAATGGTTCAATGAGATGGAAAGATCTCTGGAAACATTAACAATGTGCTGTTTACTTGCTCTGGCGCATTCCCGATCGCAGCGGGCGTGTGAGAGATTTTCCTTCTAAATTTGTAGAAACAACTAAAAAATCCAGCAATGATCTGTGAAAAGGGACACTTGCCAGGAGGAGTCTAACACAATGCTTGGAGTTACAGGGCTCACTGTGCCTTTCAGTTCCTTTTCCTTGAAGCTCCCTTTATCTAAACTTTAGTTCCTCACCCGTACGTGGTGTGAGCTCTCCTGCAGCCGTCAGCACCATGGATCAGTAGAGGCCTCCAGCTCTATGATTAAAGCATTAAACATCAAATTCCTCTCTCCTGCCTCTCTGCAGAAGTTTCAAAGGAGTTTGGTTGCTCTTTTGTGGATTGATGTAGCTCTAGGGGCTTTGACAGTTGAACAGCCATGGTTGTGTTGGTACATAAACTTCCCTGTTCCGTAAAAGATGTGTGTAAGAGAGCACTGACTGATGCATCTCTAGAGACCTCATGCAAGAGCTTAATTTAGTCCTCTTTTTTCATAGAAACTTGGATCTCAAGCACTACTCTTGTGTAATGACAGGCAAAAGGAAAAACTAACAGGCTCACTTGCTTTTGAAACCTGTCAGTTGGCTTTAAAGAGGGGCTCTGTAAACAGCACCACGCATAAAAGTGAAAAGATGACCAAAGTGCTGATGAAAAACATTTTAAAGGCAGTCAGAGTGATGTGATGAGTAATTTGGGACTGGCAGCCTTTCCAAGCAACACGTGAGGCTGTGTTTTCCAGGGGGAGTGTCTTCCCCAGAGCTGAGATCTGAATAACCAGGCTGGGACAGTGGCTCCCCTTGAGCCTGAGGGGTGTCCATGGGAGCTGTGACTCCTCTCTCTCCTTCCCCTCTTTTAAACCTGCTGCAGCTGCTGTGTGTCCACCTGCAGACGTGGTGTTGAGGTTTCTGTGTGTGGATACTGGGAGCAGTGACAACCCCTCCACGTGACGGGAGGTCCCAAACCTTTCCTGCACATCCTAATTCCAGTAGAAGTCTGCCTTTTACAGCCTGTAGCTGCCCCTTTATAATTTTTCGCTAAATCATGGTCTCTCAGCAGTCCGTTGACACTTTCACAATGCTTTGCAACTCCATCCCTAAGGATTTGTCTCTATATTTAATGTATTTTGCTGTTTGATTAAAGCTCCTGCTGACAGCATGCTTGGCTAGGGACACAGCAGCTCAGAAAAGAGGGTATATGGTGGCAAAAGACATGTGCTGTGCTCTGAAAGAGCTGTTATTACTGCCTGCATTTGCAATCTCTGAGCTGGACCTCACCTTGCAACCCCACAGATTCCAAATCTGTAATTACTGGCTGCTGCCTCCGCTGTGAAACACTTTATTAAGCCTTTAGAGTCGTTAAAGATTTTCAGGAAATTTATGGGAGCTCAGGTCATGTTGCCTGTTTGTTTAGATAGGTCAGGATCTGCCAAAAATGTGGCCTGGAGAGTTTCTGTGCTCACCCATGTCTGCTCAGGGGACTGCTGGGGACAGCCTGCTTTATCTTCCATTGCCCTGTGCTGTCGTGGGACGCAGCAAAGAGCAGAGAGTGACTGCAGAAAATGAAGGGAACTTCTGGGCTTGGAGCTGATTTCTTGCTTGGGGACAGTGGCCTCTGGAGCAGCCAGAGTGTGGGCTGGGGCTGTGAGCTCAAATAAAGCTGCCACTGCCACAGTGTGGGAGTAAGGACTGAGCTCAGAGTGAGTAAGAAACATGGGAATTGGTCCCACGTTGTTCCCTCCTGCCTTGGATCTAAAGGAGCTGAGGGAAGTCCAGGGATCCCATGGCAGCTTGAGCCAGACAAGGTGTGGCTTTATCCAGAATCTCAGTTTAGTATTCACCAGGATGGCTCAGAGCAGCAATTCATATTCGTGACACTAAGTCCTTTAATTTAATTCATCTGCTGCTTTTTATTTTTTGTTTCTTGTTTTAAAGGCTTTGCAAATGCCCTGTTGTGTAACAAACGTGGCATCCAACGTGGCTTGCCCAGCTGTCACAGAGAGGTTCTGCACTCTGAGCCAGCTCAGCAATGGGAGGCAACCTCCCAAATGTGCTGTACTGAGGGTGTTGTGCAGGGTTTGGGGATGCATTTGCAAGGGGTCTGTTCTTACAGACCTCAGAGGTGACTTTTTACTGCACTGTTAGAGAGCTGCATCCCTAAAGCTGGGCTTGCAAGTCTAAGCTGGCAATGTCCAGCATAAAACAGTGCCTTGGTCTGTAGAGCCCCTTCCTACAGGACTAAAAGCACTTGTAGTGAAGAGGGCCAGTTGTGATGACAGTCTGACTCTGTAGCAGAGTCTAAGATAACTTTTCAGCCACCAGCTCCCTTCTGCCACCAGCGTGGGCTGTGCTGATGCCACAGCAGGGACTGATGGCTGTCCCTGCAGGAAAGGCTGACCCCACTCTCAGGAACAGAAAATCCCAATGTTCCTGCGACCCAGCCAGGCTGGGGAGTCTGCAGCTCCCCTCTGTGTGGCTTTGTGGCCAGACTGCCACTGTTTATCCGTGGGTGCTGCCTGGATTTCCCCCTGGGATGGAGCCCTGGGTTTCCCTCTGGGTTTAGTTGCCCGTGGCGTGTGGATCCCTGCTGCAGGAGCTGATCACCTCTGTCTCTCCCATCTGGGGGGCAGTGGCAGCACAGGGGCAGCATCAGGCAGGCACAGGGTCTGGGGTCTCTCCCTGAACCCCTTGGGATCTCTTCCAGAGGTTGACAGCCTCAGCTGGAAGGGGAAATGCCAACGTGCACCTCTGGATTTTGGGACTGCCTCAAGGTGCTCCAGAGGCTCCAAAGGTAAGGACAAGCTTGGCACTTGCCCATAACAGGGCACATTTCCCAGTATTCTTGTGTTAATGAGAATTATAACCAGCTGTGGCCATGAGCCTGCAAAACTTTCCGCCCTCGTTTGTCTTTACAGCCCAATGGAGGTGTAATGTAGGCTGGTAATGACACTAATTATTCCCCACCAATTTCAAGGACACAAAGCCCGTGCCAGCCCGGGATTAGATGGCTCCTGACTCCCAGACCTTTAACAGGCCACTGGTTTCTCTTTCTCCCCAGCGTTAATCAGCAGAGCTTTGCTGACACAATGCCTTGGCAGCGTGCCGTGGAGAGCTCCAGGCAGGGGAGGATGAGATATACCATACGCCTCCATTTCCTGATTTGCAGTATATCAAGATATAGACAGACCTTCATTTTTTGATGTGAAAGCAGAATGAAAAACTAGGTTAAATCAGTCTGGAGGGATATTAAGCCAGTTCTCAGGAAGCCTATGCAATTATTATGCCTCATCCCAGCCTTCTTGATTGGGAACATGCCTTTAAGAACATGATCAGCCCCAGGAGATCTCCCCGTAGCCTGGGAATTCCATCCTGTCTGCTGACGAGGAGGGAGGCTGGGCCACAGAAACTCTCCATTCAGAAGGAGAAAGCTTGGCTTCCCTTTTTTTTTTTTTTTTTTCCCCTTTCCCTTTTTTTTTTTTTTTCCCCTGGCAAATTATAAATGTGCACGTTGGATTCTTTTGTCAACCAAATCTAATGGGACTGGCCTGAGCTGAATGGCTGGTCTGTGTGATGCTGGGACTGGGTTTCTTTTCAGGTGCTCACTGCCTGTTTCCAGGAGATGAGGATTAGCATCTGCCTTTGGCTGGGAGCAGCTGCGGGCGCTGTGTCCCTTGGCTGGAGGGGTTTTGGGAGCTGGAATGGATTGTGTCAGACTGGCTGGGCTTTGGGGCTGAACAGGTGCCTCCCCAGCCCTGGGTTATCACAGTCTAGGGCCAGCAGGGAGGATTTTTTTCTCTTTTAAAAGGTGGGAAAGTCATCCAAGGTTTGGTTTTCATGCAGATTCCCTTCTGTTCCCTGCAGGGAATCAGGCTGCCAGTTCAGCTGGGATGAGCTGGTTGTGGGGATGAGGAGGGGAATAAAACAGTTAATCAAACCTCAGGCAGGAGCACAATTCTCAAGGCCAACATGCCTGGGAGTTCCTTTGCTTTCTTGTGAAATTCCTGAGCTACTTGGTCCCAGGCTAGCTGAGATTTTTTCCATGGCATTTAGAAAACAGGTTCCCAGGCAGAGCATTTTATTGATTTGATATTCTGATAAAACCCACCTAGATCTGACATTCCAAGTGGAGAAAAAATGACTCCAGCCACTACAGCTGAAAGAGTGTGAAGCCTTCAACCTGGCCACTGCTGGAGTGGGCTCCCCTCCTGTCTCCCTGTCCCTGACACAGCCCCCAGCCCCAGAAAGGCACGTGGTACACACACACAGAGCCCGTTCTTTGGGAAATCTGCCCTTGGGAGTGCCCATCCATTACGGGTCAGTGCAGCTGTTCACGTGAAGACAGCTTTAAACTCTCCCAGAAGCTGCTGGCACACATCTGTGGGTGTCTCTCCCTCCACCCTGTGCTCCATCCCTCGGGGCAGGAGGGAAGTGCTGCCACCTCCTCCACCCCTGCGGGCCACCGGGGAGAGGCTGGTGGCTCTGGTGGCTCTGCACACACCTCACCCACACACCCCACACATCACAGCCGCTGCTCTGGACACTTGGCCCTTGTGCCAGGTCCTTTGCAAACCCTTCTTGCTGACCCAGGCAGGGCTCTGCACCTCCTCATGAAGCTCGTGTGCGTTTTATGAGGTTTGACTTTGAAAGAGCAGCTTCCTCCAGCTCTGACTGCATCCATTTCTGCATCAGCTACTGTAAAAGGTTTGAGATGGAATTAAATTTTACTTCCCACTGCAAGCTTCCAGCTCAGGGGCTGCTTTCCTGTGTGTGTCCAGAGAAAAGCTCTCTGTGTTTGTGGAGACCCCTGAGTGCCACTGCCCCCTCCAGCATTGCTCACTCACCTTCCTTTTACCCCTGCAGTGAGCCACAAACCTTCCTAAGCCTGTTCTGATGGGGTCGGGGTGCCTAAGCCACCAGAAAATGCAAACATTCCAGGAGAATGTGAGGATCTGTGTTCCCCAGGAGCAACCCTGTGTTCCTGTGGTCACTCCTCCACCCCATAACTGCAGGAGAAGAGCGGGGAGGCCTTTGAGCTCTTCTGGCTGAAAAATGTTCCCAGGAGCAGGGGACAGCAGTGACAACCCCCCCACACGATCCAGGTCCCAAAACTTCCCTGCACATCCTACTTCCAGTGCACCTCTGCTGGCTGCTGGGGGGACATTGGTGTGAGAGGGTGGTGAGGGCAGGGCTCCTGCAGCCCACTGAGAGCTGTCAGCATCCCAGAGTGGGAAAAAAATGGACACCAAATCGCCAGGAACTATAGTTTCAAATGTAAAGCAATCCAGTCGTTTCCAGCCAGCGGCTTTCCCCCAGCTGTTCGTTTCCAATAGAGAATTATGATCAGTAATTGATACTCTCAGATGTCTCAGTGCAATCCCCAGAGAAGAATGGTCAGGGCAATATATTTTTTTTTCCCAACTCACTGGAAAATTGAGCCCCAGCTGGGGCTAATAAGTGCTTTCATTAAAATACTGATCTTAATCCAAAGCTGAGAATAATGTCTCCTCTGTGCTGCAGCTCTCCTCAGCTCTGACAGGGGCTCTGCTTTTTAACAAGAAATGAAAGAGGATAAATAGACACTTCTCACCCCAGCACCATAAAAGCACCGATGTAGGATCCCAGTGAGGGCAATTTCTTTTTGATTGCACCAGTGGAATGTGTTCTTGAGCCTCTCATGCAACAGGGGTGGAGATGGGGTGTATGGGCAGAGATCCTCCTGGATCCATCCTGCTGCAGTGCCCATGGATGGTCTCACCAGGCAGAAAACGGGGAGCAGGAATGTTTGCTGGACACCAGGCACAGCCAAAGCCATTCCATGATCTCAACAGGAGGATTTGTGTTGTCCTCCCACTTCTTCATTTCCTTCTGGACAACACAGAGAGATTATTGGTAATATTTTCTCATCCAGAGCTTGTCAGACAGAGGGAATTTGCAAACTACATCTTGAAAGGTTGAAGGGTTTTTCCCCCACTCTCACACAGACAAAGAGGAGGGATCTACCTTTTTTTTCTAGGAACAGGGCCTGTGCATTTCCAGTTCATTAAGAAAATGACAAGAGCTTTGTTTCATGGTTTCTTGACACTGACCTCTTTCCAAGGCTGGATATGAGTTTTGTCCTGACCAAGAGCAGGATCATAAGGCATATCTTGCATCAAGTATAACACAGGATGCCACTCCTGTCCCTCACTTCCCTCCCCTATTTATCCTGTTCTCTCTCTGTTACCCCTTTAATTTGAAGGTGATTCAAAGACTCACATCTTTTCTGCTTGTTCTGCACAGAGGACTCAGACAGGGACACTCCAGGAGAAGCCTCAGATGTCATGGGAAGAGAGAACCTTGATTTTCCCTGCAAGTAAGGCAGACTGGGACTCCCAGCAGAGCCTCCTGCACGTGTGTCAGGTTTCAAACCTGTGAAGCTGGTGGCTTTTTGGGGGAATCCCAGAATCCCAGAATCACTGGGTTGGAAGAGACCTCCAAGATCATCGAGTCCAACCCAGCCCCAACACCTCAACCAAACTAAGTGCCACATCCAGTCTGTTCTTAACCACATCCAGGGATGGTGACTGCACCACTTCCCCAGGCAGACCATTCCAATACTTTATTTCCCTTTCTGTAAAAATCTTTTTCCAAATATCCAGCCTATATTTCCCTTGGCTCAGCTAAAGACTGCTGGAAGAACTGCTGTGAGTCCTTGCTGGAGTTCTGTGAGGAGAGCTCAGATGATGTCCTGATAGCTGAGGTGCTTCATGAGGAGCAGCTGAAATGAGCCCTCTTTTTTCACCCATTCCCTCTCAGTGTCCAGCTTTCTGCCTCTGGGTTTTCCTGGGGGGGGAAAAGGCATTCCAGGTAGCAGAGTTAGAAAGGGAAGTGCCCAAAAATAGAGAATTCATCAGAAATCTCCCAGAACACGTGATCAGTTGCTCTCTGAGGAGTCACACAGCTCTGGGGAGGGCTTTAAACTGCTTTAATGAATGGCTGCTCTGGGATTTATTCTCTTTCCTGCTGGATCTAGGATGTCCTCTTTGAACAGCAGCACCTTCTTGCCCTCGCTGGCCAATAAAAGTGAGCAGCCAAGTTTTGAGAGTTTCACTGACAGCAAATTGCACATTATTTCTTAAGAACTGCCCTTCACTTCATTGACACCACTCCTAATTAGTGCTTGATACTTTTTTAAAATCCTTTTGCTTTATGAAGCTTAATTTGGTTTTAAATTAAGTATAAGACATCCTGTGTGCAGGTTTTATCTGTCCTTCTGTGGATTTATTTATATGGTTTATAAATATATGTTTTAGCACTGAACCTTTACAAATTCATTGAATTGTGACCTACACTGCCTATTCTCAGGTGGGATAAAAGTAATGCCTGTTTGACAGAGACAGGAGTAGAACTGCTTTAGTTTGAAGTAAAGCATTAGGGATGTTCCATGTGGATTTAGGAAACAAAGTGGAAAATACAGAGATTTCACAGCAAATCTAAAATGTTGCACGTAGTCAAAACTAAAATTTTGACATCACAGCTGGAAATTAGTTGCACTCAGAAGCAGACAGAGCACCAGAGAGCCCTGGAGAGCTGCTGCTCCTGCTTCCAGGACTTCCCCATGCTCCCACCACTGCACCCCTGTCTGGCATCATAATTGCCCTCTACCTCACAGCAATCCAGATATTTATCCTTAAAACTAGGTCTGCACGTTTATCTTTGCCTGCAGCACCACCTTGCACTTAGCCTGCAGGGTCTTCAGGGCAGGAACTGCCTGGCTTGGTTTTTTGGGGGGCACCTGACACTTCTAAACCAGCCCCACTGCCCTTGGCTGGTCCTCTCCGGGGGGGCAGAGGATGCCTCCTGTTACCATTGCAGGGTGAGCTGCAGGGTGTCCCCAGCCCAGCTCTGCTGCCAGCTGCACTCTGCACAGTTTCCCAAGCAGCCCGGGGAGGACAAGCCCCTCTTTTAGATCCCACGTAACCCTTTGTGAGCCAGGAAGCCGAGAATAGCAGGGAGAGGGCTTGGCAGCCTCCCCTGCGGGTTAAGAAGGAGCTATTTGTTCTCCTAATTACTTGTCTAGGAGAGGGGTCTGTCTGACAGTGCTTTCCTGCAAAGCATCGTGTTTGCCCTGAAGCCAAATAAAACCTTGGTGTAAACTCCTGCCCAGAGAGAAGAAAAGGCAGCTCAGAGGGAGTTGCTGTCAATAAAAAGGCTGTAACCATTTCAAAGCATCTCTTGTGCATCAAGCGAGCTGATCCCTAATATCTCACATGCCTAAAAGGCTCTTTAATATCCAGGAATAGGCCCAGATGTGGGGTGGTTTCCCTTCACTGAGATCTTTTAGCTGTGTGTGTGTCAGACCCTCTCCCACCTCTCTCCACTGCCCACCCCATGGCATTCCTGACACTGTGATGCCAGCCCTGAAAACCTGCATTCCTTTCCCAGCCAGGAGCTGCCTTTGGGCAGGAGGGATCAGGCCCTCTCCTCTTGGCTTTTCCCACAAATGCAGCGCTGGGATGGCTGAGAGCAGCTTGGGCAGGGTGGCTGCTGCTCGCCTGGTAATTGTGGCTTTGGGGTTTTGTGTTACCCACTGGCTAATCCCATGCAATCTTCTCAGGTTTCCAAGGTCTAGTTCAAGCCAGACTGTCCGTTCCCCCACTGCCTCCAGGATCTGGTGATGACATTTGGCTTTTTCTCTGGGAAGGGGCATTTCACCACAGTCCTGACCTCTGCCAGACCGCCAGGCATCTGCAGAAGTGAGGGTTGGGCCAGTGCCTCTTGATTCCAGAGGTTTTCTTTTGTTATTTCATCCACTTGAATCACTTCAACATCATTTCCAGTAACAAATGCACCTAATTAATGGGTAGAAGGATTATTGCCCTCTGTGGTACATGGTCTGAATTGCTCAGCTGTGTCCCACAGTTGTGTGCTCGAGGTCAGGGGAAATCGACTGTGAGGCAGGTTTGTGTTTTTGGATCACACAGACCTGAGTTCTTGGAGAGCCTCTGCTGTGAAATCCAGAGTAACTGTGGCATCCTGAATTTCCCAGGTCAGAGTAGAGAACCTACTAGAAATTCAGGAAGGAAAACAGCATCCTGACCTCCCTGAAGTTACACTTTTGTTGGAAAATTCTGTCTCTGTGACTAGAAAACACACAGGCAGCAGGTGCACTGTTAGGGCAAAACGGAGTTAGGGGCTAAGAAAATCCCCTGAACACTGAGAGGTGACTTTTGCAATTTTTCAACCTCTTTTTTTGTTCCCCTGGTATTTCCTATGGAAGAAATTTTCCTCCCTTCACTGGTGCAGCTCTCTGAAGTGAGGCCAGCACAGCACATGCACATGAGGTCCCTGTAGCTGCCCAGGATTTGAGAACCTGGAAGGGGAAGGTGCCTGGTGACCTGATGGTGGTCTCAAGTTGATATAATTTCTGCTTTCCTTGGCTTCTGTGAAATGCTTGGTGGAAAAATAACAAGTGGGCCAAATCCCATTATTTTACATCAAGGTAATCAAAGTGGTCACTTCACTGGCTGCTTCAGAACGAGCTATTTCCTCTCTGAATTAGCCAGTTCAGCCTTCAGTTTCTCTCCTCTTTGAAGAGCGACTGGGTTGGGGGCTGAATGTCCAGATAAAACACCTTCAAACTGAGCTGGGCACAGACTTCTGAAGACATTTGGCTGTGTGAGACTTCACTGTGTGCCAGAGGCAAAGCAACCCCAGCAATTCATTCAACGAGGGGGTGTGAGGACAGTGCAAAAGAAAGAAAATGATGGGCCTCAAACTGATAGGCAGCAAAATTTTGAGGACCTCTGAAGAATGCCTCAAATAAACATTTAAAAATTTGGATTAGCATTTTGGACATTGTGGTACAAAGCTGAAAAAATTCTCTTTATTTGCCAGTTTGTTTCTACAATCTTTTGATCAGCTTTTCTGTTTAGATTTGTGAGGTTTTGTCAATGGTAAGTTGTAAACTGTTTATTTCTGTGTCCAAAAACCTTTGGTCCCCTTCAGAATGAGTTTCCCCCTTTTCTCCAGGAAAGGGTATAATTTCTCCTGCTAATCACACGTGATCAGGTTGCCACACTGGTTTGGTTATGGGATTATGTTTCCAGACACCTCTCATAAGATTTTTGTGCCTCGTTTTCCTTTTCCATGCTTTAATTCTCCCTGCTGCAGCTGGACAGAGGTGGATGCTGCTGGTGGAGGTGTTTTGCTCTCATGAAGCACTTTAGGATTCACTGATGGATCATCTCTTCTGAGATGGAAATAACCCTTGGCACATCTCGTGTTTCCTAAGAGGAGGATATGATTTTTCTTAGCTTGTAGGTCTCTAGAAAGGTGCCTTTTATTATAATGTAACCCATTTACACTCTCAGGCTAAAAGAAAGACTAAAGCTGTTATTAAATATTTTGTTAAAAGGCTTCCACTGTAGTCTCTGTCTGTAAGCAAACTCTGCTTGCAGGGAATGCCCATTCTTTAGTGAGGTCTGTGCTTTGAAACCTACACTGGGTCAGAGTTCCAGGAGCTGTGTCTGGAGAGCATCCCAGCCCCTCAGAGCTAAGGTGTGCTCAGGTCAGTGGTGCAGCTTCAGGTCCTTATGCCACTGGAACCCTTCAAGGACACACTTCCTCCATCCCAGGAGATGCTGTGCTATGAGTGGGATCAGCCTATTCCGATGGAATTTGGCCTTTTGTCAAGGTTAATGTAATAGAGGAGGTTGGAAGATTTTGGAGGGAGATTTTCTGCCATGCTGGGCACAGATGGTGGCCGGTTCAGGATGAAGAGGAGGGTGGGTGGTTCATCAGCAAGTTGCTGCTCTTGTTTGTAGGAGAGTTAAAGAGATTCACCATCCCTTTTAGGATGAAAAAAACCCAAATCCTTGCCTTTCCAGGGGACTGGTCCTTAAAAGACCCTCTCCTGCTTTTGGTGGCCATGGTCAGGTTTCCAGCTGGCTTTCTGTGTTTGCTCCATTTGTCACGTTGGACTGGCAGTGCTGAGTGCTGTGACTGCAGAGCTGGCAGGGAAATGTCCAGACAGCCCCTGAGCAGCAGCTTAATGCCTGTGCAGGTACGGAATGTATTTATAGCTGAATGCACAGTCTGTGTGGTGCACATGTGTGCCTGGGAAAGTTTCAGAGGCAGAGGATAATGCATCTCAATTACACCCCCGTCTGGAGCTACAGCCCTGCTCAGGAATTGAAAAGCTGCAAAGAATCCACTGAGGTTAAAAACACCATTTGGTTTCGCTCGCCAGAGGGACACTCATCAATATCTCCCTCTGTTAGCAGCAGAGGGTTAAAGCCTTGGCAGTGTTCTCAGCCACCAGATGCAGGCAGAGTTCAGATGCAGGCAGAGGTTTTTTTGTGAAAGGCAATTTCATTGCTGCTGGGTTAAAGCTCCAGTTTTGCCTGACGCTGCAAGTTTCTTGAAAGCAGGAAAGAAGTGCACAGAGTGCTGGCTTTCCCCCTTTGTACGTGTCCTGTGGGTGAACTGGCCTCTTGTTTCATCCCAGACAGATTTCTTTACAATTCACTCCCCACTTGGCATCACGTGGCATCTTGGATGCCCTTGGATGGTGAGGGGCTGGTGCTTTGGTGTTTGTGCTGCACCTCTGGACAGTGCCAGCTCTCCATGGTCACTGTGGTGGAGGCACTGGCAGAGAAGTTCCTGAGTGCAGCTTCATCATCTCACCCGTGCTCTGACCAGCTGAGCTGATCTCAGAGTCCTTACTCATCCTTGAGCTTTTTCCTGCGTCAGGCTTAGAAGTAACCTTAGCACTGCTGAATCCCATTTCTTTCCCTAATGCATCTCTAATAATAAATCACATTTTCTCTCTCTGCCTGACAAAGGACTCTCCCTCCCAGAGCAGATTTCTTCAGCATGGACCCGCTGTGCTGCTCAACTCTGCCTCTTAAAAACTTCAGCTACTTCCCCGAGGTTACACAGCAACTCCTTGGCTTCACCAGGTGACTGAAACACCCCTGATTGAGTGGTGGTTGTATTCCCATCTCCTCGGCGAGGAATTTTCTCTGTCTGACACCCCCAGTCCCCTCCAGCTGCCCGAGGGGCTGCACAGCACAGCTGGGGACACCTGGCCCTGCTCCTTGGGGGCTCTGCAGCCCAAGCAGGGACATCTGCTCCGAGCTGAGAGCTGGCACCAGGAGGGGTTTGGCCTTGGAAAGAAGATATTTACTTTGTACAGCTCCTCTGTAAACCAGCATTGGCTGGAGAAGCCCAGCAATCTGTTTAGTCTAGGAACAGCAGGGCATGCCAGTTCCTCTGGAAGAGCCCCCCCTCAGTCCAGCTGGTTACTTGGACAATACTTTCCTACAGGAGGGAAAAAAGATGCTTTATTCCTCCCTCTTGGTCATCCTTGCTCCACAGCACTGTACAATTGTCTGCGTCTCACATGTCAGGGTGGGGAGGGAGAACAAACCCTTCTAGTTCTGTGGAAATGAAGGAATTGTCACACAGGAGGAAGCTCTCCTCGGGATGATTTCAGTTCTTCTCAGCAGGACCTGCTGCAGAAATCTCTCAAAGCTGCTGCCTTGTGCCAGCCATGGCTAAGCTCGAGTGCACCCTGCTGCAGGCTCTGCTTTTCCACAGTGAGGTTCAGCCAGCTGGTCCTGATGGCAGAGCAAGGGCTGGGATCGAATGTGAGCATGAAAAGTTCATATGGGACCTTTACTAAGGAAAAGCACAGCTCTGTGTGCGTGTGAGAGGCCCTGGTGACAGGAATGTGCCTGTGCCAGGGTGCTGGAGCCAAGGCAGGGATCCCTCATCAGACTGGGAAGGACCAGACCAGGTGCTCCATGGAGCTGCAGCCTCCATCCTCTGCCACGAGCCCAGAGCAATTCTCCCAGGAGTTATGAAGTCCCAGCCCCATCTTTGTGCCCTGTCTCAGGGCAGCCACCGATCACAGAGGGAGCTGCTGGCCTGGGCTGTACAGAGCAAAGGGGGTGCCAAGGGCAGTGCCAGAGCTGGGAGGGGGACTGGAGAACAGAGGATCCCTGAATGGGGAACGCAGAGCCAGAGGGGTGCCCTGGGCAGGGACCCTCAGGTGAAGGAGCTTGAAGCCCTGAATGGTGACAAGTTTCACCTATTCCATGTCTGCAGTAAGAATTTTGGGGATTTCACAAGGCTGGACACAGGCACGAGCAGGGCGTGGCTGTCCTGCCAGGATGACCACGTGCCCTGAGGACACGGTGCTGGCCAGACCCTGGGGTACCTCGGGGCTGTGTTTGGACTTTCTCAGTTCAGAGCACACCTGCCTGGCTTGAAAACCTGACTCTGCAGGCTGGGGAACGTCCAGGAGAGTCTGAGACCCACTGCAGGCTCTGACACCTCATTCAACCCCCCTGGACTGCAGCGTGAGGGGTTTATCCTGTGCAGACCGTGAGGGCAGGAGCAGCTTTGCACTGGGCTGTGCTGCTCCAGGGGGTGACCTGGGGCACAGGGACGTGGCTGGTGTTCCTGGGATGGGGCCAGGAGGGGCAGCACAGGGTTTGGCTGCCCTGTGGGGACCATGCAGTGCCTGCCTGTGCTCAGTTTGGCTCTGCACAGGGCTGACGTCTCCTGGTTTGTGTCACATTATGCATTATGTGATAATTATAAAAATGTGAAAATAGAACTCGCAGTACCAAGCAGGCAGCACGCAGCTTTGAGTGGTGCCATGTGTGTTTTCCTGCTTCCCCTCCGAGGATAAATGGCCCTTTTAGAAAAGAGCCTCGTGTTTGGTTTAAGTTTCTCATTACTCCATAGGGGTTCTTCCTTGTAGGGCTCTTGGAGCAGGATTAGCTGGCAATGGGTGGCACAGTTCCCTCGGTACATAGTGATCCAGCTCTGCTTTCAAAAGGGCTCAGGGCTGCTGCAGTTGTCTCTCAATTCCTGCCAAGTGCCCGAGGGGGTTGATGTGAGCCACTGGAAATGCTGGGTCCATCCTGGGATGGATGGGATGGGATGAACTGTGGTTTGCCATTTGCTC
The DNA here is from genome assembly GCA_013398275.1 of Promerops cafer. Classification (NCBI taxonomy): domain Eukaryota; kingdom Metazoa; phylum Chordata; class Aves; order Passeriformes; family Nectariniidae; genus Promerops; species Promerops cafer. The sequence continues at coordinate 19,637 of VZSE01001439.1, read as the reverse complement.
CTCCCAATTATCCACACAAAGCCAGGTCCCCTCGGAGCCAGCTCCTTGGGGAAATTGTTCATTTTCTCTTACTGGGTGGCACTGGTTTGTTTTTCAGCACGGGTTTCCTGTTTCGCTGGCAGCTTCCAAGGCCAGCATGGAGCAGGAGAAGCAGCTTGGGACGTGCTGTGTGGGGGGATGAACCTTCCTGTGGTCCCAGCAGACAATGGGATGTGCTGGCCTGTGTCACCATGGCAGAGAGGGAGCAGCAGGTGCTGCAGACACCCCCCAGTGCTCTGGGGGCTCCTCTCCTGCCACTTAGAAATCACAAAATGCTTTGGGTTGGAAGAGACCTTAAAACGCATCTCATTCCCAATCTTCTTTTATTTTCCCATCCATTTCTGCAGTGGCCTCTCACCCTCTGTGTCAAAATCACCACTTCTAAGGCTTCTCTTTAAATCTGCAATCACAGCCAGAGGCTATTTCCAAGATAAGAAAAGGGGGCTGGGCATCCTTTAGCCAGCACCAAGCTAACAGAATATATTGGTGTTCCTGCTGTTGGTTGTTTAATGAGGAACATGGCCTGATTATTTGGTTTCTGGAGGAGTATTGACCTGTACAACAGCCAGGAGAGTTTTCATTTAGTACCTGTTCCTCTATGTAAAAAAATACAGATTTTGGCTGTGAGCTCTCATTTAAACTCATGGGGCTTTTTTTCTGGATAAAATCAGGGGAGCCCTTAGGGAGCTGAAAGTGAGCTATGGAGAAGGAGGAGAAGAAGGGGCTGATGTTTCTAGATTTTGAAATCTAGATCTCGTTTCTAGACCTTGAAAGCAGTGGGAATGGCTGGTACTGACGACAGGGCTGTGCACTGCTGGGCTCCTTTAGGGTGAGAAGGAATCCTTTACGTTGGAAAGGGAGAACAGGAAGCTGGAGGGAGGCAAGGCTGGTTCCCAACAGAGTCCCCTTCTGCTCCAGTCAGAGGATCTGGTTACAGAGCAAACATCCCTGGCTGTGCTGGGCTTGTGTTACAGACAGGGGGGACCCCTCCTTTCCGAGCTGGGCTCAGTTTCTGTTGGCACAAATTCCCTGTTGTCCTGGATAAACCCTTGGCAGGAGCTGCCCTGGGAATGAGCAGAGCCTCGGGGCAAAAGTGGGAGCTGAAAGGGCTCCTGAGCCTGTTCAGTGCCCACCTGCAGGAGGGAGCTTTGCCTCCCTGCTGGATGTGGTGCTGTAACAGAGCAGGGAAGTGCTCGGCTTTCCCTGGATTTGGGTGGGGTGGGCACTCACACCGGGGCTGCTGGGAGCCTCAGAAAGGGAGAACCTTGGGGCAGCATCCAGCTCCTGGGGTGCTCCAGGCATTTCAGGCCAGGGAGATGGCCTGGGCAGCAGGGCTCTCTCTCCTGGAGGGCATGAGGAAGATGAGCCTCCTGTGCTCCATCCTCACGTGCATCCCCTCACTCTCATCCCACTTCCCTCATTCTGGGCAGAAATGGTGATTCAAGGATTATATTTCAGGTGTTGAGAGTGGAAGAGGCACAGCTGATTGTGACTGAAGTGCCAGGCTGTGCCACCCCACCAAGGACAGGGACCCTGCAGTGCTGAGCAGCTGAGGCGAGGAGGAGCAGGGGATGCACAGGGATCACTTTGTGGGATTGTGGCCATTCAGGCTCCCCTCCATCCTGAACACCAAGGGCTCACCTGTTTCTCTCTAAGGCTGACCAAAAAGCCCCCCTGTTAGGTTTTTATTCAAGAACAGCAGAGATGGAAAGGAGANAGCTGAGGCGAGGAGGAGCAGGGGATGCACAGGGATCACTTTGTGGGATTGTGGCCATTCAGGCTCCATCCTGAACACCAAGGGCTCACCTGTTTCTCTCTAAGGCTGACCAAAAAGCCCCCCTGTTAGGTTTTTATTCAAGAACAGCAGAGATGGAGAGGAGAGGAGAGGAGAGGAGAGGAGAGGAGAGGAGAGGAGAGGAGAGGAGATATTCCCAGATATTCCCAGGTGCTGCTGCTCAGGCTCTCGTGCCTTTGGGATCTCTCTGCTTTTTTCGCCCCTCCGTGGACTCCTCCTCTCACCCAGAGTGTGCTGCACCCACTCTAGCCCTGAATCTCATCCCAAAGGCAAACAACTTTTCCAAAGGCACAGCCACATGGAGAAGCTTTGGGTGTGACACTTGGAGTGTCACAATTCAGTTTCTTCTAGAAACTGGGAAAAAAATTGCCCTTTATTCAGAATCTCACTTTGTGTTGTGAGGTTTCTGTTCCACACAGGCCCCGTGTGCCTTTTGCAGTATGGAGAGGAGGATTCCAGGTACAGATCAGTTCAATAAATATACTCCCTGATTTTTTTTTAGATTTCCTAAAATACAGGCAATATGTCATTGTCAGGAGACAGCGATTCTCTTCAGATCTGTGGGCTGACTGATTACCTGAAAGGGGTTTTTTTAAAAGAAAAAAAAAATTATTTGAGGGAAGGAGAAGCAGCATTATAAAGGATTTTAAAGCAGGTACGATCTTCCTACCCACTGATGTAGGAAGCTGATATGTCATATGTGTGAAAACAAATGAGAACTTAACAAGGGGAGGGGATAATGACTCAAGAGAAGTTTTTGCTTGTTACACAACCAGAAATCCCAGGACCTCAGAAATATTTGAAAGTATTGCATTTTCCCCTATTCTTTCAAAAAATAAGCCATCCCTCCTTTTTAGCATCCAGTCCAGAGGTAATCCAGTGCTGCCTTGCAATTTGAAACTGCAGCTTGTGTGTATTCTGGGCTGAAATAATTGTGTGTTGCACAATTTTCAAGCAAGCTGAGGGGAGGGAAATAAAATGCTGAGTTTTTTTTTTTTTTTTTTTAAGAAATATCATTCCTTGGTAGTGTTTACAGTCTTTGCACTTTCTGATTTATTGCCACGCTCAGGACGTGTGAGGTCCAGGAAAAAAGGCACACATGGGGTTTTATGATGGGTAAAAGGTGGCATTTCCTCCTCCTAATGGAGCAGACAGCACTGAGATGAGTGAAGGGATGAAAAGGGTTATTTTACATAGGGCTATATTATTTTAGATGGGGTTATTTTAGAAAGGGCTATTTTAGACCTAATAAACTGACAAAAATTTTGTTTCTTTACATTGTCAGTGAAAAAAAATAGTAAAGAAAAAAAGGTCTGAAGAGTTTGTTTTAATTTTTATCTCTCTTTCTTTTGGTTACTGTTAATAAACCTTTCTTTATACCCTTTTAAAATTTTAAGCCTACTTTGCCTTTCCTCCTAATCCTGTATGTCACAGCAAGAAATAAATAAATACATTTTAATTAGCACATTAGTAAAAAAATTTCAAAATTAGCAAACCTAAACCACTACACAAAATTAGTGTTCCTGCCCAGTTTCAAACTGAAACCACCACACTGATAAACTGTTATTGATAAAGTGCTATTGATAAACTGCCCTTGCACACCACCCCTTTAAGGGGCTGCAGCCACTCTGCTGGGACAGCACACAGAGAGGAGGTGGCACCATTTTTCCAGAATTATAATTTTGGTTTAACAGAATGCACCAGTGTGAGGAGTGCAGGGGGTGGATCTGAGATGAGGACCCGTGGGCAGCGAAGCTGCTGAAGGTGATGGTTCAGGGTGGTGCCAGACCTGACAGAGAGCAGGGTCATGCTCATCTCCACTTGCTTCTGAGTGCAGCCCTCCAGCCAGAGTGCCAAAGTGAGGGCTCTCTTCCAGGGACAGCTGAGTGTGGTCACTAAAGCTGTCATCGGGTGTGGCCAGCAGGGCAGAGAAGGTTTGCAAGGCACTGCTGACTCCAAGCACATGGTAGCACAAGATGCTTGCTCTGTGCTGCTGCTGCTGCAAGTTATGTTTAGCCTCTTGGAAATATTCCCAGCCCACCAGGAGTCATTTCTGACTAACAGGCACCCCTTAATCTGTCTCTAATCCCCCCTATAATTTTACACCTATTTAGCCTCATCCAAATAAAAACCCTCAGTTGCTTAAGTAACGATTGACGAGGCTTTGCATCTCTGCTGGGAAATAAATATTATAATCTCCTTTTCTAAACAAGCAGACTGGCTCTTGATGAGGCAAGTAACTTCTCAAGTGAGGGAGGAGCAGGTCTGACAACAGATGCTCTGCCGGTGCCCTGAACCAACCATAAAACCCCCAGTGAGGACAGACACCAGCCCTTCCCGAGAGAGCTGATCCCCATGCAGTGCTGGGAGCATTTCTGGGCCAGCTGTGGACGGGGACAAGCACCCCCTGATCCTGCTGCTGGAAGTGTGAGTGCTTCTCCTGCGTTCCTGGAGCTGTGTTGGGAAATGCTTGTAAAAACAGACCCCTCAGGGCTGCCCCAGAGTGCGGGCCTGATGTCTGCAGAATGTGGCACTTGTGTCAGCAAGCTGTGAAACAACCCCTGGCTCGTTTGCAATGTGATTTAAAAACCCCCAAAGGTACAGAAAGCTCCGGGCTGATGGCACAGCACCTTGTGTGTGTTGGGAGGCAGGGCAGGGTGGCCCAGCTCGGCTCCACCGGGGACACTCTGCCCAGGAGCTTTGCCAAGAGGTCTCTTTTCCATCAGATCATCACAATCAGGCCCCTCTCCCGTGGCACGGGGAAAGAGCAGCTCGGATTCCTCCTCTGCTGCTCTGCAGTGCTCCTGGAATGAGGCATGAGCCGTGTTTCTGTGGGACTGGGTTATCTGCAGCTCGCGTGGAAGCTGGGCCCACTTTTCACCCTCTGTGGGAAACACCAGGAGAAGTTGCAAGAGAAATCCTCACGCTGTGTTTCCTGGACACCAGAGAGCTGCAGTCGTGGAAGGAGAGGAGTGGATGCAGCTGTGCCCGTGGGCACTCGCTGTGAATAGCTGAGCGTGGATGGGAGCAGCAGGAAATTCACTATTCCCAAATCTGAGGGTAACTGAGGAGGCCTCAGTGCTGCACATTTCCATTTTGTTTGCCTTGATTACCCAGCAGAACAAACAGCACTGGGTGGGAAAGGGAAAGCTTTGGAGACTGTCAAACCAAATTCTCCATCCTGGTTTTATCACCCGAATCCTTAGGCCAAAAAGCTGCTTGTGTACAGCTGAGGGAAGAGTTCAGCCTCCTTGTACAAAGGTTTTCTGCTGTGGTGGCTTCCTTTGTGCAGCACAGAAGGGTTGGCAGAAAAATCAGGTGTTAAACCCATGGCTGTGGCTGAGAAACCTCTCCCCAGTGCAGAACTTGTTCCAACGATCAGGGTCTGGGAATCAGCTGCTCGGCCTTGCTGTGGGGATGCTCAACTCCACAGAGGATGTAGCACCCCAAAAAGGGCCACACTTAGAGGAGGTCTCCCCTTCTTTGGCAGTGCCCTGAGCACGGAGGTGACCAGCTGAAGCAGAGGTAGACGTGCCCCCGAGCATGCAGCGCTGCAGGGAGCCGAGCACCAAATCTCAGGGGCGTTCTGCGAGTCCCTGCTCTATTCAGGGGCTGCCTGTTGAATCAGTGACTTGCAGTGATTTATGGAGGGCTGGTTCAGTGTCCCTTGGAGTCAATGGGAGCCTTTTGATGTCAGGAGCCTTCGGCTGGAGCCACAGCCTGCCCATTCTTGCAGCATCTGGGTAGGTGGAAAGCGATGATAAAGCAGCACCGAGCGAGGCAGGGCTGACAGGGAAAGCCTTGCCTCGGACAAAAGCCTGGCTCGAAGGTACAGTGTTTCTCAGAGCCCTGAAATGCACAAACTGTTGCTTTCTTTGGGGGCTTGTCAGGGTTGTGTTTTGTTTTTTAAGGGACAGTCTGTTCTCGGGGCTGTTCTTACTCCTGAGTGCTGCAGCCCCCGTTGGCGGGGGTGTCGCAGCAATGACTTCATTAGCATTTATTTACATGTCTGCCTTGGAAGCAGCTCTGATTGACGAGCTCATTGTCTGGACTTCCCAAATGACTCCGTGGCTCTACTTATCTCCATTGTGCCATTCAGTTTCAAGCAACCGTGAGGGGTTTGGGGCTGGATTTAATCTTCAGGACATCCTTCAAACCTTAATTCTCACAAGTTTCTCAGCTTGGAGAGGTGGGGGTGGGTAGATTATTGCTGCTTTTCCTAAGCTGGGGTGATGATGTAGGGAGTGTACAAGTGTTACCCCAAATGAAACATGGGATCCCAGCTGGAGCTGGGGTAGGAACAGAGGAGATCCAGAGTCCATCCCCTGTTGTTGATTCTGTGCTTTCCTTCTGTTCACTTCTGGCCTGATGAAGCAGTTTCTGGATGCCATGAGGACGAATGATGAGCCAGGTGAAACAACTGCTGGCTGACACTCACACCCACACTGTTAAAAGGCCAAAAAAAAAATCACTTTTCCATCAGCACCATGTGAAGGTTTGGAATATCTGCATCCACAGCCCAGTAGCAGCTACTTGGAGATGTGGAGACCGTGGAGACAGAGCGGGCAGCTGTGAAATCTGTGTCATTTAGGGGCAAAAGCCCATACAGGGGTGACATTTTGCACAAGCCAGGCCTATTTCAGCATCTGCAAAATCTCTGAGAGGGTTTTTCCACCTCCGAGTTGTTAAAGCCTGAAAAAAATGAATCTTTTTATGATGCTGCTCTTTAAATAATAGCAGCAATAATTCTAGACCCAGATACTTCATATTCAAGACCCTTTGGTCTTTAAAAATCACCCCTTGCTTGAAAACAGTTGATGGCAAGAAAAGAAACTTGAAAGGCATTTTCCTGCCTCTCCTGGTGCTGGTGAAGCTCTGGACTTCACCTTTTGTAGCCATTTAGGAAACACGAGGATAACAGATAGGGGAGGAGGGATCAACTCCCAGCTCCTGGGAGTTTTGGTGTCAGGAATTATCTCCCTCTTTCATGCACAGTTCTTTGTGGGATGGATGCTCAGGTGGTACTGGCTGATCCCAGAGGTGCCAGGATTTCCATGAAGGCTGAAGCAAATCCCAGAAAGGCAGTGAAATTCTGCAAAATGCTTCCTGCCTTTGGCCAGCCTGGGTTTCTGTGCGTGACAGAGCTGTTTAGCACCTTGCAAGTGTGGAGCCCGTGTGGGGTGTTGGCTGTAAAAGCTGGAAAAGGGAAAACACATATTCCTTGTCTGGCTATTTGTAGAAATCAGTGCAGGATTAGTACCCAGAGAGGCAAAGAGGGGAAAGGGAGTGGGTGAGAAACACCTTACATCAGAATCACGTAGCACAGACTCTCACAGGGGATGGGACAGCTGAAAATTCCTACTCTTTCCTGTAGCTGGATCGGATTCCTTTGGTGGAAAGAGGGCAGGGTGCCCTGGGGAAATATCTGCATAGCCCCAGGCCCCTCTGACATCAGGTCAGACATTCCAGGTCACATAACTGCAGGCTGCAGCATGAAATTCAATATTTCAATGGATCAAGTGCTCCTGGCACATGGAGCTCCTGCCTGGATGGACTTGGTGAGCTCAGCACGGGGAGAGCAGAGGGTTCAGCCTGGAGTGGGAATGATGGAGCTGAGGGATGGATTAACCTGAGCTGCACTTCAGTGGTCACCCAGTGGTGGTGGGAGATGGAACTTGGCTGGGGTGGAAGTGGGGCAGGGGAATTATGTTGTGGTTTTCTCTGCTCTAAAAGGAACAAGAAAAAAAAAGCTTGGAAAAAAAATTGGAAAAAAAAAAAAAAGAAAAGAGAGCCTTGATATGCCCAAAAGGAGAAAGCACCACTTTGATCTCGTCCACTGGCAAAGTCTGAAATTAAAGCCTATTTAATATCTAGGTCCAGAGAGTGGAAAAGTTAAATATTGCACATATTTAAATATGACTGACAGGCATTAGAGTGGAGAGACTGATCCTGCACCAAGAATCTCAGGTGGTCTGGCCCCCTTTCCAGAAAAACAAAGCCCAATGAGTCGCCTCCAAACCCCATTTTCAAAGCTCAAATCACTTTAAATCAATTTCTGTTGCAGGTGTCCAAATGAGCTCCTGTTTCTACTGTCTCTTTTCAGTAAAAATAGCTTATCCTCTGACATCTGAGAGAGGTGAAGGTGTTACCAAGCACTGAGCTGTCAGAATCCCTGTCATCATTTTATTTCTGGTTGTTGAAAGTCCCATTAGTTTGATTTTTGTTCTTCTTTTGTGCTCATTACCATCTTGTGCTGGGAACGAGAGCGCGTGGCTGATGGGGAGGACTCCCATATTCTGCAGAAAGTGGCAGGGAATGTTTCACAAATGCATCCCCTGCCTGCAGTGCAGGCTGAACTCTTTCACATCTCCAGAGCTCAAAGCAAGGTGGAAAAGTAAGATTGAACAGCAAATCCCAAAGCAATTTTTTCCTGCAGATTTGCTGGTTCACCTCATAAAAGGCTCTGAATTCCTAGAACTTTTAAGACCTTCTGGAATTTTATTGTCACTTAGGCTTGCCCTCTGATTTTTTGTGTGAATAAAATCCAGATCTTCAGGATGATATGGTGTGAGCAGTGTTAATGGGTGCAGAGTGGGAAGTGCTGGATGTCAGCAGAGGGAATCTTAGGATCACAGAATCGTGGAATATCCTGAGTTAGAAGGGACCCACAAGAACAGGACACCTCAAGAATGCACCCTGTACCTCTTGGGGCTCAGTGCTGCTGCTGCATTTGCAGTTTAAATCTCATTTTCTGTCTCTTCCTCCTTATACTCATCAAACCTTTTCCTGAAGAACCTTGTTTAGAGTATCTGTGCCCATTCAGACTCTCTGCCCTCTGCTGAAACACCCTAAAGCCTCTCTGGTTTTTTAATTTCTGATTAAAGCCTTAAAGATTTCAACCAATTCTTTGCTGTGCATCAGCTGCTTTTCAGTGAGGGCAATTTAATTCCTATTATGAGCCAGTATCTCATAAACTCGTTTCTTTTGGAGCCCTTCTCCAGTCCCCACGAACATTATTTCCATGCCTTTATTTCTCTTGGATGGGCTCTCACATTGCAACTGCCCTCGGTTGGTGCCTGCAGAATTCTGAACTGCTGGTTTGGCTGGAATTGTTCTCCGTGGATCACCTCCCAGTAACTCCCAGTGCCTCGGTGTCCTGCAGGCTGGTGTCTGAGCTCTGCCTTCAGCTCAGTTTCTTTATTTTCCCTTTGATTTCACTCTTTGCAGAGAAGTCGAAAGCTCTCACAGAGGTAAGGGATGTCATACATATTACATCTACCAAAATTACAAATTATTCATCACAGCTCGATTCAAAGGCAGCTCTGTCATCTCTCCTACTGCTTCTCAGAGATCCTGAAGCCTCCAGAGTAAAACTCTTCTGCTAGGAGAGGTTTTTCTTTTAGGCAATGACAGAAGGAGCTGAGCTTGAGAAGGACAGATGGAATCTCTTGATCTGATCCGGTAGGACCAGCGGTCAGGGCAGCAAATCATCTCACAAATGCTTCTCATGGTGAGAAAATCAAAGCAGAAACCAGATTTGTCCTTAGACCTGGAATAATCCTGGTCAGGAAATCCCCCAGGACCACATTTCTTTATTATGAGCTTGGAAGATTTCCCTGACTTTGGGATAACGAGCACTTCTCTCAAGGTTTTTTGTTCAGTGGGGATGGACAAAGTGCAGAGGAACCTGATTTTTAATCCAAAACACACCCAAACGGCTGCTTCCCTGAATTTCTCATGTCTGCAGCATTGACCAAAAAATCAATTGCCTCTTTATACTTTTCCACGCAGGCTTCAAGGTCTCCCTGTGGTGGTGCAGACTTGCCAGCCCCTGCCCCCGAGGACACCCTGCCATCAGGATGGTTCTCCCACACATGGCAGAACTTCCTTCACGTGCTTCCTTGGTTTCCATGCCCAAATTCCCACTCTAACTCACTTCAGGCAGCTCCCTCTTCGGCAGGGATGTGCACACCCATGAAACCCTGAGAGCAAACCCTGCCTTGATACAAAAACTGTAACAAATGGCTTCATTGCCAGGGACCACGGTGGAGTTCACCCTCCAAACTTCACTTTCTTCTTTTGTGTGAAGGAGACTGCTTTCCTAAAGCACAGAAAACTTCTTTTGAGATCCAGTGAGTCTCATAACCAGATGAACATTTTACATCCCACCCAAAAAGCACTGCAGCCTGTGGGTGAGCTGTGTTTTGGGGTGACCATCCCCATTTCAGCCCCTCATTTTCCTCAGCAGCCCCACCGCGAGAGCGATGCCAAACACCAGAATCGCGTCGACTCGGGGACGGAATTTGGGTTTGATCTGAAAACTCTGATTTTCTGTCTCAAAACTCCCCTGAAACGCAGAAGTCTCATATCTCAAATCCTGTCTCGGGTTGTCTTTTTGACACAACTCCTTGCTCCTGTTTCCCTGCCCCTCGCAGAGCGCAGCGCTGCCGGAGCTGCTCCTGCGGCCCCGCACGTCGGCAGTGGCGGCCGGGGCTGGGGGGCCAAGGGGGGCTCGGGATGGGCTGACCCGGGCGTGCTGTTGCCACAGCAACCCCCTGCCCTGCCCTCCGGACCCCTGGGGCTCCCCGGCAGCCACGGGGGCTGGGGAGGCTCGTGTCAATCTGCTGGGGATGGAGCCACATCCCGGTACCCGCCCCGGTGCCCTCCCGGTACCCGCGGAACCGGCGCTGGGCTGAGCGCTGGTTAAAAAGGGAATCTGTTCCCAAAATAAACCCCTGAGGGTGGCTGCTGGACACCCCCACCCCTCGGATCCCCATGACATCCCTGGAGGAAGAGGGTGGGATGTTTTGGGAGCAATGTCATCCTGGGGGAACTGTCAGGTGTCACCTGTGGGGCCAGCAGCTGCCAAATCCCACTTTTCCAAACCATTTTGGGAAAGATGGGTTTTGGCACGAGATTATGGCTATGTTCAGGCTCTCCTGGAGGAAGCAGAGATTCTGGCGGGGTCAGAGATAATCAGTCATCCCTTTTTGCAGGTGAAGCAGCTTTTTTTTTTCCCTGGGAGGGGTTGGGAATGGCTCAGGTGTTCCTTGGGTGAGATGAGGTAAATTGCTCCTCTGAGCCCCTGCAGCTGGGGCTGCATTAGAAGCACAGAGTGTGCCAGAGCCTGGGGCGAGAGAAGCACACGGCTCTCCAGAGCAAGGTAAGGCTCAACTGGGCTTTATTTGGTGTTTCTCGAAAATATTTGTGTTAGTGGAGTGCTTTTTGCAAGGTCTTGTGTGTGTAGCATGGTTGGAGAAGCCAGGGAGTGAAGGTGTGGAGCTCAGGCTGGTGTTGCAGAGCAGCTCAGGAGCTGCTGTTGGTGATATCTGAGGCTCTTTTTCTTGGTCAGAGCAGTCCTGGTTTTACTGGGATGGCAGAAGTTGGGCAGAACTACCTGGAGGAAGGACTAAGGGTTGGCAGGAGGAGCTGGTGGAGGTGAATGCTGGCAGAGAGGGTGTGTTTAATGTCCTGGTGTCTCACAGGAAGGGCTCTGTGGGAAGAGATCCCACTGGGTTTTCTTTTTTTTGCTGTGGTTGTGCTGCCCCCTTGTAGAAAATGCAAATTTTGTGAGTGTTCTCAGAATTGTGATTGTTTCATCTCCCTTTTGTAGAGTTGCAATGAAATGTGAAACTCATGGCAATTGTTTTCTATTTCTGTTAGAAATCCCTTCCAAAATGGGTATGTTTAATGTATAAGGTTGCTTGGAATTCCCAAAGACCCCTGCAGCAAACTGCAGCCAACTGTTCTCATGTGAATTCTTTGTAGGGCCAACACCTGAAGTGCTTTGGGGATTTTTTCCCCCTTTTCTTTGTGAGCAGGGATCTGTTATAAAGACACCAGTGCAGAAGGCACTGAATTCTGTGAGTCAGGGAGATGGAATTGGTGACACATGAGGTCCTTCAGCCTGTTCAGGTGGGCTGGACTTGTTGCATTTTGCTCTTGCCTGGGCTGTCCCGGTGCTGCAGGGGATTGTTGGAGCCAGCTGCCAGCCTGATGGCTGAGGTAGCAAATTTCTCCGTGCATGGCTCGGGTGCTGTCTAGACTGGGCTGGTCACTGCCCAGTCATGTTCCTGGGGCTGAGCCCACAGCTCTGCTCTGTTGTGGGCTCAGCACCTGAATCACAAAAACGCAACAACTGCAGCCATGGTTCTGATACAATCTCACGGCACAACCAGCTGGGGCCTCAACCTTGCTCACACAGAATTACAGATTTGGCTAGGCCAGGATTTACAGTTTCACATCCTAAAGCTGTGATTTTTGTCCTTGATGGCTGGGGCTGTTCACTTCTCTCCCCTAACACTGATAGTAATTTTCTATTGCTAAAACCTCTTGGGGAATGCCAGTGTCTGCTGTGTGATTTGCATTGGGCAAGCACGGTCAGAGCTCATGGAACACTTCTGGAAAGTGTCTCCACACCTTGCGGGGTTGATTCACTCAGGAGGCAGTGAAAGAATCCCGGATTTGCTCGGGATCTGCAGGGAGGAATTGAGAGCTGAAGCAAGAGTTTATCTCCCTCTTACGGCCGAATTCCGAACAGCTGCGCTTGGAGAGGGAGGGAAGGAGCAGGAATTCCTGCACTCGGTGGTTGTGGAGAGACCCCAGCTGCTCGCAGCTGAACCGAGCTCTCTTCAGGGGAACTGCTAAAATACGTTTTTCACTGCAGTATAAACCGCAAAACATCCGTGAAAGAGTTAAACCGCTCCAGTTCTCTGGGAGTTTGAACCCAGAACTGGCCAAATATATAATTATGGAATCTTAGAGTGGCTTGGGCTGGAAGGGACCTTAAAGGTCAGGCAGATAATGGCAGTTTGGTTCTGCTCCTTCTGGTGAAGTCTGCTTGAGTCAGTGGCACCCACTCAAAAACTTTGTTTGAGGAATCCAAAATCCACTCAGGTGGGACTGTGACCTTGATGAGGTGATCAGCAGCTCTGGGGTCTGCCTGGCTCTGCTGGTAACCTGCTCCAGGTTTCACTGAAAAGCATCTCTGGAGTTATGACAGAACAGTTACATAGCAAGTGCCTCAGGAAGCATCCCTGTATTTTATGTAAGATTTGTGTGAGAAGTTTAAAAAAAAAAAATTAGAAAATGCCTATTCATTTAAAGCAAAAATCAGTTTTACTTCAAGAATGTGTTAGAAGCACATTATTTATCACTGAACTCCTGTTTGGTACTTGGAATTAAGTTTATCTTGGGCTAAAATGTGTATGTTTGTAGAAATGGATTGCTTTGTGTGTTTGATATGAATTACATGTACATTTTTCAGGAATAGTGGGGGAAGGCAGTGGAATTCTGCTGGTCAGTTTTTCTACCGTGACAGCATTTGGGACACTGTGAGAGGCACAGGGATCAGAACTGTTGTATGGCTGCAGGCTGGGGTTTGATGGGAAGAAAGGGAGAGAGAGAGAGGGAAAATAAGGAAAGTTCTGTAGTGCTGCTTGTGCAAACATCTCAGTTTAATGTGAGCTTCTTGAGCCCTTGAATGTCTTGGACCTCTCTGCCTCCCCAAACTGCCCAGGCTGAGTTTAACACACCCAGCACAGCAAAACCTGACTCCTTCCCAGCTTTAGTCCAACATCCTGCTGCAGGGACAATGCCACTCCTACAGTGGGTACAGCTTTGTTCTTTAGTTCTGGTGTGAAGATTTCTATTTCATCACTGAGGTTTTAAGGCTGGAATCCTGATCCTGGCTGTGTGACTGACAGGATTTAATCAAAGGGCCCTGCACAAGTCCTTCATCATAAGGACTTGGTGGCTTTTGTCACTGTCCCATTGTGTCAGGGGTGCTTCCAAGGCTCTGCTCCAAAGCAAGGACTTCAGAAGCCCAGCATTAAAGCCTGTGATCCCAAACTGGCTGCCCCAACTCTTCAGGTGCTTCTGCTGTGATCAGAAGGTTCCCACAGCCACTGGAGCCGTGCACAGGCTGGGCCCCACCAAAGGCACAGCAGTGTCAGAGCTCAGGGTTAACACAGAGAGAACAATGGAAAAGCCTTTTAAAAATTACCCTGGCTGAGTCTATTCTTCTTCACTCATCTTTTAAAGCAGCTGTCAGGTAGGAAATGCAGGTTCAGGTTCCCTCCTCACTGCAGTAAATCCAGCTCAGCTTGCTACAAAAAACCCCTGAGCTGCTGTCCCTGCTCCCTGACTGCTGCAATTGTCATCCAGAATTTGCCTAAGCACAGTCAGAATCCTTTTCATTTGCTCTTTCTAAGCTCTCAAACAATTTCTCCCCCTGAATAAATGCTTCAGTTCCAAAGAAGTGGTTGAGAACCCTACCAGGAGGTAAAAGATTCTTTTCTGTCAAGAGCTGCTCTTAAGGCCCTAAGGGAAAACATTTATTACACACTTGGAGCAGTCTTTAACCCCCAAAGCAACATCCAGGAGAAAATCCTTTACTCTCACAATATTTTACATTTTTGAGACACCTTCTGGGGAAAGGATACTAAAACCATCTTATTTCATGGGAAGAAACAACCCCAGCTTGTTAAACCTGGATTAACCCATAAAATGTGGAGGGTCACACTTTCCTTAGGGTTCCAGCCATCAGGATTCCTGGATTTCTCTAAATAGTTTGTCCTTAAGAAAAAAATGCTGTAGAAGCCAAGCCTCAGAGATGCTTTTTGAGGTGTTTTATTGCAAAAAGGTGTGGACATTTGCTGGCAGAACAGGTTATCACATTCTCCATTTGACTCTCATCCAGAGGACACTGCATGCATTCAAGCTGAAAGCATAGGACAGTTTCCACCAGGCACCTGAGAAAGAAAAGTCTTCCAAGCAGAAAAAGAGAAATTTCCACCTGATCCCCTACTCTGGTGTGCCCTTTGCTCCCCAGAGGTCCCTGGGAGATAGGAGTGACATCAGCTATAGGCATAGCCAACTGTAAACGTGTTCCTGTGCTCAACAGAATTTATCTGGGTAATGGATCCTGAAGCTTTAGCTCCAGTTTTGAGCAGGAAATGCCCTTCCCAAAGCAGGCAGTGCAGTGAGTTCCACCTGGCCTGGCACCTGCTGCTCCCTGTAACCCAGCAGAGGAGCACGAGGCTTCCCCTCCTCTATCAAAGGAAATCCAACAGCTCTACTTGGTCTCCAAAAAATCCCCCACCCCCAAACCCTCCTTCCTTTCTTTGTGCTCCTTGTAGCACCTCAGCCCACCTCCCCACTCCCTCCAGACAGCAGACAACTCCCTTTTTTCCTTCCCACCCCCTTGCCCAAAGGCATGACTAATGAATACATGCTGCAGTTCACAGCAAAAATCTCTCCACACTTGGGCTGTCTCTCCACAGGCAGAACTTCAGGTGCACCTGAATTTCCCCATTTCAGGGCCTATTTCCCACAGGCCTAATGAAGGTTAATCATCTTTGGCACCAAAGGGAGCAAGGAATCCATTGCCAGTCTAACAGGGCATGTTGCAGCTGCTCAGCAGCAGGATCTCCCTGCAAGGAAAAAAAGAGATTTTAGAGGATGTAAAAGCACCTTCACAAGTCAGTGCATTAGGGTAGATTAGGATATATTAACAACTGCACTTTGCTGTGGGTTATAATGGACTTTTAAACTACTTGAACCAGAGAAATGCAAAAATCCAAGGCATTAAAGCTGCAAGTCACAAGCAAATAACTCAGGATGTTACTACAGCCCCTTAAACTTCTACTATTAAGCTAAACCCCCATGCTGGTTGCCCTGATAATTCCAAGCACTAGAACAGCCACTCTGGGTTCTTACTCCTCCTAAATAAATCAGCTGTGGATTATATGGAGCCTTTTTGCTCTCAGAAAGCCCTGGCAGATGGAACAACTGACAACAAACTTCCTTTCATGCAGCATGGTTTCAAGTCCCCCAGCAAAGCTGCAGATTGGAATTTCCCACCAAGGCAGTGGCTCCCCAATATCCAAACCAACCTTTGCAACCTTAGCAAAGATGGGCACATCTTGTGCTAAGACAGAGCAGCAGTTATGGCCCCCTGAGGCCCCTGGAGTTATTTTCATCACAAAAGCCAGAATGAACTTGTTTGCCACAAAGGCACCCTCAGTCCCTGCAGCTGGAAGATCCAGGTTGCTCTTTTTAAACCAGTTTTTTCAGTGAACAGTTTTTCACTCCCAGAGATGCTGCCCTTACTCCAGCAGGACTATTTTGGGCAGTGACAATTCAACACTCCAGTGTTTGTTCTGAAGCAGAGATACTTAAAACTTTCAATGCTAAGCAACAATAACTTGTCACCACTCTATTCCCACTGTGTTTCAGTAAATGATATATATTTTAATCCATTTGATACAGCTCTGAAGGCAATCCAGCCACTTCCATGTTAATGCTGCTGGATATGCTTTTTCTTTTTTTTTGGATATGCTTTACTGGAATAAAAGGCCTTTTGGGCTGATCCAAATGCAGCTCTGGCAGAGTGCACAGTGTTCCTTGATAGCTGATTTACACCAGCCCTATGTCTTAGTCCCAGTTATTTTTAGCAGCCACTGGAGTGGCAGAGGGCTGTGTGACAGTGACAACAGGCTGCTGATCAAAGTGTCCCCCCTGCCAGGCCCTCTATCTTGCACTGCACAAACACAGAGATGAGCACAAGGAATGTCAGCAGTAAGTGCAGAGATACCAGACCTTTAGGAGGCATCCTGAGATGGAGCAGGAGGATCTTTATTCTCAGGCTCTGGAGGAGGAGCTGGCACATTTTCCTCTTTCTTTTGTGCAGCCAAAAATTCATGAATCGCCCTCTCTATCTGAGGCCTGAAGATGTGGTTTAGTTTTGGATCCACCACCTGAGAAATAATTCTGTCCACTCCAGCTTCCAGCATTCCTGACCTTGAACAAAGACAAAGAAGTCATTCAGCTCCTCTGAAAAACTTCTCCCCAATCTCCTCCAGAAACTCTCCAGAGCCCTCCTGTCAACTGCAATTAGCATTAACATGGTGAGAACTGCAGCCTACTCAGGAGATCCTTAACAGGGACTTGTTTCACTCACCTATTTCTCTCCCTGCTCCCTACAGAATTAACAACTCCCATCTGGTCTCCCAGGTACTTAAATGACACCTTGGCCAAGAGCCACTTTTAACAGAGCTCCTGTGGAAACCAGGTCAACACGAAAGCAAACAAACACATTTTGGCACAAACACATTTTGGCACAACAAGAGGAATAAGCTATTCTGGGGAGGAGGGCAGGTGAGAGCAAAGGCTATTTTTTGGCTGAGTGGAGGGAGAAGAGCCCTGCCCCCCTAAGAACAGGACTGTCACTTGCTCCTTGTAACAGTCTAGACAGATGGGTATGGATTATGAAAACAAGACAGTGAGCACACAGCAGTGCTGGTGACTTCAGGGGCTGTGTCAGCTCCTGGATGGTGGGGCACAGGCTGTCTGGGAGGGTTAAGTCATGTCTGCAAGGGAGCAGGGACAGGAAATGGAGATGTTCGTGGCACTGGCAGAAGGAGCCACAGGATAATGAGGCTGTGAAGGATGCAGACAGGGCACCTCGTGCCACCTCCAGGTAACAGCAGCCTGGGTGGGCAGGACACACACCTGGACACCCCCAGGGCTCAGCCCTGCCCCTCCAGGAGTGACAGGGACTGTTCTTTACAACATTTTGTGTGCAATACCTCGTCCTCCTCTCCCTGATTAAAACTCAGCAGCTCTGGGCAGCAGTGCAAGCTGTCAGAGTCACAGAATGGGTTGGGTTGGGTTGGAAGGGACCTCAAAGCTCATCCCATTTCACCCCCTGCCATGGCAGGGACACCTTCCACTGTCCCAGGCTGCTCCAAGCCCTGTCCAACCTGGCCTGGGACACTGCCAGGGGTCCAGGGGCAGCCACAGCTTCTCTGGGCACCCTCCCCACCCTCACAGGGAAGAATTTATTCCTAACATCTCCTGTAACCCTGCTCTCTCAGCTGAAGCCATTCCCCCTTGTCCTGTCCCTCCAGGTCCTTGTAAATTGTCTCCCTCCATCTTGTTGGCTCATTCAGGCATGGGAAGGGCACACTGAGGTCACCCCAGAGCTTCTCCTCTCCAGGCTGAACAATCCCAGCTCTCCCAGCAGAGCTGCTCCATCCCTCTGCTCATCCTGGTGCAGTGTCTGAAACAGCTGGACAGGAACTGTCCTGTGCTGCAGGAGCTCAGGCCTGTGCACATTGCTGCTGACACACAAACCTTTGGCATCCTCAGGACTCCTTCTTTAAAGAATCTTTAAAGGCTCTTCTCTTCCCTGAAAGTTAAGATCAGGGTCATCCAGCTCAGTACAGCAGGCACAGCGTTTCTGCAGCAATAATTTGGACAGCAAATATCAATATTTCACCACTCAAAACCACCCATTTCAGGCAGAGCAATAATGTGCATTTTGGGGAGAATTCAGACTGCACTCAATCCAGGGAGGACAGCAGAAACTGGTGTGAAAAACTCAATTCTGCCAGTTCCCCCTTGCCTTAGGTGAGTTATGGCTTATCAAATGTCACTGGTAGTGCAGGCTGCTGCTCACTTACTGGATCACACTCTGCCTCAGCCCGTTCCGTAACTGGTTCTTGTTCATGGCTGGGTTCCATTCCTGCTTGTCCAGGTGGGTCGAGACAAAGTTGTCAACTTTCTGCCTCAGGTTCTGATAGGCTGGCTAAAAAAAATACAAATAAATCCAGTTCAACAGCTCAAATACCTCCAAACAGCCCCCTGCCAGGGCCCTTCACAGTGCAGCTATTGTCACACACAGACTGCTCTGTTGTCTGGGCTTCCCTCCTTTCAGTCTCTGAACAAAGATAATCCTGTTTTCCCTGAGAACACAACTGGAAATTGCACAGAACACTCAGTGTTGTAATAATTCAAACAGCTGGATAGATTGGGGCTGAAACTGTGTAGTGAAATGCAAACTGTGCAGACAGAGGTTGTTTAAGCAGAGTTCTTGTTGTCTGGAAACCCTCCACCCCAGAATTCCTAGGAAACTGGCTGAGCAATACTGTCACTAAACAAGAACTTGAATTATTTGCTTCTGTGGCACTAGCACAGAAGATAGGAATAAAAACATAAAATTGTAATTTTAAAGGTAATTAGAATTATTTGGGCTTTATCAGAGGAAATGTAATTCCATTGAACAGGAACTTAACTAACAAATCCATATAAATACTCAGGACCATCCACATCCTGGATGCAAGGGAAGGACAAGAGGGAAGCAGGGATATTTCAGAGTTTGATGTGTCTGTCCTGCGCGTTGGCCCTGGATGAGGATGGCAGATCCCAGGACAAGGCTCTTGCTGGAACCATAAAAGCTTTGGGAAAGTAAAATTCAACAAAAAGCGGTGAATTTTGACAGAGTCACTGTGAGCAATCCAACTTGACAATGCCAGCCCAGCTTCAATGAACGATGAATTTGTTCTGGCTGAGAAAAAAATGTCAAGTAACAGTCTGAGAACATCTACTCAAGAAACAAAGGTTCAAGGTTTGGTTTGAGAATATAGGGATGTTTGAGAATATGGGAATTTTTGAAATGTAGGTGGAGAGCAGCACTGTTCTTACGGGAAGGGGTTTTCCCAGGGCTGAGAAATGAACGGCTGAGCGTGTTCTCTGCCCGCTCCGGCCCGGGGTGTGGATGTGGCTGCGCGGATCTCCCGGGAGCAGCCCCACAGCTGCGGAACGGGAGCGGGGAGGGCCTGGGCTCGCTGCCCGGCCCCGGTACCTTGGTGTCCACGTCGGCCAGGCAGTCGCGGCGGAAGCCGTCGAAGAGGCCGCGGCTCTTGAGCTGCTCCACGATGATGGCGATGAGCTGCGGGTCCCCGGGCGGCAGCGAGGCGGGGTCGGTGGGCCCGGGCCCCGCGGCCCCCGCGCCGCCGCC
>VZSE01001438.1:131237-141397 GCA_013398275.1 Promerops cafer | reverse complement strand
TCAATGACTTCAGTGATCTCTCTTCCCATTCAATGCAACCAGACTTCCTAGGGATGACCCATGAGTCACTGTAGCCCTTGTATTCACTCCAATTATTGTCGAGAAATGAGATTATTCCCCAGATAAAGGAACACCATCTTCTCTGGCCACCAATTTAAGCCGTAAGCTCAGTATGCCTGGGCCTGTTTGAGTGGGTATTGGCTTGTTTACAGCCAGCCTTCACAGGGTGGACTCTGGCACTAGGCTGCCTTCAGGGATTGTGTCTTCTGGCTCTCTCTCCTCTAGAGAGTAGTGCCAATGCGGTGCCTTTTGATGAAGAGCAAAACCAAAATGATTCTTCATCAAAGCAAGTTGTTCTGAGCAAATGAAACCAAGAGGGACATCCTGGAAACAGCTTACATGGGGGAACTTTTCTAAGTGTTGTCCCCAATAAGCTGGACATCCCAACTAACCAGCAATCAAATTCTTGACAAGGTTAATAATTTCATTATAACTGAATAGCTTTTCAGTATTCTTTAACCAGGTATGTCTCTGCCTGTGAAGAAATATACAGGATGGTCCCACAAATGCAGATACTGGCTTGTTCTGTAGGTATTTGAGTAATCTCAAAACCCAGCAACTGTTGGATTTTCTCCGTGAACTTAAAGGTCATTGTCTTGTATAAGCCCAAGTAAATGTCAAAGTGTTAATCAGTTTTCTCCATTATTATGGTCAAATTATTAATCTTGTATAAGTTCTGTGTAAAGGGCATCAGGAATACCCTGTGTTAAAGAAGCTCATGAAGTTATGTATTAAAGAATGCTCTGTGGTTGGAGAACCCTGGTATGTTCAAAACCTCATTCAGGCTAACGTGGTGTCTGATTTGTTGGCTGTCTTGTGCATATTTATATAGATGCAAACAATATTCTGCCCTGATGGCTTTCATTTACCTGTGTGAGTGTATAAATCTGTGTAGTCTCCAACATCTGAGGTTTTAAAAGCAGGGCTGAATAATGTCCTGAGGAAACTTTGTCTGGCCTCACAGCTGATTAAGCTGGAGTTTGACCTAGAAACATCTTGAGAAGCTTTCCAAGCATATAATTTGATACCATCATCCTAAGATATTTGTTGATATCAGGTGAATTATCATCAGTTATCTGGTAAGTCAACCTCAACTGAGTGCCAGGTGTCCACACATTCTTTTTCACTTACCCTTCTCAACTGGACAGGGGCAGAAAATATGAAAATCTAATAGGTCAAGGTAAGAACAGGGGCATCTTAGCAATTAGTGTCATAGGCAAAACAGACTTGACTTGGAGCATATTGATTCAATTATTTGCCAATTAAAAATAGAGTAGCATGGTGAGAAACAAAGACAAAACCTAAAAGCTCTCCCCAACTTGTTCCCAGGCTCAACTGCTCTCCTTCAGTGTCCACATTTCTACTTCATTCTGCCTTCAGCAAGGCATATGAGGAATAGGGGCTGGGGTCAGTCCACAGCAGTCCTTTCATGCTTCTCCTTCCTCCTCACTTTGCTGCTGCTCCAGTATGTCCCTCCTGTGGGCTGCAGACCTTCGTGAACTGCTCCAGTGTGGGTCCTTGACACAGGATGCAGATCTTCACAAGCGCTCCAGCTGTTCCCTTTCCGCAGGGTCAGTCCTTCAGGAACAGGCTGCTCCAGTGTGGGTCCCCCACAGGGTCACAATCCTGCCACCAAAACTGCTCCAGTGTGGGCTACCCTCACTGGCAACAGCCCCTCTGGAGTGGGCTCTCCATGGGCTGCAGTTTCCTTCCTGGGACATTCTGCATCATCTGCTTGGGTTCCTCCGTGGCTGATCTCTGCTCTCCCGTGCCCTCCATGTGCTGCAGGGGCACAGCTGCCCCACCATGGTATACTCCAAGGTGAGCAGGGGAATCAGCTCTGGCACTGGAGCACCTCCTGCCTCTCCTTCTGCACTGACCCTGGGGTCTGCAGGGCTGTTACTCAGATTTTTCTCAGTCCTCCCTCACAGTTATTGTGCAGTGTTTTTCCATGTTGTTAAATGTGTTATTACAGAGTCACCACCATCTTGGCTGAGGGCTTGGCTGTGCCCCACAGTGGGTCCACTCTGGGTCCATGTGTGGGGCTGTCCCATCCTCCCTCTGCAGTGGCCATTCCTGCAGCACATCCTGCCAAGATCTGGACACTTGTACCTGGTACAAGTTCTGCTCAACAGCATTCTAAACTTGGTTGCTCCAAGGGCAGAAGGATCACACAGGAAGGAACAAGTCAATTTTTTACATTATTTCCCAAAATGGGATCTGTGTCCTGGAACATCATGCTGATTCCAAGCTGAGTATGTTTTCTTTGAAAGCTTCAAAGTAGTAGATGAAACAATCAATTTAGAAGACCCAAGTGTTTTTCTGAAAAGGTCAAAATTGTTTCAGTCAACTCTCTGCCTCTTCTGCCAGCCCTTATATCTTTTACAAAAAAACTTGGATCACTAGTAATGATTGCCTTCTTGGTTTTCTTTATACCTATACTGAGAGAGCAGTATAAGTAAAAGACTTCTATTTATTTTTTCGATGGTACAGACAGCAGCAAACAGAAATACAACAGTAATTTTTAACTGGTAAACTTAGTAGCATTATAGTCTGTACAAAAACCCATTTATAAATATGCAAGGAATGGTGCAGAACTTGGCTATAAGCATCACTTGGGTTAATAGATTTCAAGGTATAAATATACAGCCATTCAAAATGGTATTTCAGGTATGCTGTTCTGGCAATGAATTAAGATCCTAGGAATGCAGACCCTATCAGAACAGCATGAACATGATATAAAATACATGTACAAGCAAATTAAAAATTCATCGTGATCATTCAGTGCTAGCAGCAATGGAAATTATATGTGAACTTGGTATTATGAATACAGAACACTATCAGTTTGTAAAAAAAAAGCATTTCTGTAGATATATTAATAGTGAAGGAATGGCTTAATCTCATTAATCTTCTCCTCACAGATGCTGTGTACAGACCCCTTATGTCCTTGGAGCAGTGCTGTTTCAGTCCCTGGCAATCTGTGCTTTTCTGTAATGTGGTGGGTTTGAGAATATACATATATTAGAATAGGACTGCATTTTACATGCTTTGTAAGCCGTAGCATTCCTACTTTCATGTCCTAGAAAATAAATTAATGTCCATAGTGTAATAAATTTGTACGTAATACTTAGCATGCTAAAAAGGGGTGTACACTTTGATTTATTCAGGATCATCTATGAGCATCTATTGTGGGACACATAGTTCTCCGAGGCTGACAAAATCCCATTTTTATTTTCAAGGTATAGAAATGTACTTAGCTTCATGAGCAATTGCTTAATTTTTTATGTTCAGATGCAGGGGAAAAGAACCTCCAAACATTGCAAAACCCAGAAACCATATTATATGAGCAACGTAGAGCATGCCTTGCTGTTTAACCCATGTGCTTAGCAGGAGTTACAGTGAGACAGGTTACCAGCTCCCTGCTGGAAGCACCAGAAGCACACCTTTAAAAATTGTGTTTTACCGTGCAGCAAGGTAAGAAGCCAGGCCAGGAGTGCAGCCTGGGCTTTTGAGGAGCACAGGAGGTCTGTGGAAGCAGATGAAGGGGTGGAACACCCACGGTGCTTAGACCACATTCCTGTTGCCTTCAAGGCAAAATGTTACATCGGAGGATAAGACCTGTGCAAGCAGAATTTGCACTTCAATTCCATCAAAGCTGTTTACATTCTCATGACCTCGTCTGATACTCTCTTTCCGTCCCTGCTTGGCAGGCCCAGCTCCTACAGAAGCAATCCCTGCTTAGAGCATTTTTGCAATACTTTCATCCTCTTTCTCTTTTTCAGTTTATATGCTCTTTCCCTTCACTTTTCCTTTTATTTCTGTCTTCTCTGATGTGCCTCTCATAGTAGCTTTTATTTTCCTAGCTTTCACCTCTGTATGGTATACTTACTTTTCAGCTCTTTTCATCCCAGCAACAAACAGATGTTCTTTCTCCTCCTCCTCCTCTTTCTCCTGCACTTTTCTTGTATACTCCTGTCTCCTCCCCTGTGCTGGAAATTGAGTTTTTCCTTTTTTCTTTCAGCCAGCTGAATGTTAGCATGGCCAAGTAATTTGAACTTAGAAGTGGGGTGGCAGTAAATTAGATTGTTATACAGACTGATAAAGAGCAGAAGGTATAGTTGTACTCTTAAAGCCTGTGTCAGACATACACTATGAGAATATGAAAGGCAGCAGTACCAGGACTTTAAAAATGCTCTGAACCTCTTATATACCTCATCCATTTATTTGAAAAACACTGGATGCTGATAATTTTTATTCTGAATGCAAGATGAGTTCTGTAATTTCCTTGCTTTTATTAAGGAACTTCCTGTCCCATGCAGGTCCCATTTACGTTTTTTTTTTTTCATATGTCTTAAGGACAGAACCAAAGGCTAAAAAAAGATACACACAGAAACATGTCAGTCAGGTGTAATCACACTTAGAAACTCCCAGAAAAGGGGAAAACTTTCCAGATTGTCCTGTTGTTCAGCCTGACTTAATAATTCCAGAAAACACGCTTTATCAGAGTGAGTCTCTTCTTCTGCAGCAAGAAACATCTCCCATATTGAAGAGAATGTGTTAAACACAAAATCAAGTAGGCAGTTTAGTGGCCCTGACTAACTTTGAGCTGAAGCAATCCCTCTGCAGGCTCAGCATCACGCAGAATCAGAGGCTGGTGCAGGAGCTTGAGGGAATCCTTCTCATCCATCTGCTACCAAGAGGAAATTTGAAAGGAAGACACAGCAGGCTACATGTGGTATGCTTTAGTCTGTATCTTCTCATATTAATTGTCTGAGTCTGTAAGATAAAGACAACCTGGTTATTTCCTTAATCAGTTGTGGGAGCTATTTATATCTCTTTGCTTTTGAAATCAACATGGATAAGTGTACTGACTGAAGAAAAGATTTATTTCTTCCAATTTCCTCCAGCATCCCATTACCACCCCATCTCATCATAGCTCAGAATAGGTGATGTTGTCCAGACAATAACTCTGTTTTCTGCTTTCAAGGTGCATCTAAAGAACGCTGCTTATCCAGAAAGGGCAATTCTTCACACAAATTATATTAGAAAATCTCTAGTTTTGCAGATTGTCCAAAACTTGAAGTGTTGCTACATACTACAGCTGATACTGTTTTAGTATACATCTCACAATAGCAGAAATTGACATTAGCTACATGAGAATGACAGGCTTAAATTAGAAATGTGTTTAGAATTAGCATTGAAGTTCTCAGTTGAGAATGTGGCCATAATATCAAAAAATCAGAAGAGAGAATGATGAAGAATTAATACCTATAAAAAAAAATCTGGACCTGAATTTTTAAAGATTAAGGTTCACAGTAGTGAGTTTATTAAACATAAAAGTAGTCAACTGTTTTTTCCATCAGAACTTCCTACTGATGGCTTGTATATATAAACATTTTCTTTTAGGGGTGGGACATGCTCCCTATATAAAATGTTTGTCTTAATGGACATCTTGTCACTCTTGACTGATTGCCTCCCTGACCTGGCTTAAGGTTCTGGCTGGGGGAGAGTCCTCTCAGCCTGTGTTTGCCTTGCCTAGGTCATTGCTTAGGTTTATTGTGTCCCTGGGTTTATTGCCGTGGCGTTTGTAGACCTCTGTCTAATTAATCTCAGTGGAACAGAATTGAGGATCTCCAAAATTTGCATCCAGAAAGTGGCAGAGAGGAAAAGAAGAGGTTACAAACAGAAATGGTTTCTGTTATGTTTGAAAAATGTGGGGCACAAAAGGCAGACTGGTTACCTGAGTCCCCTGTCATTTGCCAGCCAGCACAGCCAGCCTGTCTTTGGGATAAAAAATGCTTCACTACATGTATTCAGAGCAACTGCTTTCTGAGAATGTCAGGGTATATCTGGTGCCTTGGAAGAGGCACAGCACCAGCTCCCTGAGATGTAGGTTTTGGCTTACCATTGTTCATTGTCTTACCCCAAAGATGCACGTCTGGAGCTATTCTAATGGGATAGGAAAAAGTGCAGTAGTGTGGAGACAATAATCTC
The DNA here is from genome assembly GCA_013398275.1 of Promerops cafer. Classification (NCBI taxonomy): domain Eukaryota; kingdom Metazoa; phylum Chordata; class Aves; order Passeriformes; family Nectariniidae; genus Promerops; species Promerops cafer. The sequence continues at coordinate 135,343 of VZSE01001438.1, read as the reverse complement.
CTTTTTGTGCTTAAGCACGGATCTACTCAGTTGTGCTTTATTAAGAAAAGCAACAGTTTATCCACTAGGTAGTATTCTTTGAAAAACTCTTCTCTGCAAGCTCATCACCTCCCAAACAATCCACAGTCCTTCACATCCTCTGTTTTTTTTTTTTTCTGTGGATTGGGGCTACAAGGTACTGGTTTAAGTTGCGAGAGCATGACTTGAAGTAGAGAAGAGAGTGCTTGGTTTTGTTTCCTCTTGGTAAGTTATATTGTTACATCTTGCCACCCAATTACCTTTACTATTAAAACTTACCTAAGTTCTGCCGAGGAAGCTAAGCATAAGCAAAATAAAACAGGATCATCTGGTTCTTCTGTGCATAGGGGTAACTTGTCAAAGTCTTGACAGACACTTTGTAAAACCACATCACACACAAAATTAGGTTCAATAAACAGTAGCTAAAACCAGATTTTTTTCTTGCTTTGATAAAAGTGTACAGATTTTTCAGTTTCTAATTTTAGCTCTATAGTTTACAATAAATATCCTGAAAGCTTTATTTTAAATTTTTTTGGGGGGTGAAGGAGGTATAGTTAATGTCATGTTTTCTTACTAAAAAATCAGCAAGTGAGAGATGCTTATTATTTCCTTGATTGTTAAGTGTGTGTTTGCAGTGTTGCAATCTTCTGGGGTCTTGTTAAATGTGTGAGGAAAATAAAAAATTGATTGTCACTCAGTCCCATGTCAGTTCAGAGGACCTCAAGGTATTTATTGCCAGAGAATTACTAATAAATGTAATAAGCTGTTCAAGTTTACTTTCTGGCCTTCTAAGATTTTTTGTTTTGTTTGCTTGTGTGGTTTTTTTAATGTTATCCTTGCACTGTATATCTGAACTTTGGCCTTTCTGTAGCATTTCTTGTAATTAAGTGGTCTTAACTGTCCTGCCTTACTTTAAGGACTCTAAATGTGTTGTATAGAGCATAATGTCAACATTTTTTCAGGAAATATGAAACTGATGAATATCTGAATAAATTTATTTTCACAGTGTTTTTGACCATAGATTCTAATGGTGCAGTGGGTGCATACATGTCAAATGTGTAGTAGTAACACACAAACCAGACAAATCAGTAGTTGGCAGCATCCTTGAATGTGTTTTAAGTAAAGCCTTTCATTAGTGAAATGAGAAATGTCAATTCATGCACCATTTTAACAAAGTTTTGCCTCTGAATACTGTAAAATGCTGTGTGGAAAGTATTCTTTTTCCACTGCCTGCTCTGCCTCTCTTTTTTGATGGAAGAACTACAAATAAGTAGAGCTCTTAACAGCATGTTGAAGCTCTGGAGAAGCTCTGTGGCAGGGCTGGGGACAGGTGTGTCTGGGCAGGTGGGCAGTGCCAAACCAGAGCAGTGCAGTGCTGCTGAGGGAGTTGTACCTTATTTTTCCTGTAAAGACCAGAGTCCCTACTGGACAATAACTATTGAACAGTTGTTGTCTCAGTAAGAATTTTTTCTTTAATGGAAGATGCATTCAGGGTTGTACATGTAGCCCAGAGAGTATGTGCTGTTACTCTCTGTTTTCGTTTTAATCTTCTTGCATTAGACCTCAGTGCTTTTCCTCTGCTCATTGTTTGAGCAGGGAACTGAGTCCAGGAGACTTGTTTTTACATGTAAAGGAAAATGAAGAGCTTGCTTTGTGCCTCTCTTAAAGTTTTCACTCAGTCACGGGAAGCCCACATGGATAAGATGCAGGAATTGCATCCCTACCAATCAGTGGATAATAGTGATAGGTAAATGATACTGATAACAGCTAAAACAAGTCATCATGACTCCTACTACCCGATCAACTTCCAGGCAGCAAATGTTTGTGAGCAAAACTGTGTAAAAATGAGGGAGGAAGTAGATGTGCCACCCTGTGTCCTTTGGGCACTCTAACTGCTGGTATGTTAGAATATGGATATAGGTCATTTCACATATAGGAGTCCTTGTGGTGCCATTGTGGTGCCTTGCTTATACAACTTCATTGAAAATACCTCATTACAGCTAAAACTGAACATTTTAATGGCGGTGTACTGGATCACAGAGGCTGCAGTGAGTTCTGCTGGCTACTTCATCAAACAGGCAATAGACAAAAATGCCTTTATGCCCTGGTCCTGTACTTACATGCCTGAGTTAAACATGTCCATAAGTGTTTGTGTGATGAGAGCTTACATCAACAAGTTTCCCTCTGCAATGCTTGACCTGTGGTTTTTCTTGTAGAGAGAAGTAAAAAGGAGCTCCATTTCCTAATGGATTTGGAAAACAGATTAGTATCTCAGGATCTTCATGGGCTGGTCTTGACGCTTGAAATATTGAGGCAGGGATGGTCTTCTGTAACATGGAGCTCCAAGGAAAGACTAGGCCATAGATTTTTGCCCCCTGGTTGTTTTGATTTCCTGAGCATCTCAGGGCTCATACTGGTTCGGAGCATAGATCCCATCTATTCCAGCCCCTCTTCCTCTGCTGCCCTGGCTGATTTTCTCACTTCTTTAGTTCAGAATCCCCTCCCAGGTTTTCACCTCAAGTAGCAGGTTCTAGTGCTGCTGCTTTATCGAGTGCTTAGCTGTCTGCAATTGCTGGCTAGGAGACAAGTTCATGAGTTAACTTCTCTGTGCTCTGAAGGTTGGCATCAGCTCAGCATGACTGAATATTTTGTATTTTCCCGGTGGACCAATCAGCTAATGTGCAGCAGCACAAAATGGATCTTCAAAAAGAGAAGACATGAAATAGTTCACTCAGACAGCTTTACAAGCAACATATAACCCAGAGTAGTAATGATAAAACTGCTCAGCTTTGTGATTGTGATTGTAGCTATATGACCACTTAAAATTATCAATAAAGATTTTGAAGCAGTTTTGAGTTCACTGAGCCCTCCCTCTCACTTGATTAATCAGTGATTTACACGTATATAATGACTTTAACTGACGTAGGGGGTAATTTATGTCACAATGTGCAGGATGTATGGATCTAAATAGACCAAAGAGAGGGGAAAAGGATCCATCTGTTCTCTAGAAAATTGTCTGCTGTCAGAGGGGCTCAAGAACTGTTTGAAATATGTGTTTAGAAAGCCATGAGTAAATTTCCTAAGTTTTCTGTGCTTTCTGGATGGCATTCTCATTGAGTACATATTGCCCAGTAAAAAAAGTTAGGAACTCAAAATTTTAAACTTCGGCTAGTCTTTGTAAGTCCTTCTATGTCTTTCAAAAGGCTTTATTTTTATGAACATATATAGCGGGGTTTGTCCTGATCTTCCCAGTGCTCATGGAATATTGTTTTTGCAGCTACAGGATGGATATGGAGATCCCAAGACCCCAAGGTCCAAGTCCAAACATGAACATGAGAGTAGTATTTCTTGGGAGCAGCAGGGTTATATTTAGAACAGGTGTTTTAAAGCAGACTTACCCAGTAAGTTTTGCAAACATAATTTCCTTGTGCCCCTCTCTTATGATACATGAACAAGTTAATGACCATAAGAAAAACACTTCTGTATATTCTTAAATTTACACATGCAAACTTCTTCGATAGGACGACTCACACACACAGATTTACGTAAATGCACAGGCACTTGTGGGGTCAGGGCTTAACTTGTGGGATCCCTCTTCTACGTGAGAGGGAAAAATCCTGGAGTATAAGTATGTGCAGGAATGAAAGTGCAGAGGTGGACTGTTGTGTGCTCCAGAAACTATAGACAGAAACTGCAAAGGCAGTTGGAAGATCTCTTGTGTTCGTCCTTTCCTTTGTTGGTTGGGTTTTGGTTTCAATTTCTAAAATGGATTTTTAAAAATTTATTTATTTGTTTGTTTTTAGTACTACAGAGCCGTTGCTTTGTTAATTAAATATACCTGTAGCAAGTTCAGTATTTAACACCATGATGGAGAACAGACTTCCGACCGAGGGCACTTTCAAAAATTCAACCTCTGCTGGACCCTTCACTCGTGGCGTCTCCTGAAGCCCTTTGTCAAGTGCAGAGACAAAACCCGCTCCCCGACCTGACGCCCGCCGGAGCGGAGCCGGCGCAGCCCGCAGGGGTCAGTGCTGCCGCGGACACCGGGGCCGCGGCCGCCGGGACGGGCAGCGGTGCCCAGCGGCCCG
>VZSE01001438.1:93977-130472 GCA_013398275.1 Promerops cafer | reverse complement strand
TAGCCGGGAAGGGAGCGGCGGCAGGAAAAAGGGGTTTCGGGAGGCGAAGGAATAGCGTCGTAACTTTGCTTGCGGCCGCGCAAAGCGCAGATGGATCAGGGTGACGCGCGCCGGTGGGGCAGACGTGGCTCTGGGAGGCTTCGCATCGAGACGGTGACTTAAAGCGAGCAGGTGCCGACCACCGTGGCACTCGGGACGCTCGGCGCAGAGGTATTGTTCTGTACCTGCCAGAGCAAAAAAAGAGAAGAAGGCGGCCGTGTGCACGGGGTGTTGCGCACCGTGTTGAGTCACTCCCCGCTCCCTCTGCCTTGGGCCGTGCCCGCCCTGGGACGCGCTCTCCCGGGAAAAGGCCGGCGGCAGCGGTGCGGGGCGGGCGCGCCGCAGCTCCCGAGCGCAGGGGGGAAGGTCCAGCCGCGTCCCCAGCCCGGTGTCCCGTCGCCCGGCCGGTGGGAACAGCTCCTGCGCCGCTGCAGCACGCTCGGCGCGGATGAACTCTTCAAAGTAGTCATCTGCCAAGCGCTAATGAGCCCTGACAGAGCATGTGAAAACTGAGATTTTTCTAAAGGCCCTTAACTTGGTCCTGTTTGGTTAAGCCTGATGACAGCTGATGGCATGTCGCAGACACTTGAAGTCCTTGTTTGGAGAGCCGGGAACATGAATTTATTAGCAATGTAAGAATGTGGTTTCAGTGTTGGATCAGAGGGAAAAAAAAAAAAAAAGAAAGAGAAAACACAATCAAAGAAAGAAATTAGTCCTTCTAAAATTTATTGTTGGAAAGGGCTGACCAATTTTACCTAAGACATCCGAAGAATAAAAATCTGTATGCCTTTATATTTTAGCTTCAATGATTGAAGCTTGGTGAATGAAGCAACTGGGGAAAGGAGAATCTGAAGGAGGGTAGTGTGGAGAGAGAGTTTACATTTAACAATATAATTCCAGCGGTAATCAGTGGTATTACCAGGTCTGCATGTATTCAGAATTGTCAAGCTTTGCTGAATCAACTGCCTGCAGATAGGCCCATAAATCCATGCTTAGCACAGAGGAGTAAGCAAATCACAATGCTGCTGGAATTCAGTACCTGTGTAGCGTCTTTGAAGTCTAAGTTTAGACACTTCTGAAAAACCTTACCTTTCTATGTGCAGATGTGGGTGTGTATATCATGCATGCTTGTGTGCTTTTGTGCAGTAAAGGTGCAGTCGCAGAAGTATGTTTAAAGAGTAATCTGCAAAGATAGTCCTATGGTTAGTCTAATGAATCTAAACCCTGAAAGTGAAGGGTTTGTGCAGTGTCTGATAAAAATTAATGTCCCATGGGAAAGAATGAGTCCGCAGATGTAACTTCTTTCGAAGAATGCACGACTTGCAGTGTTGGGAACTGTCTAGTTTAACATGAGGGTGTGGTTTCCTGCCATTCTTAGTGGGATCTGAATGTGGCATAATGCTGAATATTTCATCCCTTCTACCTGCTCCTTCTCTGTCTTGAACCTAACCAGAGAGCAGTCATGGAATCAGTTGGAACAGTGCGTGGATCTGACAAGAAAAGTAGTAGTTCGTTAACATTTTGGCATGTGCACCCTCACTGCACAGTGGGAAACCTTAGTGAAGGGAGAACCTCTCTGTGTGCAGCGGCCTGTTTTCTGTGTTTTCTTTTTCTTTCCTTTATTTTAAGATCAGGTTTGTACACGGAGAAGCCACACCCCGGTGCTGTAGCTGCGTGAGGCTTTGGAAGCCCAAAGCGAGGAGCTGCAGAGCTCTCTCCCAGGCAGGGGTTTGCACCATGGTGCCCTCCCTTGCCTTTTTACCCGCGAGTGTTTGTGCAGCTGTGCAGGAGGAGCAGCTCCCGTCCACTGCCTTCTGCTGGCTGAGCCTCCAGCTGGACCTCTGTGCCCTGGTCCACTTCACAGCTGGAGGAGGGCAGAAATGGCTTTTTCAGCTCAGTCCTGGCTTCTGTCATTTTCAACTGCTCAGGGGATGTTTGTGTTCTTGTTCTACAGCTTCTCAGGGATGTTATATTATTAATTCTTAGTGAAACAGAACATAAAATTTGTCATGTTCTGTCATGCTTTGTCATTTGTCACTTTAACCATGAAGTACAAATGTTTTATTTTAAATATTTTTAAAGATGCTCATGTAAATGCAGAGACTTGTTTTTTTAATTTTTTTTTTTTTTTTTTTTTAATTGGCATTTCAGCTTTGGCACCTAGGTATAGTTTGTAAAAGTTCATATGTGTTTTATTTTAAAACAAACATTTCCTTAGAACTACAGATTCTGGATGGGATCTTCCTTTTGTCATCTTCCCTTTTAATTTGGTTCAGAGCTACTGAGGAAACAAGCTTTTAATACTCTTTCACAGATCTTGAATTGTTACAGGAGTGGGATTTTTAAATGGTTATACAAGCAACGTTGTTCTTTTATTTTCCCCCAAGCAGATGCATGTCTGTTTGAAAGGGAAACCACAGCTCAACAGTTTTTTGCTGTCTATATACTTGCTTGATATTCGGGGATATAATCCTACTTGCTTAGAAAGGTGGAAGGCAGTGCCCTGTAGGAGTCCGAGGCAAGTTTGTTTCTTCAGGAAATTGGATATGAAGTGGATACTTGTGTCTAGAGAGTTTTGAAATGCATTGCTTAGTTGGTATAGTGGTTATTTCTGGCTTGTTATGCTTGGCAGCCACGCTACTCATCAAAGCATGACATTTTTTAGTTACAATTTCATTGATGATTTCGTGATTCTTCATACTACAGTGGGCTTCAAATTGTACTTCACATTGAAACAATGAGCAGAGGTGACAAGACTGAGACTTTGAGTGCAGTTTAGGGATGCTTTTCTCTGTGGACTTCAAAGAGCCTGTTAGGGAAAGGAAAGGATTAATTTTCTTCTGGCTCCCAGGTGGGGAAGCTGAGATGGAAAGAGGTCAAGTGGCTTTTTCAAGGTCTTAGGACAAGGAAACAACTTCCCTTCCCTCTTAGGCTGATGGCAACTGACCATTCTGCCCTGGGCAATGCTGTCTGGAGGCGTTTGTGAGCATCTCTTCCTTGTAGTTCCTCAAACTGATTTTTGCTTCTCAGTTTTTTTGTTTTTTTTTTTACCGTTATCAGCGCTGCGTTGCTGTTCTCCCTTTCTGTCTTTGTGCTTTAAGGCTAGAACACTGCTCTGTGAAAATGTGGAAGCTGGTTCTCCAGCACTGAGGCCTACAGGAGGCTGATAAGAGTTAGGTAATCAGGAAAGGCCGTCAGCTGTCTCATAATCTTAATTTTTATGTTTCCTTATAGTACATTAACAGAGATATTCTGGAGTGCACATGCATTGAGATAATAAAGTGATGGCAGTTGTTAGTCCCAACAGTTTTGGGATGGAAGAGGCTATTCACCACATTCTGGTACAGTTTGTCCAGTCAAGGTATATGGCCTCAGATGGGCCCAGCTTTTCCTCTTAAAAGGATGTTCAAGTTTCTAGTTAGGAAATGGGTTTTTTGCTAAAGATAGGGTAAGAATCAGCTGCCAGCTGAAAAATGATCACTTTTCCAGGACTGCTACTTTGTCTTCTCTTCACACAGACTAAACAATAACTTAGGCATTTTTATGGTACAAGTGGCAGCTCATCTGTTGATGTCACAAGACATGTCAGGGGTGTTCTGACATGATACCTGACTGAGGGGTTGTGGGCATTACATATTTTGGCTCTGCTAAGAACTGGGCTAATTGTCCTTGTAAACAGTGGTGTGCCTTATTGCACAAACTTGGTTTTGGAGGTTAAGGAAAACCTCTGTGGGCCCTTAAAAAAATAATGCCTTGAAACCTATTTGTGATCAGCTGTTTCAGAAAGAGTGCTCATCTTGTAGTGTGTAGGTTACAGGAATCTGAGGACCCTTATTTCCCCCCCTTGAAAATAGTATTTAAGGAAGATATTTGTTTTGGATTTTTTTTCCTGAAGAAGCTAAAAATATTATGAAGCATCTGTATTTCATGTTTGCATATCTTTATTCCGACCAAAGATCTCAAAAAAAATACTGGCTACTTCTGCAGTGAAGAAGCTCTCTAATTAGTCTTAAGCCATCTGGTCATTGCACTTTTGAAGTACTCCTTGAAATTTCTCTGTGAGCACATTTTTAATGTCCTATTTAGATTGCCATGTGTGATGGGCCAACAGCAGTATTTCATTAGAAGTGATGGACAGGAAAGGTACACAAGGTCCTCCTGGGTGAAGTATATGTTCTGTAATATTATTTTATTAGGTGGTACCATTTAATAGTGATATTCTGGGCACCATACCACTTACTTGCTGATTTACTGAGAATTTAGCAAAAGCATGGTTTAAAAAAAACCCAAACCATTGCCTCACAAAAACAAAAAACAAAAACCAAACTAACAGAAAAACACCCAAAACAACAACAAAAAACCCCCAAAAGACCAAATCAAAACAAAACAAAACCAAACAAAAAACCAAAGCTGAAATAGAGAGTTAATTATTTTAATTGAGAGTTAGCATTAAAAGTCAAATTGGTAGTCATTTGCTGTGAATTTGGAATGTATTCTTTATAAAAGTGATTTCTGTTGGTTTATTCTTCTACATTTTACTAGGAAAGGAAAGTGTCTTTTTGTGAGAATTTTTTAAAATTTTCTAGTTACACTACTTGAGAAATCTGAAAAATCTTTTTAAAGGTAGATTGCAGTTGCTTTCCACCTATGGTAGCTCACCCCCTACAGTAATTACTAAACTGTAATATAAAAGTTCAAGCATATTTAATCATATTTTCCTCTGACCTCTTTGGTATTGATTAATAAAGAAATAATTCATTATTAAGTATTTCAAGGCAGCTTATTCTGCATATTGATTTGAAAATAATAGTTAATAAAAAGTGAATCGATTAAAAGGACACAATCTCAGTCCCATTTCAACCTTGTAATTTATTTTCTTTATAAATCAACTGTTTTCTGTTATGTGTACATATATTGCGTAGCAGCAGGAAAACTATACAATATCACCAAGTTCCAAGTGTGAATAAATACTCATCTTCTTTAATGTTGTAGACACCATATATCTAAGGATTGTCTGTAACAAAAGCGATTAAAAAAATGTTAACAAAAAAGTAAGTTTTTGATAATCCCTTCCATATCAGAAAGGTGCTGTTGCTTCTTAAATTTCTGTTATAGGTGTAAAATGGTCATCTGATTGCACACTGAGGACCAGATAGTTTGTGTGAAATTTTGGACTATTTCAGTAGTCTAAAAATAGACTGAAATAGTGCACAATTCTAGTTTACAGAGAATGAAAGGAACAAAATGGCTTATGAACATTGCTATTAACTGCTCTGCAAAAATTACTGTCACAAATTTGACACAGATTACTAATTTCACCAGTATCTTTACAGATGAGGCCAGTGATTTTGAATACCCCACAGAATAACCATAAAATAAATGAACACTGAGACACTTTATTTTCCCTAGGTGCACTTAACTAAATTAATGGAACCAGCATGACAACAAGAAGGAAATCCATGAACCTCTAAATGAAGTTACGACTTAGTCAACCTGAGGTTTGAGCAATAATAGTGTCAGAGGTGTCTGTTCTTCTGTTTGCAGTGAGCAGTAATTTCATAATAGGATCAGGGTGAATGTAAGCTGTGTGAGCCTGCTTTTTTTATTGTATGGTTTTGGATTTATGTAGCTTGGATTGAGCATGTCTTATACTAAAGTATTTAGTATAGTTAAGTATCATCTCTTGATATATTATTCATTTCAGTTCATGAAAATTCTGAAAATTCAGCTGCAGAATTGCAATTCTTTCCCTCAGAAAAGAAAACTGCTAAAAATCATTACATGATATGAGGAGAAATCTTGAAGAGACTGAATTGAAAAGGTTCAGAAGGAGACTGTCTCTAAAAGCTAAAATTTTCTGTCACTTCATGCTGCAAAAATATCTGTGTTCAAGATGGCATTGAACACATATGAGAAAAAGAGAAATTTTGTATTGGTCATGTTGCATCATTACTAATATCTATACTTTTGGTAGAAAGATAAGAGATAACTTGCCAGGTTTTTTTATTTTTATTTTTTAAAATTTATTTTCCTAAAGGGGATTTAATTTTGTAATGATAGATCAGCTATATTGCTTTCAGTTTTTTTTGCAACTGAGATATTTGCAAGTGAATAATCACATTTCAGTGTCTGGGTACAATTTTGCAAACTGCATTTTTAAGTGCCCATTTTAGATGCAGCTTTTTTATCAGATCTTGTGCTTGCTGCATACCAGTTTAATTGCAGAGTTTAAAATGAAGGTTGTCATTTCAGTATTGATTGAACTTTCGTTCCCGTTTCTTCCCTTGCATCCTGAGTTGTGGATGGTTGAACACTGTAGGCACTAAGGTCAAAAGGACATGCTCGAGGTCAACCCGTGCTATTATTCAGAAGTGGAGAACTGGTAGAAACATTGCAAAATGAGAGCTCTGCTCCTTTGGTTTTCTGCAGGATGAAGAGGGGAGCATGCCTGCTTTGCCAAGTGGGAAACGTGCTTTATCTGCTCTCCTTGGCTTGTGAACACAAACATTGATTTCTTTAAAGGGAAGAGACCTTCTGTGAGTGGTACTTCTAGCAGTACCTCCTTTCCAGAGTCAGGAAAAAGACACCTCAGAACTTCCTTTGAATTGATACACAAATCGTCTTTATTGAAAGTAACAACCAAAATTTAATATACCTGCATAGGCATTTTTGATCATTCTAGATGGAAATCCCTCTTGGGCTGAATGTACTATTAACCCATGGCACCACAGTAGTTATGTTAAAGTTTGGTTGTTAAAAGTCTCAGAGGTCTGTGAAGATTCCTTTTTAAGAAGCCTTTCTTTCTTCCTGCCCCTCATGATTTCTTTTTAATTCTGTCCTGGTGTGAAGCAAGTGCATGCAAACAGCAAACTCTACTCCTATCAGGTGTTTGCATTAGTAAGAGGAATCCTTTATATTCAGTGAAATCCAACTGCTCCTGCTTACATTTAAAATAAATAATGAAGTCATTACAGTAATGGGTAGTTACTAACGTGGAGGAAAAGTGGATCTAATTTGTATGGGCAATGTGCTTATTTATGTGACAATATTTACATTTTAAACTCAGCAGGGTTACAACTGGCTGTCTATAAAGCAGAGAAGACAATCTATCCTCCTGTGCTTCTTGAAATTTTGGGTATGTGGGTGAAATCTGTTTGTGGTTGAGTGAGCCAGTTTGATAATAAATGGCTCAGCACTTTGATACTTTTCCTGTGTTCTCAGGAAAGTAAGAACTGAAAGCACTGAAGAATAAATTCTCTTGTCTGTGTGAGAGACAGAATGCCTTTCAGTAATGGAAAGGATCTTCAGTATCTCAATTCCATGAAAAGAATTCAGAAGGCAGAAAACGGCAGTTTCCCTATATAATTAGTGGTAAAATTTGGCATGACTACTAATGTAGGCAAGCACATGATTTAACACTTTGCAGAACTAAAGGCACTTGATCATCTTGTCGAATTTATGCAGAAGAAAGTTCATCCAGACAAAACCCACTGGATCTGTTTTTTGTTTTCCACATGCTATATATTTCACTGAAAGTTCTCATTTATGTCTGAGAAGAGGTTATTTGTAGTGTTTTGTAAAATATTTTCTATCTGTAATAATACCCATTTGTGTATTATATTGAATATCTAGTTTATTTTATTATTAATCTTTTGAATACATTAGATATGGGAAAAAAATTACAGTTCTTGTTTTAGTTCCACATTTCCATTCAGATTCTCAGTGTCACAGTGTAAAGGAGTTGTGACAAACTTCTTTCCTATTTGGTAGATGAATGGTACCTGGAAGGAAAGTAATGGGGTTTTTGTTCTTTTCCCCCCTTAGAATGCCAGAGCAAGAATTGTCTTTATAAGAGACTGCATTGAGAACCATAAGGGAAAGTAAATTTTCTTTTTATGCTGTTTGTGAGTACCACAGGAAACTGGTGGAACTAGCAGTTCAGAATTATAAAAGTGAGGAGGAATGCATGGGAGACTACTGAGGAGTGAGTTCAGCACTGACTTGGGACTTGAAGTAAATTATTTGATACCCCTTGTGGAAAGAGGTAATCCTACAGTGCTGGTGTGACAGGTAACGTGGAAGCAGATTCTCCACATCTCTCTGGGGGCTGCCTCAAACTGTCTGCAAAACTTGCTGTTTTGAAATGAGTTCTGCTTTGGCCAGCAGCAGATGCAGAAGAATGCTGCTCTAGGCCCTGCCTCTGCTCTGATTCTGTGTTGGTGGAGTTTGCTGTGGGGCAGAAGGTGGCTGTAACCTGTGAAGTGGTAAATCTCATCACCACTGTCAAGGGGAGCAGATGTCACCTGTCAGAACCAAGTGGCACTGGAAGGCCACAGCTGCCAGCACTACTTCAGTGTTTGTTCCCACTGAGGAGTCATCAGAGCCTCGTTCCCTGTGGCCCCTGTGGCTGTGGGAAGTGACAGGGAGTGCAAGGAGCTTGTTGCATCCAGACACTTCCACGCTGTGTCACACAGAGCCTGGACCTCCCCCACAGGGCTCCTTTCAAGTGTGCTTCAGGCTGACAGGCAGTCTTTTGTCTGTGTGGTTGGTTTGTTTCTTTAACATGCCAGAACAAAAGAAAGCTGAGTGTCAGACCCTCATAATTGTGATTGTCATACCATGACTGTAAGGGGTGGGTGATATGTGTCAGGGTGCCTTGGAGGGGACGAGACAACAAATGATCCTGAAAGCTGTGCCTGGATCTCCCTTCAGAGCACATTTGGACAGCTCAGGAGGGACCATGGGAGAGAGGTAGCTTAAGTTCAGTACTGGTGATGGGGAGAAAATGTTCTCGGGCAAATGAAGGAGAGATGCAAATGGATAGAATGGTTATACTTGCAAACAAACTTTTTTTTTGTATCGCCATTTGCTTTGTGAAAGAAGGGGAGAAAGCCACAAGACTTTGTAGAGGAACCCTTTGATGAGGTGTGTGAATAGCCTGACCTGCCCTCAGCTTTTTAGGTTTAATTTCCATTGGCTACTTTGGGTAGGGAAGGAGGGACTCTGCTTAATTTTTTTTTTTTTTTTAAATAATATTTTCAAGATGGAATAAAGCCCTTAAGTTCAAAAGATTGAATATTTTACCCCTGTTTTGAAGTGATGTCAGATTCTTCAGCCATATTCTTCCCTCTGTTATTTTTTACTCTCTGAAAGTCCTATCATTTCTTTTTTTTGTACAACATGTAAGCGGGCTAAACACTTCAGTTCTCTTTCCAGTGTGTGCGTTCTTCTGGAACATAGCAAACTCTAAAGCTGTGAGAAACAAAAGCTTCTGGTATCCTTCAAAGGGTATCTACCACATTTATTCTGGGTTATTTTGAGAAGCCTTTTGTTCTTCTTAACAAATGCATTTCTGTTAACCAATTATAATGCCTTCAAAATCACCTCTGACTGAACATCTTCCTCCAAAAATGGGGAGTATTCTGGAGCTCTCTCAGTGCTCCAGGTTGGTATGGATGAGATTTACTAAGAAAATGTTCTTGGCCTTGAGGTTCCTTTATCTGTGTCTTCAGTGTCTCAAAGCAGTTCCTGCAAAAGCCAGTTTTCTTTCTCGGGCAACCATTTAGTAATAATGTTTCTTTTTTTTTTTTCCTGTGAAAGCAATAGTGAGTTATCAAGGTCTTTCCTGGATTGGAGAATACTTGAAATTTTGTACCTGGTTTCAATTCCAATGTCAATGACGTGTTTTGGAGTGCTTTGGCAAAATCAAACCAAATTTTTCTGTGAGCAGGTTCACTTAATAAATGAAAATTTAGTGGAAAGAAAAAGTGTTATTTCTTGGATGAAGCTGACAGATGTTATTAATGTAAAGTAAATATACAAAATTTCTACCTTTTTAACAGAAGTCAAATCTTTTTTTTAATCATCCCTGGCCTTTCATCAGTATTCAGACCTTGTATCTGTTTAGAGCATGAAAGCCGTGTTTATTGTTTTCATGACTGAATCTTTATTATTTTGTTTCTTTTTTCCTACTTTCCTGGAAAAATATCTTCTACAGAAAGAGGTTTCATGAACTGTCTCCTGAAATCTATGTTTAAAGGAAAACTGCAATGCAGAACTTGTTTGTTTATGACGTCTGCTGCTTTGTGAACGGTGAACAGAAGTCAGAACAGATGATCAGAAAAAATAATAGGTTTAGTTTTGGTATTATGTGTGTTTCTGTACAGAAATTGGAGGGGTCTTGGTGAAATGAAGTTGTTTGAGGAGAGGAATCTATAAAATGTCAAAACCAAGATAGTCCTAAGTAATGTTGTTGTTTTAAATCTTTCTGTGCAGTTTTTGTAGTTTTGTGAAAGCTGAAAATTTTTCCTGTGGCATGGAGAAACTCCAGAAGTAGGCAGAAGTCCTGCAGGAAAGCTTGACTCCAGCTTGACATACTTTGTTTAGAGGAAGGTTTGATTGGGAGGGAGTTAAACGACTTCCACTGAGTTGGCTGAAAATGAATCAAACCCAGCTTTTTGCTTTAGATACATTTTCTTTTCCCTGTTGCTTAGTCTGTATCTGAGATCATGACACTTTCAATCCTCTTGATATTTGTTTATTTATTTAATTAATTAATGATAATTTTTGGCTTTGTTCATGAGTTTTAGAAAGATCAGGGTTGAAGATTTGCAGTAGGGCAGCATACAGAAATATTTCTGCTGCTGTGTGTGACACACACACATATAGTGTGCTTACAGAACCCTCCCTCCAAGGATATTAACTCAGAACTTTTCATAGACAAATAGTGCCCCCAAAGATACTTCAAAATTGAAAGGGTTAGTGATTTTTTCTTCAATATTAGTTAATCCTACTGTGTGTCTTACCTTGAAGAGAATTCAAACCAGACAGATTTTTATGTGCCTGCTGTACTAAGGTATTAGCATTCACTTGAAAAGTTACAGAAGTGCAAGTCAGTGTTCATTACAGCATTCACCTCTCTTTGAAAGTTATATAAATGTGTGCTCTGCCCATCTCCATTCCCAGCATGAAATGATTATACTGTGTTTGTGTCTAACCCACCAGTGGATTCATGCAATTCTATTGAAAGTGGCGGAGTTTCTTTGCCTACAGTTCTTCATCTTAATATGCATTTTTCCCTACCTAATCTAACCACATAGAGCAGATGGACTTGGTATTATCTATAAGATGAAGAGCATCTAACAGGATGCTGCTTATTATCTTGTTTTTCAAGCTTGCTGTGATTCATATTCCTTTTCTTGCATACAGAAGGAATATGGGATAAGAAAAATCACTTGAACTGAAGAAATTGCAGTGTAATTGAATTTTGAACATTGATTTCTGAGTGTACAGAAAATGAAGTGAAATAATGTACTTGAGCAGCAAATTACAGGAGGTAGGACAATGTACAGTGCCTTTAAGAAGCAGGTGTTTGCTGTGGAGTTCACTCTGCATACAAATGTGCTCACATTTTGAAGTTGGTTAGGAACAGTTACAGGGGAACAGGAAAGCTAACTGGCCTACTACTGGCTTTTTCTATTCAGAACAGGTTTGAAAAAAGGGGGAAAATATAATAATGCAGGGAAAAGCTGGGTTTTGTTCACACTTTAAAGTCTAAAGCAGGAGGGGAGAACCAGAAGTACGATTTAAAGGAAATTGCAGTAGTGGTTGTTGTAAGTATACACAAAGGAAGCCTTGCACCATTTTCAGTCTGGAACATTTAATTAAACAATGCCTTTGACTCAATTAGTTTATGCTCCAGCATTCTTAGTACATATAGTTTTAGGTTATTTTTCAAGTGTACAGCTGTTTCCTCCCGCATAACATCTGGTAGGAAGGTGCACTGTGGTCCCAGGAGCAGAGTGAATGGAAGAAGGTTTCTAGGCCCAAAAATTTTAAGCACCTCTAACTCAAAGCTGCAAAGATAGCTCATCTGACAAAGGCCTAACTGGTAATTTCACAGTGAGTATTGACCTTATCAAAATCTACCCAAAATCTTTTAAAGCCCTTTGATCATCCCATCACCCCTGCCAGACTGTTGAGCCCTGAAACCTCAAGACTTTCTCTTCATGGAGAAATGGTATTTGACTAACTGGATCTGCTTTCATGGGGAAAATAAAATACAGTCCACCTGTAGTCTGTTTGAGTATGCATTATGATAGTGCTCATGTAACATAGGTTACTCACCTGTGGGCAAAGGAATATGCTGGAGAAGCTTAGAACACCTTAAAACATTTATACATATATAAGTATGCTAAAAATTAGCAGAAACAGTGTTTTGGTGAAATAACAGACTTATTGAACCATGTCATAACAGATGATTGTGATTTTTTTTTCCTGATCTACCTTATTTAGATAGAAGGCTGGATCTGCTTAAAAGGACACATTATTTTAAACAAGGATTTGTTCACATTTTTGGCTCTTGTTTCAGGGGGGAATGATATCCTCTAATGACACTTGTTTAAGCCAAAATAAGTCAAGTCAGTTGTTGGAGTTTAGTCATCTCACACATGTTCTGCTACAAGAGGAGGAAAGAATACTCTCCTGTGTTGAATTATCTCAAATTTCATTTAAGCAATAATATATCAACACAAATAAATAAAAATAATACTTTAAAATAAATTAAAACCAATAAATAAATAAATAAAATGAAGAAATTGGAAGGATTTGACCTTGGTGAGGAAGAGCCTGTCAGTTTCAGTGGGAATTATCATGTATCACATAATCATAGGCAGGATTGCAATTGTGCACAGAAGACACAGGCATTAGAACTTATTTTCAGAACTATTCAGGTGCTTGCATAAGAGTCTTTCAGAAGTCTTTTCTAAAGATTGTACTGGGCACTCAGGCAACTCTGAAAACCTCTCAGGACTGAATTACCTGTTACAGAGCAAATACCAGGACAACAGTATCACTTACATCAAGGTACCTGGTGTATGAGAGCTTGACCCAGGAGCTGAGACTGGGAAGCAGCACCTCAGCCTTATGGGCTGGCATTTTCTTACTCAATGCTAGAAACAGAAGATAGAGAGTTTTATGCTGTTGAGCCTGTGGACTTACCAATTTTAAGGAATAGCTGCTGCTGAGACAAAGAAATGTTTGCCCCATAGCAATTCTTCACACAGGAAGATATTAAAACTGTACTTCCAAAGGAAGATTTAGCTGTCACAGAGTCATTTAGGGGGTGACATTGAGCTGAAAGTTCTGTGATTCAGGTTGGTGTGTTACCCTATCTGAAATTCAGTTCTCCAGAGAGATTACAATATCTAAATATTTTACTTGTGTGTAGTATTTGCAGGCCCTGCTAATTCTTACAAGTTTCTTTGGAAAGGCTTGGACATGTGATCAAGCTGCTAAGTATTTGGTCTGGTAGCTGTCCATATGCATGAATAGCAAATATTTAGTAATTCAGTTTATTTTAGATTGCAGTAAGGGGATTTAGTTGCATTACCTTTTATTTGCTGCTGGCTAAGAGCCCTCACTCGTTGTGGTGGTGGTGGTTCAGCTTTCGTATCTTGAAGGGTTCTGATTTCTCTGGGAGGTTCAAATCTGCAACACTTCAGTCTGATCCTTATAGTAGATTTCACTTTGGTGTTTTTGTCAATGCAAAGTCTTGAATTTCTTTCTTGCTTTCATTTGAAATAAACTTTTTGTTGTCATGGCTGCAGAGAGGAACTCAAAAGCATGAGCCCTGCTGACTCCTAAAACCAGTAAGCCTGCATATTTCTGTGAGGAAGCTTGGAACTAAAGCAAGTGCTGTGATTTTTTTTCCCCCTTGAAGGTGAGGTCGTCATTTCTCAATGGCCAGGACTGCTTCTGTAGAACAGCAGGGACAGGAGGGGATTAGATGAGTAGGATATATTGTCAATGTATAGTGCATTACATTACCCGAGGGCATGGTCACAGTTATGTGGCTCATTCTTTACAGGTTCTTTTAGTGTGATCTGTTTCTGAAAACCCCAGCTAGAGGAGCCTCCCAGGAGCTCAGCTGCAGTCCTTTGTTACTCCTGAAGTAGAAAGCTTTCCAGGGTCACGTTTGATTTCAGTTAATCTGCCTTCATGTTTTCCTCACTCCGGTGGGTCTGTGCACAGGGTACATTTGATCCTTAACCTTTTTTCACATGCTTTTTTATAGAATGTTAGGAGACTTGATGCTAGGAGATGCTGGAAGCTTTGACTTTGAGCAGAGGCAGACACCCAAGTAATTGTCTGACAGCCAGGCTGGGGGAGGTTGCCTGAATGTGGGGTATTACGTTGTGTGCAGACCTCTTCCACCACCATCTCTCCTGCTCATGTACCTAAGGAAAATATCAGGATTTGGGCTTGTTTTACCTTAGCTGCTTCTCTCACGCTCAGTGTTTCTGAGTACCCCCAGGAAGCTTCATCTTTGTTCCTGCAGTATGCCCTCACTGTTTTGCAGTTTCCTCTTGCCTTTCTTGAATAGCTCTTCTTGTTCTATTATTTCCTTGCCAGTAGCATTGGTCTGCTGGCCAAAGGCTTGAGATGGCATATAAATGAGCAGAGTCTTCTTGTTTCTACCAGCCCTTGGAACAACCTGGGCTTTACATCTCTGCACTTAAAAAAGTGGGAGTGGGGAAATGTTTTTTTGTTTGTTTGATTTGTTTCACTATTTTGACTTTATGTTTTGGGAGCCAGGGATCAGTTATTGTATCTTTTACAATTCATACCACAGGGAGCTACAGTATTTTAGTATTCCTTTTTGTGTCTCATCTCTAAAGCATGGTGACAGTGATAAAGCAGGAGGGGCAAGTGACATGAGGGGAAATAAGCACTGCAGTATGAAACATATATTTTAATTAAAATTGATCTTATCAGATATAGGTCCTTCTACCAGATACAAGTTCTCATATGGTTCTTTGTCAGAAGATCTGAGAGGCCCCTGAAGACTGGAAATGTGTTGAAGCAAAAATCTGGGATTTTATTTAAACGAAAAGAAAAAGAGTTGATTTAAAACAAACCCACAAAACAGGAGCAGAGAAAAAAAATATGCAAACAAACCTCACCCACCAGCTCTGCCAACTTCCTGGCCCCTCTCCCCTTAAAAAATACCTACAGCTGTGGACAGAATTGTCTCTGCAGAATTAATTTTGAAATTTAAGTTTGCTGGCTTATGCATCCAATATTTATAATTTCCACTACACTGTTGCATCCTATGTCCCTCCCTGTTTTTAAATGTTCATGCATTTACTTCCTAGAGGTAAACCCCACTATTTCAGAAAGATTTTAGAAAACTCAGTTTTTAGAAGAGCCCTCTGCTTCCGGGCATCTAGCAACAGGACAAGAGGACATAGCCTGAAGCTGTCCCAGGGTTGGACATCAGGAAGAATTCATGGAAACATTGTTCAAGCATTGGAATGGGCTGCCAGGGAGGTGGTGGAGTCACCATCCTTGGAGGTGTTCAAGAAATGACTAGACAGGGCACTAAGTGGTATGGTCTAGATTGGTCAGAGTTTGGACTTGATAACCTTGGAGATCTTTTCCAGCCTAAAAGACTCTGTGATTTCATGAAGTCCCTTGAAGTGAACTCATTGCTATTTGCTTTCTGGTCTCGGGCTTTGAAGAAGCCATTTGTAATGACTTCTAATTAAATTAGTTCTCACCTTTCACGTTCAAAAAGTGCTCCGGGGTCTTTGTGGTCATGTTCTCCTTCTGGCAGTGAAGCATTAGACTGAAACTGTAAATGGTATTAACCACCTTTCTTGCCAACTGCTGCAAGCAAGCAAAATCACAGAAACAGAAAAAGTACATTGAATCAGTATTTTCCACTGTTGCTGGGTTCAGTTTTACTGAAGGCCTTGTAGAACTTTAGGGTGTTTGTCTCCAGTTTGGCACTTGGCTTGCTGAGATTTATGGTGTCAGGAACAGCCTGTTTTGAGTTACACACCTGATGCACCTTCTGGGCTGGAGGAGGGGGATAGCAGCACTGGTATTGCAGTTGAATTTTTAACTCTGGCACCTTCTTTTAAGATCCAGAAATCCTGAGTGCAGTAGAAATAGGAAAGACACAGCAGAGGTGATACCCCTTCCCATTAGTGCTTCTTCCAGCCTAGAATTTTTGGTATTTGTAGGTGTGGCTGTGGAGACAGGTAGGATGGAGATAGGTTTTGTAAAACTCTTAATGCTCAACAAAATTAAGAGGGAAAATGTCTTTGATTAAGAGAGTGCTTCTTGAAGTCTATCCTGATTACAGCTGCGTGTTTCTCCTCTCCTGACTCGTCCCAGCCCCGTGTAAGGTAGCCTGAGGTCTCCTTTCATTTACTCCAGTTGGCAGTGGTCCCTGAGGAGTTGTGTGCCACCTGGCCATGGCTGGAACAGGGCTGGTCCCAGCCCCTCCCTTTCCCCACCCTGCCAAGGCGCTGTGGGCAGGAGGGTGTGGGAGCTGATCTCTTGGATCAAAGCCCACCGGGTTCCCTCCAAGTGAGGAGCCCCCAGTGGGGAACCTGCTGAGACTTTCCTGTTTAAGCTGTGTGAGGTGCAGAGAAGGGATGAACACATTCCAAATACTTCAAATACTCCCTCATCCCCACAGTGGATGCTGCAGTGCAATGCCCTGTAATTTGAAAGACAGGCACAAGGAGCTCTGGCTGAAGTCAGTGGGTTTTATCAGGGACCTTCTCTAAAGGCCCTCTCAGAGCAGCTCTGCAGTTTGTTAGTCAGAGATACTAATGTCTCTGCATCTCTTGCAAAAATGTTACTTGGATGAGCAAAATAGGAATATTTCAAAGAAAATTTAGTTGCCTTAGTTAATTTACAAAAGATGAGTTTATTTTTCATCTTGCTGGAAAGAGTTTTATCATCCTGTTTCACTTAGCAGAGTGTATATGAATAGTAAATGCAATAAATAATTACAGAATACAGTGTAACATGATAAATTGAGGTCATAATTAATTCAACCTGTTAATTTTTTCTTTTCCCACTCCTCTGCATCAAAAATACTTTAATAATTGCTTTTAAATCTACACTTCTTGTCTCACGCCTTTAATATATGCCATGTTTTGGGAGTTGTTATTAAAAATGTTTGTGCTGAAGTGTAGGAATTGATTCCTGCTCCACAGTAGAGCTGTTGTTTCTTTAAATAAAAAGAAAAAGGCACATCCATGGATTATATGCACTTACAAATACATTTCTAGTGTTACTTTCCTGCTTCATGCATGTATTTAACTTTGTGATTTATAGCCAGGCTCAGTATTGACTTTCATCTTTGTTGATGGCAGATTTAATGCAACCACACTTACATGAGGAATTGGGATGTCATTGCAAGAGTTTACAAATAAAAAGTGTTGCTCCAATTCATTGTACCTGTTCTAAGAGCACAGGTTTTTATTACATGGGGAATTATTGTCTGCAGCCTTATAAATAGGCTTATCATCCATCATAGAAGATGCATCCTAAAATGTGTCATGTTGTTTTGACATAATGTTATCAGACAGCAGGAAAAAGTATTTTTTTTCTTTTTCCCATATTAACCTTTAACTTCACCTTCATGTTGCAGTAGCCTGTTGTCAGCAAGAACAAGTTTCACTTTAAAGTTCAGCAGACTAATTAGTTGCAAAAAAAATTCATTATCTCTCTGTTTTACAGAACCTGAGTGGGTTTGAGATTATAGTGGACAAGAGTGTATTAAATTGCATAGCTAGAAATCTAAAACCTTGAGTAAATATTGATTGTGAAAATGAATTTTCAGGATTTTTGAGCATCTGGATATGTTCTGTGCAAATCAACTGCGCAGTTTTGTATCTATTTAGTTTTACTGAGTAGTTACAGAAAAGATTAGCCTTAAATAAAAAAAAAAAAAATACACACTGTAAAAATGCCTTTAAAAATTTTATATCCTTTTTATAAAAAATTGTACAGTACAAAAAAATATAAATGTAATTTATGCTGGGATCTCTCTGTCTATCTGTCTACTAACAGAGTAATTGAGAGACCAGAGCCTTTTTCCAGGAGATTGGTGGCTGAAAAGTGCAAGTGTGCTGAAGAACTGCTGAGCTGCCATTCCTGAAAGGCTGCAAGAGGGCTTTGAACCCCTTGGGAGAGAGCAGAAGGTGCTCAGAATTTTTGTGAGTCAGTTGCAATGGGAAGAAATTTAAAGATGTGTTGTCCATGTGATGTACAATATCAGTCACCTTTGCTGACTGAGATGATGTAAGTTCAAAGAATTGTAATTGGATCTTTAAACACACAGCTTAGTTAAATGTCACATTTTCCACTGCTTTCAAAAGAGTAAAGGTCAACTTTTATCACTTTCTCCTCTGTTGAAAAAGACCTTGACAAGGGCCTGGAAAAAATGTGTGTATGTGTGTAATTTTCTCAAGGTATTTAGGCAATTTAAAAAACAACATAAATGTTCTAGCAGAACTGGAATTGGTGGTAAAAGTTTCAAAACATTGGTGTTCAGTGGAATATTTTAATTCTAGAGGAGATTTTGCACATCCAAATACCATAATTTTTGCTTCACATCTCAATAATTTTTGTCAAGAGACTATTTTAACGTGTAAACACAGTCTTAATATAAAACCCCACAATTTAATAGATTATGTGACCATGTGAACTCACATTTTTGGCCTACATTTTTACATCCTAAAAGCAGTGTATTTTTTCAGATTTCTGGGTATATTTTCCTGACAACGTAAGGCCAGGATTTCCAGGTATGGTTTCCTGGTGGCATATTCCCTATTTTACACAGCTTTGTAGATTTCCATTGGCTGTGCATTAAACCTAGGGAGTTTGAAAATGTTCCAGGAAGTTTCCAGGAACACGAGGAAGAAGTTCTTCCCTGTGCAGTGACTGAGCCCTGAAGGGACTGCCCAGAGAGGCTGTGGAGTCTCCCTCACTGGAGACATTCCAGAGCCTGGGCACAGTCCTGGGATGACCCTGCCTGAACGGGGCAGCTGGACCAGATGACCCCATTGTGGTTCCTCCCATCCCCCTTCTGTGATTCTGTGCTTCCAGCTGTGCATTGTTAACGTTGATCTGGATTTCCAGGGGTTTCTGCCTGTGCTATGGGACAGCAAGGCATCAGGAATTCAGGTCAGTGGGGACAGAGCTGGCTGTCCCAGTGACACAATAGCAGGGAGTAGGAAATCTCCCTGGAAGCAAAGAGCTTGTTTTATTTTGGTTTTCTGAAGGAAGTTTGCAGTGCATTGTCTGAGTAGGGTCAGGTGTGTTTTCGTGGTTTATTTGTGTGTGGTGCTGTGTTCTGAGCTGAAGTGAGGCCAGACTAGGAAACTTTTGGATATGACCTGAATATTCCCAAAGTTTCCACTAGTACATGTTTAGAAGTGGGTTTATAGCTGTTGTCTGGACTTTTAGGTAGTTTGTGGGCTTGTGAAGAAAACAGCAGTATTATAGTTCTGGTTCATGACAGGTTTTGTGGAACATCACTGCAGAAATAATCTGTCTTGACACGACTGTGGGGTGCCAGTCATGGTTTCATAAAGCCAGGTATGCTTCTCACAGTGCCACAGACGAACACAGATTTAGCTAATTTTTACAAGTGAATAAACTACAAATCTCAACAGCATGTTTGCGTCTGTTTCAGAGAAATTTGGAGATTATGTGTGGTTACCAGCATGTTACTAACTTTCTGGCAGAGCAATTAAATTTTTTCCTTTATCCCTACTTGGGCCAACTGGGACTGCTGAAAAGCCTCTGTTTCTAGATCACTTCTCACAAATTACTCTGCCCTGTATTCTGTTTGTGAAATACCAAGACATCTTGTCCTTTCACCTGTGTAACAGCAGAAAGCCTTAGAGTAGTCAGGGACTGCAGAAGGAATGGGATTTTTGCCTTGTAGGTGATAAATAGTATGAGGGGAATATAAAGCCAATCCAGGCTGTGTTCTGTATACTTCACCTGCCTGGGAGTGTTCTGTAATTAGCCTTACACGCAGTAAGTACCCAAGGGGAGGTGAAAATCACATTTTAAAACCAGATATGGATAAACCTGCGCAATAAATTGATGCCTGACAGGCAATTCTCTGAGCTTTTTAGCAGCACACTTTGATTGCCTTTTGGTTCCTTTTTCATCCTTGCTCTCTTTTTACCTTTTCCCTTTTATTCTGTTTTTATGAGGTGGTGTGAGCGTAGGGTTTTTTTTTTTTTTTTTTTTTTTTCCCCTGTCCTCTCTCTGTGGATGCTTGTACAGGCTTGTACGGCAGGCTCTTTCTCACCACGTCGTGCATGATCAGGTGATGGTTCTGCAGAGCCAGCAGCTCTCAGCTGGAGCCTCTCAAGAGGGCGAGAGAGGGTGGGTGGGGCGCAGGGCGCCTGCAAAGCTCACGGGCTGCGCCCTGGAGGCAGATGTTCGCTCTGCCCTCCCTGTCCGGCAGGAGAGGGCAGAGCTGGAGTCCGTGTTTGTTTCTTCCGCAGGGGGCACAGGGTTTGCGGTGCGAGGAAGAAAGGAGCCGGGCTCTCTCTCCTCCTGCCTCTTTCTGCTCTTTTGCTCTGCCTCCCTTTAATGCGTTTTTGGCTGCCTCCTTCCCGACTGGAGCTCCGGGGACATCCTTGCAGTTGCTACCTACCTTCTTTGTGTTTTGCAGCAGGAAAAAAAGAAAACAGACTGTAGGGTTGAAATTTTTTTGTTGTTGTTGTTGTTGCTCAACTGTGTTGAAAGCAGACCTTTGCTGCTGTGTCTTATGTTGCTTATCAGTACATGAAGCCTAATGCACAACTGCTTTCAGTACAGCTAGTATTTTGACATATTTTGGTCTCAGGCACATGGCTTTGAAGCAAGAGCTCATTTTCTCTCCCACTCAGCCAGAGAGATCCAGAAGAAGGGTATTCTTCATCTGAGTCCTTTCAGAATTTGGAAGCAAATTTAGAGCTGATGGCTTTTGACAAAGCCACCCCTTCTAATGAATCCAAATGGTATTTGTGCAGTTGGTTTCCATCCAGTTTTAAACAAAATCTGTTCTCTTCCTGGAAGTTCTTCCTTCTCTTTACTTCTTCTTGAAAGGAAGAACTGAAATGGAGTTTTTTAGCACCCATTATCTATTTTTGGTATAGATCACATCAGTTGTGACAAGTTGCATATGTGGCTTGCATATGGAAGTCAAAGTGTGACAATGGAGATCTCAGAGTGCTTTGTGTCTGACTTACAAAAACTACCATGTACGAGGAATCTTTGGTCTCAGGTAGTACACAGACAAATAAATGTGAGTGGAATACAGACAATAAAACTTGTCAGAGAGGATAAAGTCTGAGAATATTAGTTCAGAAATTGTGGCTGTTTATTTCATCTAAGTAATTCAGTAATTCTTTTCATTCTTTAAAAAGCAGTATCCATAAGAAGAAAAGGCAGTGCCTTTTATGGCAGATTGTGCCAATTGAAGCAAAACCCACCCATCATCTGTGAAGGAAAAGGATTTTGTTTCTGCTTTAAGTGCTAATTTCAATGCAGCTTCAAATTTGGAGCAATCATTATGTAAAACTGCCCATACTTTAGCTCATTTTTACTGGCTTATACAGTTTCATAAACCTGCAGAGACAGATATGACAGAGCAGCCTGTCTGGCAAAAGCCCAGCAAGAAAGCTAAGTGCTTAAAAATTTGCATTCATCTTCTTTTAGACAAAATACATTAGAATATTCCTTTATACCTGAAATGAAATTATTGCTTTCTTGAGCTGCTGTCATGTTTGTTCTATTATTTTCCCCTTCACTTAACGAATCCCAGAGTTTCAGGATTCCTATTGACATAGTGATTGCAATTGAATATAGAAGAAATTTTTCCAACCCTTTCACACTTTACCTGCTTATTTGAGAGCACTTTTTATCCATCAGTGTTTGAATCCAGTCCTGCTTTCTTGCTCTAAACAAAAAGACTAATGAAGGGATGTATCATCTTGGAAATAGAGAATGGTATCTGGTATTGAAGTGGCAGAGGGGGAAAAAGGAGCTTCATGTATTTGCTAAGTAATCATCCCTACTTTGTCTGATATTATGCAATATACCTGTAAGATAAAGCCTAACAGGTGTTTTATGTTTCATGTGAAATTTAGCTTAAGCTTTCTCGTGAGAGAACCATGGAGGCTTCTGTAGGTTTTGCTGCTGCCTGATAGAGTGAGAAAATCTGAGTTCCACCAGAGGCAATACTTTAATTTAGGGGGAGTCAAGTTTTACCAGCCAGTAATGTCTTTTCACCCCTCTGGACAGAAAAAAAAAAACCAAAAAAAAAAAAAAAACAAAAAACACCCAAAAACAAAACAAAACAAAAAAAAACCCTGTTTCACCATAGGAGTCTTTGGTTTCAGAATTGCACTGCCCTGAGCCATCCCCCTCCAACATGATAATTTGGATCCTTAGCATGGCTATTCCTAAAGGAGGATTATGGAGAGCTTCAATGGCAGTGAGCCCTTCTGCTGGCAGTGCTCTGAGCTGGAAACATGAACATTTGACTCAAGTGTCCAGGCTGTGAAATACACATTGTTCTGATGTGTTTGGAGACAGCCACACATCCTTCACTGCAGCTGTGATTGGTCACTGCAGTGGATGTTTAATTTTGGTGATATCCTGTTAACAGTCCTGACCCAGAAATCATTCTGTCTTCCTTAGCTGGTGATAGTTTAGATACATGCAGTATTGCCTCTCAAATTTGTCCTCAATTTTTAAAAAGGCAGTGATGAGAACATAAAATTTAAAATTAAGTGTTACTGTACCACCTGTTAGGTTGTTTGATGTGTTATTTTTGTTATTGTCACTGTTAGTTCTTTCTAATGTTTACTGTGAATTTTTGTAGAAATCTTTTATCCATTTCAGCTTACTCTGTCATTTGTTCTTAGAAGCCCTCTGTCAGCCTCCCTTGTGTTGGTACTGGGAGGCACAGACCTAATCACCTTTAATCTCTTTCTGATACTCTGAATATTTCAACATTCTTTGACCCCTCCCAAATGACAAGATTTCCAGAGTTTATCTGCTTGTTTTTTAAAAATCCCTATCTGAACAAGTTTTAAGTTCTTGAAGTACAGAACCAAAGAGCTAGTTAAATTTCTTCAATTATATGAAAGTATTTGCCACCTGCCTACAGGGATACCTGGAACAGAAGTTCGTGGGGTTGTAGTATTCTCTCCCTGCTCTTGCTTAATAACTGCATCACTGTGATCTCAGGCTCACTTGCTTATTCCTGGTGATGCCCAAATTCCATTTGGAGCTGCAGCTTGTCAGGACACACACCTTACTTCATAAAATTGGTGTATTTTCTTGCTCTAGATGATCTTGCCCTTTGCAAGATCATTGTTAGATTGTTAGAATGCATGTTTTCAGAGAGCTTGTCTTACCAAGAGGCTCAGGTTATTTTCACCAATAGCTGGCTTTTCTCATTACTTGTCACTTTAATGATTTTTGGAATGTCTACAATTTTTTCTAGGGGGGTCTTATATTGCAGGTCATAGAAAAACTGTTGCAGAGCTCTCCTTTGAACTTGGAAAACAGTTCTCTACTAAAAATTGTATTTTAGGATCTACAATTCACAACATTTATTTAATTTAATTAATAGTTCATTGGGTTTTTTTTATAGTATTACTTTTAAATTTTGTTTAGGTAGATTTACTTAAAACTGCCAGACATCTCCAGTAAAGTGTTGCAGTTATAGCAGCCTCCAAAATTTGAGTGTGCGTGTGGGAAAAACAGACCCCTGTCACAACACACATTTATTTTACACAAAGGAAATTGATTTTATTTTTTTTTTTTCCCCTGACTGTGGTTAAATGTTTTGGGGAAGGAAACTTTATGTATGATATTTCTGGTGCTGGAGCTGAAATGCTATGAAACCCATAAACAGAGCTTTTCCCCCTCCCAGCCTCCAGAATAACATCATTATGGAGCACTGTAATCAGGCTCTCAAAGGCCAATTCTGCAGTCTCTCTACACAATTGCATTGTGTTTAGGTGGCAAGGCTTTTGTGGTGGGGTCTGCAGGGGTGGCCTCTGTGAGGGGAGAAGAGGGAAGGATGGAGCACAACCCCTGCTCCCCATCCCTCTGCACTGCCTGGGGACGGGATACAGCACTCAGAAATGAACTGAAATTGAGCCTGGGAAGAGGAAATGGAAAGCATTTTAAATTTTCTGCTGTTTCTCACCATCCTTCTTGTAGTTGTCAGCAAATTAAATCACCTTTCCCCAAGCTGAGTCTGTTTTGCCTGTGACAGTAACTGATGAAGCAATTTCTCTGTCTGTATATTGACCCATGAGCTTTTAATCTTGTTTTCTGCCTTTGTCCAGCTGAGGTGGGGAAGTGAGGGAGTAACTGGGTGGGCATCTGGAAGCCAGCCAAGTCTACTCACTATAACAATACAGATTTTGGACACAAAGTGTTAGCAGCCTGGTCACCTTGAATTGGAACAAGAATGCATTGTTGTAAAGGGTTATTTATGATAATGCTGCTCACACTCATGAAGAACGGTATTGGATAAATCGAAATATTAAAAAAATACTAAGTTATACATGTGCTTGGCAATAGTTATGGTGGATGGTTGTTCTCCCATCCCTGTTGTAGCACTGAGTCGATGCATTCAGTTTTATTCTACTGCTTAATGTAGTTCAAAAATATTTAGCTGTATTTTAAAGAGGTGCTAGTTATAAGAGCTATTTATGATTGTTTTAGTTATCCTTTGTTTTGTTTTGTGGCTATAACGCTTTTTCAAATACAATTCATGTTAGTTTGGCTGTAGAAGAAGTAGATTTTTGACACTTTTGATAATTTAATTTTTTAGTGTTTTATAAAGCATTTTAGCCTTGGTGAAAACACCTACTCTTTTATGTTTTTTACTACTGGTGCATATTAATACTACTCTTCCCATAATGAAAATGGAAAAAAAAAAAGAAGAAAGGAGGAAAAAGTGCCAATATGAATGGAAGATCTTTGTAATTGTTTCTTACTGCAAGCTCCATTCAGCAGATTTTGAAAGAGCATATGAGAAAGTAATGTTGATCATGAATTTCTGATAGTTTATTTTGGTATGTGACCAACATGAAAGTTCCAAAATTAAATTGCATATGTTGAGAAATGTTCTGCTGCCAAATTGTACTAACAATTTACAGTGAAAAAGACTACATTTATGATTACTGTGTGGATAGAGAGGAGCAGGAGGAAGATATCTCCAGGTCTCTCCAAGGGGTCTGAGGAATAAGCAGCTGTGAACTCCTTTCCTGCTCCACAGAACAGTATGTTTTATTTTTGTATTTTCTTTAATACCATGTATGTTGTGTCTCAGGTTGGAGATTTTCTGTTGTGCCCTCCTCATGTGGGTTAGCAGGAGGAGATGTGGTATTGTGGCTGTGGTTTCATACACTGTGGAGACTTTATTTCAGTTTAAAGTACTGTTGTGCTGGTTGAAGGCCAGCAAATTAGGAATTACATTGGCTTTTACATAATGTTTACTTATATCTCTAAGAAACAGAGAGTTTTTAATTGAAAAACACATTACTGAGTCCTGGAACCTCCAGTGGTGGTGGTTTTTTTTTAATTTCAAAGAAATAAAATGGTCTAGGATCAATTCACCTGTCCTGCTGGGTGGATGATGTGAGCGCTGGCTGAAGTTAAACCAGGTGTTGCATACTAATAATGAGAATTTCTTTTTTCTCTGCTTGCAACAAACTTGTCTGCTGAGATGGCTCAGAACTTCCCATGCCAGAGGCTACTGGCAGGCACAGGTGCATGGCTGTGGCCTTCTGAAGCTGGCAGCAGGTTTGCTGCAAAGTCCTCAGCCCCAGGGTAGCTCTGTGGTACTGCAGGATCTGAATGTGGGGACAGGGGGGACTGGTACATCCTGAGATGCCACCGAGATGAGACCGTGTGGACTGGATTCCAAAGAATTTGGGAGGCCTGGATGAGACAGTAGCATTGTGTCACCACATGGATGAATAAGCCAATAATGTTAATAATCTTTGTTAATGACAGTCGTCTGTATTCTTCAACTGGGTTGGTTTGAAAATACTTGGAAGTAAGTTCTTGAGTTTAAAATGTGTTGCTCTTGTGTTGCACCTGCCCATGGAACATGGTGTAACTAACAGGTGACCTTCTCATCCACAGCATAATTTCTTGATTGAGAGCTGATTTGGTTCTCCTGTTTTATAGAAGAATTGAACCAATGCCTAAGGCAACAGCTTTAAATCAAGATTTTCTGGCATAACTGTGTGGGGTCCAATTATCGCAATATTCCTTTCCAAAACAGAGCCTGGGGCTGCAGTACCACAAATCTGGGCTAAAATTTTGAGTTAATTTATTTTCTTTCCAACAGCTTTATAAATGAAGAAGAAAATGAAGGACCAGTAGGATAAATATCTTCCCTTGTGCATTATTAACACAAATCTCTTGCATGCTAATTGGTTGCACCTATTTAAACCAGTGTACAGGTGTAATCTATAGAAGCCATCAGTTATCTAGCTGCCTAAGTAGTGGAGGTTATGAAATAGTATTTTGCCCTGGGAGACTATCTTAGTGTATTGAGTCATGAAATTACATAAGGTCAGAATGTTTTCTTTCCTTTTTTCTGTATAAAACAGCAGAAGAAGAAGTGTTAGAAAAGTTCCCTGAAAGGTATTTAAGCATTAAGTTTTAAGGAGTACGCTGGCAGGAAAGGAACTTTGCTTTTAAATGCTAAACTTACACAGTGCCTAGCCCATGATGAGATAGGACTTTGCTTGTTACAACTAAGAAACTTCTTGGCTTTGAAACAACCAGCTTTTAAAGAATTTATGCTTTAAGATTTTAATAATAATTAAATTACTTGCAACTGTTATTTTGGAGATGACTTTTGAACTGTGAGATGCTATATAGTCTGCCTGAGCTTCATAGGCAGATAGCACTTGTTTCTCCCGTGCTGGAAGAAAAGGAAAAAGAAAAAAATTCAGATGAAGATCCTTGGAATTTGGTATTCAACTCCGCATTTTTTCAGACACTGTCTTTCTCATTTCCATATATAAATGACAATGAAGTTTAATCTTTAAGAGAAAACAAATTGTAGCTGCAGATTTGGCCGTGAACTGCTTGAGTTACGAAGCTCTAGTAAGAAAATTGCCTGTGTCTTTTAATTGTAAGTTGTGCATAAGTAATGTTTTTCTCTATCAACATAATGTTTCAAAGACATAGCAGATTTGACTCTGTGACATAGATGGCAGAAATTATGTCCATACGTTTAGTGCTAAATTGTGAGATATTGGCTCCATGTAATGGCAAGGTTCTGTTTTAATTTTTGCCAGTTTGCAAGCAGTAATTGCTGAAGAATGAAAGATTGATTTCCAGTTTCTGTTGGGACTGGGCTTCTTTCCTCATCTAGTTGGTAAATGCAAGCAAATGCAAGCAATTTCAGTTTGGTATTGCCTTTCCCAGAGGAAAGGCAAACCATTGTCCTGTTACAATAGAGGTGATTATCGCTGGCTCTGTTTAAGCTGTCCAAAATTTTCTCTTTTCAACAGTAATAATTCATAGTAGTACATAGAGCTAAGTTGGTTGAATAAAACCATGAAAGAAAAAAGTAAATGTAAGAATTGCAAAGTCAGTCATCTTATAATTAATGCTAAGCTATCAGATCATGCTGTGACTGAAATGGCTTTAAGTGGGTTGCTGAGATGCTTGTGCCATTGTTTCAAAGTGGCCCTGTTTGCAGCACAGTAATTTATTGAAAATAGCCTGCTTGAACTAAGAGTCTTCTGTTAATAATTACTGAAAAGAACTCATGACAAGTGCTGCTGGCCTCGAGTTTCTAAGTATTCTCTTTAGAAACTCCTCAGAGGCAGCATTTCTGGAAATTTTGCTATAGGTAAACAGAGCTGAGCTGTGTAATTGATTTTATGTATAACCTATCTTCTGGCATGTTTACTTTTAATGTTGAGCTGACTTGATGGTTAACACTAGAATATCTCACTGCAGTTAAGAGTTGTAGTTAATATCTAAGAGATTTGTGTAACTTCTTTTATCTCCTGCTTTCCTTTTATATAAATATAAGCTGTATAAAAATGAACATAAAGTATTTTTGTGGGAATAGTCATTATGAGAGTGTCCACTATGAATTAATCACATGCTGTCACAATTACATTAAAATATTTTTCAGGATGTGTACCTTCAAAATATTTTCGAAGTTAAAGTGACTAGCATTTGGCTAAACAATACTCTATTGTCTTGGAATAGTAAGTATACTATTTATAACCATTTCAATTAAAAGGTACTGATAACGCTTGTTGACTAGATGTCTGTTCAAGCCCTGTTAGGAGTTGGGAGTTTTATGGACCGCTTTCCATTTCCCCATCTGTTTTTGTAGTTGTATCAATTATTTACATTTATTTTAATAATTTCTGGATGAGAAAGGTTTCTTACAACATCCTTGGAAGCTGGGGATATGGGCATCCTTACCCCAAACTACTATTGCCATGTATTCACATTCAAGTCTAATTTCAGACAGATGCAGATGAAGTGATGCAGTGTTAATTAGCTCTCCCCTGTGGGCTGTGTTGTTGTGTGATGGGATCATTAAAGCCGGGAGGAGCCTCTGGAGGCTCCCAGGTGGGTTTTGAGTCCCTCTAATGGCAGAACCTCGGTAGCCTGTGGCTGTGGGCAGCCTGCTTCTGCACTTACTCCCTCTGCAGTGTGGGATTTCCTTTGCTGCATCTTGGGATCCTTTCATTTTCTTCCTGTGCATCTGTGATGACAGTCTGGCTCTGTTGGTTCTTGCTGTTGCTACATCCTCCCTTGACTTCTCTGCAATGTAGGTAAGTTCTCCCAGATTCTTGTATGTCCACGTGCTGCACCCCACTAGCCACCTGTGTGGCTCTCTGCAGAACTCTGTCCTGGTTTATCTTCACGTAGGGCTTGGATAAACTCACATTTTTACAGAAAGGAGGGTTAATCAATGTCATATAACTCGGGCAACCAGAAGAGAGTGAGGAACAAACATGAATTTTCACATGTTGGTCCGTAAACAATATAAAAAAAGTTCTACTTCATCTCTGTCTAGATATGGTGACTGTAAATTAACAAGATTTTTGATGTGTAACTTCTGATCCTAATTAGCCCAGAACTTTCCCAGGATGGTAGGAATGTGAATATACCAGAGTAACTGCAACTGACCGTAGCTTTTTTGGGTCTGGCTTCTGAAAGCAGGGAAAAATAGGTATTATATTGGCTATAAAATGACTTAGAAGGAACTATTTGCCTTCTTCATACTCCTACTGGCAGTTTATTCTGCTTGCTATTTTATGAGCATCTGTTTCTCAAGTAAACTACTGAAATAATTGAAATAAAATACTGAAATATACTGAAATAATAAATAATCAAATAAACTACAGAAATAATTGCTGTTTCTCAAGTAAACTACTGAAATTGGATTCTTGAAATAATCCAAAAATTGCCTTTTTCATAAAACAGAAATCTTAAACTTCCCAGTTTGTTTGTTAGGTCTTAAATTTGTGCTTATTTTGGTAAATGTTATGTATATAAGGCCTTCTGTGAAATACAGTTTTTGTGAATAGTATCTTGCTTGTGCACTGAATGCAGGGTTAGGACACAATGAGCCGAGTGCTGTCAAAACAGCCATGTCACCAGCTGAGTTGTCACACAGTGAAGTATTTGGAGCCTGCTTATGCCACTTGGTTTTGACAGTGGCGTTGCACACCTTTTCTCCTTTGTGACAGATTTGAGAGCAAACATTGTATGGGGGAATGTAGTAAGGCCTGCAGTATTCTGCTGTTTGATGAACCAACAGAGTCTGTGGCTTTGACTTTCAACAGCTGTGCATCCAACCTATTCAAACATTTTCTTTAGTTTTGTCACCTGGAGCGGTGCAGCCAACAGCTTTGTAACAGTTGTTTGAACACTGGGTGCTTACAGGTCTTGTGAATTGCCCTGTGAACCCAACTGAGGCTCTTCTACTTGTATCAGCTGAAGATCCTGAAAAGTCTTGAGTCTCTAAGACTTGTTGCACTCATAAAATTAACCAGATAGAGATTTAAATTTTTTTTTTTGCCATTGTCAAGTGTGCAATGCATTTATGGTGTCCAGGGAAAGAACCTAAAACTGGGTTTCATGACTAGGATTGTAATTATTTTTTTTCTTCTAATTTGAAAGAAGAAACTGCACAATTAATGTAAAGTTCACTGGCGTATATTTGAAGTGTAGACCTCTTCAGTAGGTTTTGGTAATTAACCTGTTTTAGCCACTTGGATTCTTGGTACTGTGTGATGATATTAGGCTTAGGAATAAAATGCTGAAGTTTCCTTGAGCATATCTCAGCTGTATTGATTTTAGTGGCTTTATGCAAAAAAAGTAAGAAGAGGTAGATAAACACACAAATAAACATTTTAGTAAGTAGCATTTAGTTTCTGGTAACAGAAAGGATGCATGAGCTTGCAAATGTGGAGGTGAAAAATGGAGGTGAAAAATGGAAAAAAAATTGATTCTTACTCTGGGAATAAGTACAGAGAAGACTTTCCTATCAGAACAGGAAGAGCTTTAATAGTACTAAAAATACTTGTGGACAAAACAAAGTCAATACAAATTTGCAAACATCTCAGTTCTTGAATATGAACATACTTTTGCCTTCTTACATTTAGTTCTAGGTGTAGTCTAGTTTCTGTAAAAACATGCAATAATTTTGTTCTTGCTAGTTGCTAGGGCTTTTTTTAAACCAAGATTTAGACCTGTAATGATGGACTAATGTAGAGTGATATAGAGGGCATATATGAAGCATTACTTCAGGGCTACAGTAATGAGCAACTGCCCTTATCTTTGGTAAATAATTTTTGGAGAGGAGAATTTGGCCTAAGTGGTAACTGTCCCCCTACCCAACATGGAAGATCCGTCGTTGGTTGGGTTATTGCAGCTCTGAATGGGATAACAGATGGGTTCCCCTCATCTAGCAAAACAATAATGTTGTTTCTGCCTCAACCAACAATTCTGAATTGAGCAAAATGTGTTCTTGGCAGCCTTCATGGACCGTTCTCAATCTAAGTGGGCAAGTGGGGGTGATGGTTTCTCTCATTTCCCTTGCTTTCAATTGCCTGCACTTGATTTTCATACTGTTCTGATTCTGTGTCAAAATGTGACATCTGTAAATCCATCAATTGTCTTTCTTGAGGGAACGTCAGCAGCTTGTTTCAGACTATGATAATATTAAAATCCTGTGTTCAGCTTTGAGTCCCTCACAACAAGAAAGTCACTGAGGTGCTGGAACATGTCCAAAGAAGGGAAACTTCTCTGGGAGCTGGGAAAGGGTCTGGAACCTGAGTCTGATGAGAGAGGTTGTTTTGTCTGGATAAAAAGAGGCTCAGGAAAGACCTTATTGCATTACAACCAGCTGGAAGGACAGCACTGGTTGCTTGTCCCATGATAGGACAAGAAGAAATGGCCTCAAGTAGTGCTGGAGAGTTTTATATTGGATAATAGGGAAAATTTGTTTATGGAGGGGCTGTCAAAGAGAGGAACAGGCTGCCCCAGGAAGTGGTTAAGTCACCACCCTGGAAGTATCTAAAAGATGTGGACATGTGGCACTTAGGGACATGGTTTAGTGCTATGGATTTGGCAGTGCTGGGTCAGTTGTTGGTCTCAATGATCTTAAAGGTTTTTGACTTTAAACTTTCCCTTTTCTATGATTCTCTAAGGGAGTCAGTGTTACCTTTCTTCTCAGTGTTCCCAGGAGAGGTTTTGCTCTTGGGGCAGGGAGTGACAGCTAGGTAACAGCTGAGTTATAGAAGCTGTCAGACAACTGTAAAGGAGTGAACAGTTTGACTGTAAAGAAGTGAGAACTACTTCACTCTGGGAGGAAGTGAGGCTGCATAGGACCAGGCAAACCTTCAGCGTCCAACTTGAGTATTTTCCATATTTTCTTAGGTAGCCTGGATAATCTTTGATCATCCTTCTGTCAGTGAGCGTTTATTGCCTGTTCTGTGGTTTTGCTTTTTATTAAAATTTGTATTAGAACACAGGGAAGATACTGGGGTAGCATTGCCCACTCACCCATGAACGGCCTGTCACTGACTTGGGTGGAGTGTTGCATGGCAGCAGGTCCAGGCTGGGCCTTGGAAGTGCCAAAGCCACTGGTGTTACTCCTCCTTCATTAACTGGATGAACTCCACGTACACCACTGGCATAGTGTTGTAGTCCTGCCAGGCCCCATCTAGATATAAGTTGTGTATTTTAACAGCATAACTCTGTCTGGGAGATGGCAAATTTCTGGTTAAAATCTCATATGTTTTGCATAGCTGGATATACCAAATGCCCTTCAGCTCTGTGCTGTGGCTGGGATAACTCATCACTACTCCAGTGCAACTGCTGCAGCCTGGGGGTCTTGTTCATTTTCATACTGATTGGATACCTGCCTGAAATTCCCAGCAGGTTTCTGACTGAGACGTCAGCAGGCTATGGCAAGTCAAAATCCATTAGATTTGTGACGTTTAACTGAGAGATCTGTGATATCCTGGTTCATTTTCATTGAAGCCAGATGAGTTATGCTCCCAGGAGCAGCTGTAGGCTGGCATCCACCCTCTCTTCAGCAGAGGGGTGGGGATGTCAAGCACCTTTGGCATCTCGGTGAGAGCTGCTGGATTTGTGACCACTGGGAAGCTGGATGAGACTGTCCTGAGAACATTTCTTATGTGGGTATTTCAGCTACAGCAACAGGGCAAACAAATGAATGCCTTGGTCCTTTGTCATGGCTGAGACATTTTAGTACAATGTGGTGGCTGAGCAGGAGCAGAGCCTGGGAGAAATAGTGCTGGGATGAATCTTCAACATGGTGGATACTGGACCAACACCTGTTAGGTTTAGACTTCTGTGGTGGAAAAGATTTACTGAAACCTACTTTGACTTATATGGAGCTGCACCTTTCAGTGGAAAGAGACAATCTTGCGGTTTTAGTGTCTGTCTGCCTTTTATTAGCTACCTGGGATGAAGTTTCAAATCTCACCTTGGCTGGGAAGCATCAGTATTTTTGGGGATGCCCTAAATAATAAAACAGCCTCCTCCACTTCAAAACAGATACGGTTATTTAAAAATCATTTTACATACATGTTGTAACATATACATAGAAAGAGATACTTATTCTAATATGGTTTTGGGTGTTGTCTCATGTACCAGTCCTGATGTGGTTATTGTCAGCAGAGAAGTTTTGTGAGCAGGAGTTCATATCACCAGAAAAAAAGAAAGGATGCAAAAGTTAAAACCTTACGTTTTACAAGGAAGGGTGCTCAGTCACAATTAGTTCTGGAAAATGAGAGTCACTGACTTTTCAACAGAACTTCAAGAAGCACTACTTTGGTATATCTCATTTAGCACCCCATTGACAAAGGGATGAGTATGGGCATGGTTGAGGTCCACATGAAGTGGTAGACTTCAAAAATTTATGGAAATAGTGCCTCTTATCTAAAATGCCTGGGGGAGCCTAGGGGCTACTACTTTATTAGGTTCTGCTGAATATGCTGCTGGTTTTACTCTAAGCAAACCACATTATTTTGTCCTCAAGGAGTCAGATCAAAACTGAAGGGTGTGAACCTCCTGTCTTTAAGCAAAAGGTTGTGTTTTTTGTTTCGTTTCATTTTTTACTTTTGAATTTCAGTGTGAATAAGATTTTGTCCAAATCATCCAACAAAAACAAAAGTATTGTAAACAAAAGTAATGCTGCCAAAAGTCTTGTATTCAACACAGATCGGAGATGAGTAATTTTAGCTTAGAGATTTGGACATAACCAAGTACATTTTGAGCAGGTTAAAAATGAAAGTAGTAATCTTCTATTTGAAATGTAATGGTCTGCTCTGCAGAACATGTCATGACTTGCCTGCAGTGAAAGAATCATGTTGGGCATATGCAGTATTTAAAATAATTCCTTTAAACATGTTTGAGGTTCATCCAGTGCTCTGTGGCAGGGTACAGCTGTAGCAGAACTGGAGATTCTCTGCTGGAGACTCCTGACAATACACCAGTGGCTTGCCTGCAAGCTTGGGATTTAAACAGAACAACTTTTACAATCAGACTTCAGTTTCATAGTTTATTTTGCTTTTATTGCAGTCATCAGTTTTTTTACTGTGATTATTGGGAGGTAGCTGGGACCTATTGCTGTTTGGGTCCAAAGAAAGGTGAGTAAGCTCGTGAGTCCAGTAGCTCCACTGTGAGCACATTTTAGGCTGAAGGCTTAAAGTCTTATTTCTAACATTAATCTAAAATTTTCTGCCTTAAAACTCAGTAATAAATTTCACATTTACTTATATCTGAATGTGTTATTTTCACATCACCAGTGAAAAATTTAAACAGATTTTTGTTGTTTTCTGGTAATAGTCAACTCCTTTTTTTCCCTCATGTGAAATATGTTTGTGATTTCATGTCTATAGTCAGCCAGCTGTTTTAAAAACTGTTTCCCTTCTTGCTTGAGATGTGTAAGTGGACTCACAAAGCATAGCAGATAGGAAAAGGTGGTATGCCTGGGGCATTTCATTAACTAACCTCTTGAGTCTGAAAATGGAGATGCTGCAAGGATGCCTTTTTTCAGTGAAGTCACAATACTGAGACTATTAAGGGGTTAACTGCTTACATCTGTGCAACTTTTGTTAATGCACAGGCATATTTGTTGGTTTTGTACTAAATGTAAAGAAAGAAGGATCTGGTTCTGAAAAATTACATGTGCCATGTTTGTGTATAGATCTTTATGCTATGCTTATCACTAATCTGCCTATCAGCTGGCAGTAAAGAAATTTATCCAGATTTGCACATGTATATAATCACTTTATATTGTCCTTCATGGAGGTGTATTGTAGAGATGCTAATTAAGGTGAGTAGGTTTTTTCCTTCTTTTTATTTTCATTATATGGAATATTCTTGCTAACTTACAGAGGTAAGCTGCCACCATGTATAAAAATATAACTCTCATATATATATATGTATGTATCATGCATATCATATTATACCACATATAAGACGTTCAGTTTCTTGAATGTTCCATATCAAAGAATAAAAACCATCTGCAGGAATAGGTTTCAAGTCAAGGTATAGCAGTTAATTGGTTTGTAGCCTCATATTAAAAACATCCTTCCCTAACAACCTTGGTATGTTAAACATCTCTTAAAAATAAAGAGACTGTGGTAATTTTATTGATGGCTATGGGAACATGCAAATTGTGTTCTCTGGTTTGTGCAGTTTTCCCATATCATATAAAGGTACTTCAAAATATACTACCCATTTTAGGGATCCAATGAAGACTGAGCAGCAAGAAAGTAGTGTCCTTGCCTGAATCACTGTAATTAACATCAAGTCACTACTTGAGAAGTTTAATTGCTAAAAGGGAAAAAGAATGGAGGTCACAGGGAAAGAAAATCTCACTAAAATATGTCATAGTTTCCCCTAAAACCACACAGAATATTTTGGGCATTACCTTTTCATAGGGAGATAGATGTTTTATTACTACAGTTCCTTGCCCAAGAACTTGTTCCGAGTAATACTGACTTTTTAATGAAATCTCTGAGGACATAGCTGTAAATTCAGTGTGAGAAGCTTGCGGGACTTTCCAGAAGGGAAGGTGCAAGGGAGAGGGTTTTTAGCCCTGCTGGAGTTGGTTGTTCTCTTTGTAGATTGTCTACTCATCAGCTTTCAAACTCTGCAATTAATTTTTTCACAAAGTTT
Organism: Promerops cafer; assembly: GCA_013398275.1. NCBI lineage: Eukaryota > Metazoa > Chordata > Aves > Passeriformes > Nectariniidae > Promerops > Promerops cafer. The sequence goes on along the minus strand of VZSE01001438.1, from coordinate 94,880 downwards.
TGTTCAAATCAGTTTAGCTATTTCCAAGAGTGAAACAAGGAAAACACATGTCTGTCAAAGAAAAAGAAAACCAGACAACTTTTGTCTGAGAAACTCTTGGAGCAAAGACTACAATTGTTGATGTGTTGTTCTCCATCTTTTTTTTGAAAGATATGCCTAGAATAAGCCCATTTAGGATGCTGGAATCTCTCTCTCAGGAGAGATTTCCTCAGACTTTATCAGTGAAGTCCTGCTAGGATGCTATCTCGCGCGGGCCCTGTCAGGTGTTTCTGATGCTTGAGTTTTGGCACCAAAACCGAAAACAATTTTCTTGCATTTGGAGCCGTCCAAAGTGTCTCTGTGTTACCTGAACCACAGCGTGAGAGTGTGGAGAAATTTCCTGTCGTGATTCACGCGGGGACAAGGGCAGAGCCGGCAGGGGAGAGTGAGGAAACGGATTGGAGGTGGGTCGGAGTAGCGGGGGGAGGATTCGGAGCAATCCGCAGGGACCAGGGAGGATGCCTGGCTGGGGGAAGCAGCGGGGTCTGTGCGGAGCGGGTGTGAGCACGGAGGGTGCTGTGCGTGCTCTGTGCAATGAGGCAGCGTGCGGGAAAGGGCAAGGAACTGGGAAGTGGTTCGGGAAAGCGCACAAACCCCCTGGGCTGCAGCAGGGGTAGAGCTAATGAAGGGGCACAGCAGTGCCAGGGATGAGCAGTGATGCCAGGGAGGAGACAGCGAGAGTCCTGCCTGGGGTGCGGGGGGAGGGGAGGCAGCTGGTGGTGACACTGCCACATACACACGAAAGAACGAATTAGTGGTTTGCAGGCTCTGTCGGTGCTTTAAATTTAAATTATGTGTGTTGCTATTTTAACTTAACACTTGCGTTTTGTGTTTATGTGCAGGGGTATCATGCTACCAAAAAAA
>VZSE01001438.1:27942-93959 GCA_013398275.1 Promerops cafer | reverse complement strand
AAAAAAAAAAAAAAAAAAAAAAGCATGGCTTGGATTCTGTTTTATCTGAATATGCAGGAATCTGCAGCGATTCGGAAACTGATTGACAGCTGAATGATTCGGGAATTGATTGACAGCTGAATGAGGCACGCTGGCTGTGAGTGTGGGTGTGAGGGGCCAGGCAGCGCTAGCGGAGGGTGACAGGAGCTGGGAGCTGTGATGGATACCTCCTTTTCATCCCCCTCTGCTGCCGCGGCTCCCGGAGCGCCCTTCCTTTCCCATGCAGGGGCTTTTATGTTGTTTTTTTCCTTTTCAGTCAAGCCTGTTAAAGTTGAATGCAGCCCAGCACCAGTAAAATGGTAATATGAGCCCATGCAGTGTGTGGCACTGGATAGCATCTCCTCAGGACAGCCAGAAATTCTAGAAGGGGAAGGAGAGAATGCAGGTGTATAGAGTTCCCCATTAGCAGCCATTATGGCTTGCTAATGGGTAACTTATTCATGTCCTGGTGCAAACACGTTGACTGTTTTTTTTTTTTTTTTTTTTTTTTTTTTTTTTTTTTTTTTTTTTTTTGTGTGTGTTTGTGGCATTTGTTAATGAGAATATCTGGAAAACTATTTTTAGAACAAAAATACTTGCAGTGTATCCTCCATTGCTCTAATGGGAAATGTATATTGAACAAAAAATGAAGACTTTTTTAAAATGTCAGTCTTAATTTTTTTTTTTATTATGAAATTCCAGATGTTTATTGTGAGAAATTTAAATGAGAATTAAGTTTTTAGTAGAAGGAAATCAGTTTTCTGGGAAGCACCATGGCAATCAAATTATCAAAGATGTACAGAAAATGTATGTACATTTTTCAGGATAATATATGAATTCCTTTTTGTTCTGTCTGTCACCACTGCAGAAGTAACTTGGTGGTGTCAGCCCAAATGAGAATTTGAACTTCATCAAACTGGAAATAAAACTTTTAAATATTAAAAATGATAAAGTGTTTTGGAAAAGCTTTTTGGGATATGAGCAGCTCTGTGTTGGGACAAGACTCGCTTGCGTTTGTGGTGGAAGAGGAAAGTTCCAAAGATCTGTGTGCTTTGAAAGGCTTGTTGAATGGAGAGAGCTACTATTTTTGTTTTGTACTTCCCCCTCTCTTTCTTCCCTGAGTAACCCATGCCAGAGCTAGGGAGAGAAGGTGTCTCTGTCCATTCAGGAAATATACCCTCTCTTTGTCTTTCCCATTAGTTTTGAGACTGAGAAGGTTCCACTGTTTTTCTTGTAACTTTTTCTCTTGTAATATCTCTTGACTGATAATGAGACAGTGCAATTAACGGAATCAGATAATAAACAAAATCATGCTAGCACCATTGCTTTTGAAGAAAGAAAATAAAAGAAATTTTGAAAAAAAACCCATTAACTGAGTTTGATAGAGGTTTCTAAGGTGTGAATTGACTTGAAGATTTAAATCTCTATGTTCTATATGTTATAGCCCTTACTCTTGAACATAGGCATTTAGAAAGAAAGGGTTAACAAATAAATTGAGAGTTTACTTGGGAATTACCATCATAATGGTAATTATGATTCATGACCAGAACACTGACAAGACTTCGGGAAATGGAGACTAGAGGAGGGGAAAGAAAAAATGGGGGAACTACACAGGTAAAAGAGAGCAGCAGAAATAATTATCCTAAGGAAAGAAGAAGCAACTTGAAGACAAAGAGGTTAACAAGGCTGAGAGCAAGTGGTAAGCAGGGAACCAAATCTGGGCTTTGCTGAGGGAGAGAGAGCATGGGAAGGTGGTTTGTTTTTTGCTCAGTCTAGTGAAGCTCTGTACAAACAAGCTTCTGCAGGTATGCTCAGCTCTGACAGTACAGCTATTCATTCTGAACGAAAAAATGGCAAAATAAAGGATTGGCAAGATGTACACTGATCTTTTCTCCTTCCCATTCTTCTTGCTCCTAAAAACTTCCCAAACAATCTAACACAAAAAACTTTCTAACCATTCTGCCAGCTAATAGTTTGAGCCAGCTTCTTGTAACGAGAATATAACTTCTTTGTTTAACAGCTGAAGTAACAGTAAAATCCCTGAGCAGTTTGACAGAGTGTCTAGTCTTTAATTTTTAACATTTCTCTTTCTGAAAGCCTTTTAGAGTTCAACTCTTTACTGATGCTCTCCCTTGTCAGTCTTGCACTTAAAGCAGTTAAGCAAAGCAAGTGACATATTTAAATTTTAAGTCCCTGTGCTCTAAAACTGCTGTGCATAATCAGTTCAATATGCTCCATGAAAATGTATGCAACACCTAATTTAAAAGAGGTGGTTAAGGGGATGACCATAGGAAAAGATAGGGTGTTAGAATTGAGGCTTTAGTACCTCAAGTGTTTCCCTTTGGCACAAAGGCAGAAATCACAAAATCACAAATAGGACGAATAGAATCAAATATACCAGGACAAGATGACTGATACAAAAAAGATTATACCTATGTATTTATTCCTCAATTGATATTTTGTGTGTAAGTTGACAGAACTAACATGATAAATATTGCCATAATAGACATAAATAAAGGAAGACAAAAGAAAAAAGAAATAAGGTGAAATAACTGAAAAGGGGACAAAGAAACCAAGAATGCCAAAATAAGCAGCAGCAAAAAACAGACTTTTAAAATTGCAACAAGTTTATATGAGAAAGGTTTCAAGAAAGACTTTAATGACTCCAAAAAAAATTGCAGAAACCATGTCATGAAAATCACCTAGAAAAGGGGATGCTTACTTTATTTAGAATGAATGTGCCAAGAGTAAGTACAGCATCCTTTCTCTGCCAGGGCAACTCTTCCACCAAGTGCTCTACCATGGAGCTGCTCACCTCCCAGAGTCACCTCTCCTGACAAGAAGGTACTCCAGGTCACACAGCTGCGAGTTTCAAAAAGTAGAAAAGCAATAGTAACCTACATCTTCACCATTTCAAACGAGTGGTTGTATTCTGTATTTTTAAATTTCATTATTATTATCATTGTTCCTTTCTTAGGCGTAGATTTATTCAAAGTACATGAGAATGATGGAAATGTTCATTGGTATTAAGTTCTTCAGAAAAGCTCTTTTCTGTGAAAACTTGAAATGCATTATTGTTGGTAGCATAACTCATCTGTCATACGGTGAATGTAGATGCTAATGAAATGGATAATGTTAATATCAGGGGATAGATTAGTGAAGAGATTTTAAAATAAAATTTATATGGCTAGAATTCCTCTAAACAGAACCAGTTTCTGCCATTTTGTAAAATATCATTTATTGTAGAGGAGAGATCAGTTTTAAAGCACTAGTAAGTATTTAATTACAGTTCCAAAATTTAGTTGTCTTCTCATTGCTTATTTGCTTGCTCTACTTGCCCTTTGTTGTCTTCATTGGGCTTTGATTCCTGCTTAGAGCACTCCTTTTAATGTGTGTGCAGGTCCAAATTGTACTGCTATACCAGCTAAATATAAATATACTTGCTTACATCTTCTCCCCAAAAAGGACCCCACTGAACTGAAGTAATTTCCCATAAGCCAAACATTTTTTCTGTGTTTCAGAGTCAAGTAAATTAGTTTACATCTATCTGTGACAGTGCCTCAAAGGGCACTCCAGCAAGGGGAGATGTTTAATTGGCTGGAGCCCATGCTCCTCAGAATGGTCCCTCTCTCAAGGAGTTTGCCCCTGAGCAGATGAATTTGTGACAGATACAAAAACTGCAAAACCAGAAATATAGGGTGCGTCTTCAGATATTTTTTCTAGAATGGTGTTTTCTGACTGGAATGCAATGGACTGACCACTCGTGAAAGCTGAACTGGTCTACAGGTATTTTAATATACAGGACTCAGGGCTCAGTGTCATCTGTTACATCCAGGCAGGTCAGACACCGTGTCACGTTCTTGGCAACAGTGATAGGGAGGTCTGTGCCTGTGTCCATAAAACCAAGGAGTTCTCACACAAAAACCTCTGAAAACATGTTGGCATGTCTACTGCCAGTGAAATACAAGCAGAGGCAGGGATGGATTAGTACATTTTAGATGGTTCATTTTAATGATGTATGCTTAGGGCAGCCTGTGATGTTTCATTTGTATTTGTTAAATTCTCAGTTCCTCAAAGTATTTACTTCTGTTGTATGGTTGTGCTGGGGAATGCCTTGCATGTATAAAATAACACTAATGTAAATTCTCCTCTGTTTTGACATGCATTCTAGAAATTAAGGTTAAGCTGTTTTGTCTGGGTGAATATTTGTAAATGTTTAGCATTTTTAATTTAAAGACTTTTCTCTGCTTGAACATGTGGTATGCAAATTGAGGCCTGGGTGGCACACTGCCCTGGGGAAAAGGGGTCCTTAGTCTTCATTGTTAAAAACCAAGAACTTTAATTTCAGAGCTTCATGCATTGCTGCTTTTGTCAGGGGAAGGTGATGAAAAATTGCAGTGGTATCTAGTCTTTTCTGAGCTTGAGGTAAGGAGGCAGAATAGGCCAAAAAGAAAAGTGAGAAAACGCTGTTTGGAGACACCTATTTCTGCTCCGTGTCTGCTCAGTCTCCCACATGATTGTGTGCTGCCTTTGTGCATAATTTTAATCTCTCCTTAGTAACCTCTACCTGGGGCAAATACTGCAATTTAGTCCCCAAGCATGCTGCATTGGGGGGACTCTCTGATGGGCATCTCAAAAGGCAAAGTTTATGTTCAGCCCAAGTTCTAAGCCTTTTTCTGAGCAAAGGCTCATGAATTCTTCTGCATCTTCCTTAGCTTTTTTTGGGTTGTAAGAGGTAGAGTGTGTGGCTTGAATTATTTTCAGGAGAAAAGCATCATGATATCTGCTTGATCTAAAAGAGACAATAACAAGAGGCTTCACTACCTGTAGCACTTTTCCTTCAATAGAGGGACTAGCATCCTACTGGGGCAGAGATTTTGTCTTTAAATTCAGTTAACATCAGTAATAGTTCTGAGGTGGCCTCCACTGCTCTGTGAGAGAGAAAATGAAAAACTACCCAACAAGAAAAACCTCACTGGAGCTAAAAAGCAGTACGCTGTGTGAAAGACAAGAATTTCTGGTGTCTAAAGAGAGAGTAATATGAATATGTTAAAACACAGAACTCTATGTACTGCTTTTAAAAGAATAATTTCAATTTGATTAAGAAAACTACAGTTAAATCAGTCTTCTCCCGAATGTTCTGGCTGTCATTTTCTTTAGCCAGTATAAACCTGCCTTTCTGGTTTACGAAGCCACAGTGCTAACATGTAAAGCAAGATGTTATGACTCATTGAAACAATTCTTTGTTCTCTCTTGAAAGCATTGCTGATGGTATTTTCAAATGTACTTAGGTTTACCCCTAAGAATGCAAACCTTTCGCAAGTCCGAGCTTAATGCGAGGCAGATTATGTAATTTTTGCAATGCCATGTGATGTGAATGTAACCCTGTTCATGTCTTCGATAGTTTTGGTCTCCAGCTTTGCTGAATTTTACAGTAATTTTATCAGGGGAATAAGATGTCTTCTCTCAGTTTGCAAAACTTTGAGCAAATGTGGTAAAAATGTGTTTCAGGACCGAGAAGTCGTTACTAAGGGATTCATCAGCAAAAGTTCTTTCTTGACTTGAAGATGCAAATTACTTGCATGAAATTCTGAGATAGTGTGGCTAAAAATGAGAACTTCAACTGGAAATGAGTCTGCAGTGGTTTCACCAAGGGTCAGTGTTTTACATGGACAGTGCTCCCCGGAGCTGGGAAAACACGAGGTTAAGGAAGGTGAGGTTTGAAGGGTGTGAGGATAGGCCCTGGCTCACATCCTGCCTGCTCCCTTGCAAAGCACTTCTTTGTGTTCAGCAGGCTTTGCTGAAAGACGTGAAAGGGATTGGCAAAGAGGGCTGTGGAGACTACAGCATGCAGTCAGTTTTGGCTGAGGGTAACCAAAGCACTGAGCACCTTGCTGCTGTGGAGGGGCAGAGCGCCCAGCCGTCCTGAGCTGGACGGGTTGGCTCAACCTTTCCTCACAGCCAGACCACCTGTTTCTGCAGGACCTGCAATTGTTGCAGTGTTAATTGAGCTGCGTCAAAAGAGAATAAATTAACAGGCATTTATGTTTTCTCTCTTCCTAGCAGTATAAGTAAAAAGCAGTTTAGAAGACTTTTATCTCTGAAAGGAAGAAAGGAGGCTTTAATTTTAACCAAAACAGGTCTGAAATGTGTGTGTTTCTTGGGGGTAGCACACCAGATTTAGGGTTAATGGAAGGAAAGCTGTCCCAAAAACTCCTTGTGCAGTCCTCAACTGAATGAATCAGAAGACTTGCAGCCAAGAAGGGTGGTTGCATTCTAAACTGGTGCAGAGTTATTTACGTTGAACTCCTGTAAGGCTTAAGCTTCTTTGATTACTCCCAGGATTGTGTATTATTATTATTATAAGATGCCTGGATGGGAAATTGACAGCTTCATCTTGGTGGCTCAATCACTGTTTCTGAGTGCTGCTAATAAAACCAGCTGATGCTGTGAATAATGGTACTGGTCAGACAAGGAGTGGAAAGCTCACTGAAAGCAAACAGATTTGAACTTCACACCATCACAGAAGCTGAGCAAGGCTTGGGTGGGCACCACTCTATGTGTCCTGTGAGCCATGGTGCAGGCAACCCTTGTTATACCTCCTGCAAGGGTTTACTGACCTCACTGTGCTTAACTGTGTCAAAAACCATAGACTCTGAGTGCCTAATGTTGGAGAGCCTTTAATCTAAAACATTCTCTGAATGCTTGGTGCCCAGCTGGAAGTGTTGCCACCATTTATCTGCATGGGTCATTTGGAGTCAGGGCTGCTTGCTTATTTTGAACTTTTCTTGTGTCTGTTTCTAAAGATGCCTCTCCAGTCCTAGGTTCCCAAGACATTATTGTACTGTTTATCTGATGGTGGAAGTAGTTAACAGTGCTGAAGGTAATTTGCCTTATATAACACAGAATCACAGAACATGGAAGGGGCTCATCAGGATCATCAAGTCCAATACATGAATGATGAGATAACTATGTCCATTTTAGTGAGATGTCTCCTCTGCTTCTTTTGAAAGACAACTAATTTAAAAATAAAATGAGCAAGGACAACTACTAATTCAGTCTTAAATCCCTACTGTCTAGTAATCAAACCTGTATTTTTAATATTTTTAAGGTGTGTTTTGTTTTGCTCCATCTTTTCTCTGCAGCGCTCCTGATAGTCACTCTACAGCTTGCCTTGCCTTGTTCTCACAACCTGAGTTCAGCTTCTTGTTGATGAAACTGATGATAAAATCACTGTATTGCTCTGCTTTATCCAACTTGACAAATTGAGATTTAGTGAATTTATGCTTACCTTAATCATGTTTCCCCCAGATTGCCCTCTGTTTTGTGGCTGATCCTTAAGGCTCACTGTAAATGCTGAGGGAATATGTAATTGCAGTTGCTTGATGTAAACAACCAGTCTGATGGATTCAGACAAAGAGAACCTTTCAAGTACATCTCCTACTTCAAGCAAATATATAGCAAATCTGGTGAATAGCATGGATATGCAATTTCCAGCTTACCAGAGGTGTTTACCTTGTCACGGCTTGTTTAGTGTATGAGTGGGATTAGATATGAATCCTGAAAAAATGCACCTGCTGAAAATAAAATAGACCTTCACTGTTGTGATGTGATTCATAATTCACCAGCAAAACTAAATTAAAGAATTTTTTAATCAGTATTATTTGCCATTTTAATTTTGAAATTATCTGTTGATTGGTTAGAAAGTGAAATTGCACAAATAATATCCCACAGCTTCCACTTTCTGTTTCTTTTCTCTGTGGTGTTTTTACTACAGTCTAGTAGTTTATAAAATATGAAGCAGCTAGGCAAAACTTAATTATGAGTGATGTCTATATTTTTTTGTGGAATTTAGGACTGTAATCATCAAAGGCTCTAATTGATTCTGGGGAGGGATCATTCTGTGTAATTATTCTCCATCTTCCTCATCTGTTTGTTGTTGGCTGCCAGGCGAACCAACAAATACGAGGCATTCAGGTGGAAGTGAGCTTTTTATAGAGCATATTGTCCCCAGCATTGTTTGCAAATACTGTCGTAGACACTTAATGAAGTGTTATTCAAGAAAACAGTAGGATTATTTCAATTCAGGATGTTGGACTGTTCCCCCTTCTACTATAAAAAATATTTTACAAGAAAACAAGTAAAACCTAACCTTCTTTACAAAGATTAGTAACAGAGAGGTTAATGATGCATAATTTAGGTCTTAAAGGCAGTTTTGCCTCCTGATCTCCATTGTCAGAGTTTGAGTGACAGCTCTGTACTGGAAGGGCAAGTGGGATTTGAAAAATGCTATGTTCACCAGAACTGTGGGGTTTTTGTTTGTTTGCTTGTTTTTCTTTTGGTATTGTGTAACTACTACCTTGCCAGCTTCCTAATAGCATTTTACAGAATTATTTTTTAAACATGTAAAATATTTTCATCTGCACTGCTGAAATTTTTTTTAAAGGCCCTGGGAACTTCCCCTTTTTTTTTTTTTTTTAAATTTTTTTTTTTTTTTACAAAGCTAATTGAATGCATGAATGCCACTGCACATAGCTGACAAAGGCAGAGCATCTTTGTGAATAGGCTCTGTGAATTCTTTCCCACAGAAGTCAACGAAAGGGTCGGTTGTCCTGGGCTACGTATTTCGTCACTTAAACCTGGTGGAAATAGATTACTTTGGACTGCGCTACTGTGACCGAAGTCATCAAACGGTGAGTCAAAGGCACAGCTGATTGGATTTGCCATGTATGAAATTTACCCTGTTGTGCTGTTTGCCTGTGGAGCATTAGACTCTCATACTTCCCCTAACTCTCACTGTTTCCCGGCTCAGGTTTCCAGTAATAATTTCTTTTGTTTGTTTACAATGAGGTCTTGGAATAGCCATTAACGTCTTAGATGGGAATGGAATCAAAGGCTAAATGTTGTTGAAAACTAAAGTAAGGGAGTACAAATAGAAAAAAAAATATTATATGAAAGTAGGATTGATATTTTTTCCTCTTCAATACTGTGTCCTGAAGTCAGTGCCTGGTGCTCAGTGCTGCTCAGCCTCGCTCGGCCCGGCAGTGCCTGGGAAGCAGTGTCCCTGAGTGCCCCACAGCCTCCTTCACTTGCTGCAACACTGGCTGAACCCCTGTTTCAGGGTGTGCTGGGCAATGCCATTTTCACTCTGCCTGAACCACCTCTGTGTCTCTGAGCCCGTGTTCTCTAGAGCCTCCCTGACAGGGACTCACCCCTCGTCTGAGGCTTTTTCCACTGGGACATTACCACCCTAAACAGGCAAGGAGATGTTTCAGCCAGGCTGAGATGTTCAGCCAAAGCAGGCAGTGTTTTGGAGCAGCACTCTCTGCCCCACCAAAGGCTTCTGCAGGACTGCTGCAGGCAGAGGTGAGGGGCAGGGGGTGCTCAGCAAGGGGAACCAGTGCTGTATTCACAGGATGGTCTTTGTACTACCTTAAAATTATGAAGGGAATAGTGCCTGGCCTATGGTTAAATTAAGTCAAGCCGTTGCAGTTTTGAAGCCAGTGTTTTGTGATGATAGCACTGCACAAGACCCTGTTTCATCTGTATATAGTAATAACTTATTGAATTGTCTAAATATTTGCCAATTTCTTCTGTTAACCAGAAGCTGATCATGTAAAGACTGAATTTAGAACTGTATTAAGCAGATTACTGATTGCTACTGAGAGCTACAGACTGCCCCACTTCCTGTATTTTAACTTCTGTGCCATAGTCCAGAAATTTATGAATTCATTTCCTTGATAAGATCTAACCATTTCATTCCATGAAGATGAAAGCCAGATTCAGCTGTGAACTAAAGGTAGGCTGCTTAAAATGGTGATTTTGATTTCCTGAGGAATTTGAGGTGTGAATGGAGAGCAGGTAGGTGTTTTTTGCTCTCAAAAGTGTTTTCTTTTTTGCTGTGGTTGCAAATAAAATAGAAATGGCTGTTCCTGGGAATATTTCCAGAAGCATACACAGGGTATATTTAGTGGTGGATATGAAAATATGAGTATAAAAGGGGATTGCACCTCTGTTGTGAAAGAGACACATAAAAGCACATTTTGGGGCACATCCTTTTGCTCTACTCTTTCTCTCATGTGGTGTTCCGGTGGTGCAAATTTAATGTTAAATTTAATGTTAGCTTTAGCCTTTATCCTCTGGGCAGCCCAGTGTCAGGAAGCCACCGTGATTCTTGCTTTTCCCATGGATTAGGAAGGTGTTTATCCCACTTTTCTGTCATTCGCCTGCTCTTGCACCAGCACTGGCCTTGTCATGTGGATAGGGGACCTCAGCTGTGTGCAAGCCTGTGGAATGCTCCTGCCTGGCCACGTAGATGCTGCCACAGTGACTGCCCAGTGTGTGCTGCTGCCTTTGCACCTGGGCTGCTTTGTAGCAAACTCTCTCGTGAAAAGGCCTCTTCGTGTTGTTTGTCTGTGTGAGGATAATGAAAAGTTGATGCTCCTTCATCTGAAAAGTTAATAAATGAGCCAAACAGTGCTACCATGTGTAGTTTTACGTGTTTTATGATGTGTGGTTTTATGCTGCTAGCTTGCTATTTTTAGTGAAGTCTTGTAAGCTCTTAAGAATGGGCAGTATAATGGAAAGTTTTCACACAACAAACAACACCTTGTGCTTTAGCTGTAAACATATATTTAGTTGCATGCTGACTGTGGCTAAAACTCTCTGGGCTGTTGTGGGAATTAGTCCTGTAATGGCTGGCAAGAAGCCTAGATCTGCATTTTGGACTGGATATTTTTTGAATCGACCACAGTAGATTTCCTAAGGGAAAAGGAAAAAGGTTGCTAATTAGTTTTAAAACCATGGTCCTGAGTTGGTCTCAGAGGGAGAAAAGACTTTGGGGGTTGGGCTACCTATTAATACATTGCTTGTGCTGGGGAAAGTTTTATTATTTGTACTGTCAGGTTTTTTTTGTCACACTATAGATTTAACTGAATGATGAATAAAGCAGCGTAAACAAAACGATGTATTTTAAAGAACACAAACCAGTCACAAAAGAAACATTTTTCTTATTAAGGGTTTGAAAGGGCTTGTTTAGTTATTTTCCCCATTACTCTTGCATGCCTCAGCACTTCCAGGTGGCCTTTTAAGTGCTGTGTTGGTGAGCTACCTCTTAGGTGGGTGGTATCATAATTATTTTAGTACTACCAGTAGGGCTTTAATGAGTGAACAAGGTTTCACTGTGCTACGTAGTGTATATGAATGTGTAGCATTAAAATGGTCTCTTCCTGAACAGCCAACAAACCCATTAGCCTGTGAGAAGAGCTGGATGCAGATTGACAGAACTGGGGGGCACTGGCAGGGGCACGAACAGTAGGATAAAGCAGAAATTGGATGACCCTGTCTCTAGGGCAGTAATTTGGTCATATTACACAAATTTCGCTTTACTGACATTCCAGGTTTCCCCAAACTCTCCGCAGTAAAAGGACAGTATTCAAATGGAAAAATCAAGCTCTGGAAGATTACAAGTTGCTGTCAGAATAGTATCTGCTTAGTGCTCTGAACAAGACAGGTCTCCAAAGGAACAACAAAATGTATCTTCTAATAATTACTTAAAATACAACATTTAATAATGAATTAAAAACTCCACGATATAAAACTACACCCCAGTGAACAGATGGGTTCAGCTAATGCCATGTGTTGTCAGTAGTATTTCCTGATCTCTTAGTGCCTCTGTTGACAAACTACTTGTGGTTTGGTGCTTCTTCTCACATGGTATTTGAGTACCTTTCTTTGTGGTGCAAATTCTTTAAAAGAAAGACCAGTTTTCTTTGAATGCCACAGAATCCCTTACCGTGCTTCATCCTCTAACCTTCACCTGAGCCTTTTGCATTACCCAGATGGTGCTGGCACCCAAATTAGTGTAAGTTGACACCAGATAATGTCCTCATGGTTCTCAGTGTGGATAGTCAGCTGGCTCTTCCTGGAGAGGGCATTTGTCTTCTGCATCATCTCCCAGGACTTTGTGCCCCATCTGCTATTTTTAGGTGAGACACAATCACCAGAATATGTGTAGCAGAAGCTGAGGGTGGCTTCTGTGCTCTGTCCAGGAGCACAGAATCATTAGGGCTGGAAGGGACCTCTGGAGATGACCCAGTCCAACCCCCTGACAAAGTAGAGTCACCTGGAGCAGGTGACACAGGAGCACACCCAGGTGGTTTTAGGATGTGTCCAGAGTGGGAGACTCCACACCCTCCCTGGGCAGCTCTTCCAGTGCTCTGCCAGCCTCAATGGAAAGAAGTTCTTCCTTGTATTGAGGTGGAACTTCCCGTGTTTTAGTTTATGCCACTGCTCCTTGTCCTGTCACTGAGCACCACTGAAGGGAGTCTGGCACCATCCTCCTGGCACCCGCCTTGGAGGCATCTATTTGCATTAGTGAGATCCCCTCTCAGTCTTCTCCAGACTAAATAGGCCCAGCTCCCACCTCTCCTCATAAAAGACATGCTCCAAAGCCCTCATCATCTCCGGGACCCTTCGCTGGACCTGTCCATCAGCTCCTTGTCCCTCTTGCACTAAGGAGCCCAGAACTGGACAGAGTTTTCCAGATGTGGCTTCACTGGGGCTGAGGAGAGGAGCAGGATCACCTCCCTCGATTTGCTGGCCACACTCTTCCCACTGCAGTCTGTCATGGCTTTGGTATTTGGGGAACACAGTGGCCCAGGGGGGTACTTCTCCAGGGGCTGGGGGGACTGGTGCTGGGAGGGCTATCCTGCCACTCTCGCTGCTGTTCCTGCTCTGCTGCAGTTCCTGCTCTCCACCCAGTCCCTGCTACTGCCTCTGTGGCTGTGCCAGGGGTGTGCAGGATGGCCAAGCTAGCTACTGGCCTGGAAGAGGCCAGCGTGTTCTTGAGGTGCATTTTCTTTCCTCTCGAAAGGCAGAGATAGCAATTTTAATACATGACATGTCAGGAAAAGCTGAGCAGCATTTGGTGAGGGAAAGGGTATTTCTGAAGCCCAAAGGTGTTCCCTTTTGTGAAATGCCAAAAGAATCATGCTATATCCAAAAAAATTTGTGCAGCAGGCTGTGATGTAAATATTCTTATTTTCTTACCTGATAGTGCTTATCTGAGCTATTATAATCACTATGTACCACATACTGGTACCCTCCTAGGACTCTAAGAGGAGAAATACAGAAGGACATATCATGATATTCATTCATATTGCACCATGCCCCCACACTGCAATGTAGGTGTGTTTTTCTCCCCTGCTAGGAGGAAGTTCTCATTGAGCACACAACCCTGAGAGCACAGCAGGTAGGAGGTAACCCATGGCAATACAGGGAAATAATGTCATACAATGTAGAGCATATTTTGTCCTCAAGATCTTAGAAAAAAAGTCAAGTTGTACTTAGCTTGTGTTTTGTTGAATGGATTTTTTTTTCTTTTAATGGATTTTTACACTCATCCCCACATAAGCATGATATACTAAATTATCTAGGAGGAAAGAGAATTGTTTGTATGTGTTAAATTAGATGTCATAACAGTGGAAAGAAAATAGAGACTGATAATGTTGAGTAGAAACAAGAAATTTTAGAAGAATATTGATGGATTAAAACATCAGACACAAAGCTGATGGTCAGGTGAGTTACAGGTAGTAGGAATAAACTTTTAGAGTGAAGCAGGATCAGTTCCCTGATGATATGATACTAAATATAATCTATATAACTTCAGATTCGTAAAACAAAGATAGTAGCATTAAATACATATTTGTATGTAGGAACTGCCAGAAAATTTTTACATTTCTTATATAATAGGAACATCTTGAACTCAAAAAATTGAGGTTCTTGGCACTCAACATTTGCAGGAAAAATCTGACATAGCAATTCCAGTTCTTATTGTTGTCTTAGGTTGTGGGAAAATCTCAATAATTTCAGATTATAATTAAAAAATGACACATTTTCTCTTCAAAATAGTGCTTCTTCCTGTTGTAAATGTGATCAAAAACTGACATGTGTGGCAGGATTGGTAGAGGTTTGTAAGAATGTAATTAAGACAGTCTAACATTTAGTTTGAAGTTGATAGATCTTTCTGCACCAGACACTTCATTGATTGATACTACAGCAAACATTTCAACCTAGTTAATATTTTGTTTCAAGCAGGTTCATGGAATTTGACCCAAGTTTAACCCTATGCAGATACATAAAATTAAGATTCCAGATCTGTGGTAAAGTTCTTGCAGGCACATAAAGGGCTAAATATGAAAGACTGCATGGAGCTTGGATGGATGCTGCTTGCATATCTGCCTTGTATAGAAGCCAGATTTGTAAAAGTACAAAGGACAAAAGAGTCCATTTATTCTTTATGCTGTACTTTAAAACATTTTTTAAATGTAATTTCTACATAAAATTTAAAAGGGAGTTGTTTTCTTTAATAAGATTGTACCTCTTAAATCAGTCTTAGTAAATAAAAATTTGTTGAAGTAGTACTATATGTGTTTGTGAAGGGCAGTTAGTAAACTAGTCCCTTTAGTAACTGGATAGTTGCATTGGTTAGGACTATTAAAAAATGATTGTTTTTTCCCCCCCATTTCTTCTGAGAATGTTAAATCCTGATTTCAGGTTCGCAGCGCCGACCCCTTGCCGTGGGGCGGGAGGCGCTGGGCGCTGCAGCTCTCTGCGGCAGCACTGAGCTGTTTGCGGGCCTGGGCAGGGGGCACGGTGGGACAGCGCCGGGGAGTGCCGGGGGCTGCCCGGAGACGGAAAGGGGAGGGCAGCGTGTCAGGGCTGCCTCGGCACTCACCACCCTGGGCTTTGCTGTCAGCAACTGCTGGGCAAGTGCGCTGGATCGATGAGACACTGTTTTTTTGTTCCGTTCCTCCTGGCGCTTCAGCCGATCAGCGTGGTAGTGAAACTGCAGCTGACACCCTCGATCCACCTGTCGGAGCGATTTGCAAGCGTCTGACCCGCGCTGCTGTGTAGGGGTGCAGGGCCCCGGTGTTGGGCTTCTGGGATCTCTCCAGGTTCTCATCTTTGCTGTCTGACTTTGGCTTGAAAAATGCCTTTGCATTACCCATGAAATTCCATTCATCTCTGGCTTGCAGATAAAATGTTAGAAATCTCCTGCTCCTCCCCCCACCTCTTGCATTCTTCAGGAAAATTTTGGCAGCATTTGAGACAATGAATAGCTGTGCGGTGATTTTAAGCTGTGCGGTGGGTTTGTGCCACAGAGTTAAATATTCACTGGAGATATGAAAAGGCAGATGAGATTGCTGTCTCTTCTCCACCACACTGAAGTGTTTAGTCTCACCTGTGCTGATCTCAAGACCTGTGGCACTCACAGAAAAACATATTTTCTCATGCCAGCTGATACTTATTTTTACTAGCACAAGCAGCAGCACTCTCTCTTCCGGGGATGAGAGTGCAGATCCTCCTGTCAGCTCAGTATGAGGGAAGGAGAAGAAAAGGTTAAGTGATATGAATAACCAATTGTTCTGTGTTAATTCTGAAAGTTAAGTAACTAATTTCCATAATTATCTGTCTTGCAGTACTGGCTGGATCCTGCAAAGACCCTTGCTGAACATAAAGAATTGATAAACAGTATGTATTTAATTTGAACCTAAAGGACAAAGATGAAGTAACAAAGTTCCATCTACACAGTCTGCACAATATCTCTATTCCAGTCACAGCAGATTTATAGTTCTTAACAAGTTTGTTATTGCAGGTCTTCGCTGTATCAAAATTTCACACATGGATTGCACATGGTATCATTTAACAGTGTCATTATTGTCCAAAGACTTCTGTGTGCTTAAATTTTGTTTTAGGCTAATAAGTGGTGTTATTCTTAATTTGTGTAATTAATTTTATAGTAGCTGTGATGCTTCTATCATGCTTAGCATACCATAACCATTTGTTGTGTGAATGTAACATTTTTTCTGAAAATTTCAAGATTCATATAATGTTAAGATAGGCTTCTTAGTAGTTTTTTGTAGTCAACTAGTAACAATTAATACCAATTAGCAATTCATGACAACTCACTTTTACACCAAATTTTTTTTCCTGCAGCTGGACCACCATACACTCTGTATTTTGGCATTAAATTTTATGCAGAGGATCCATGTAAACTTAAGGAAGAAATAACCAGGTAGAGTATTTAATAAAAGTGTAGTTTGTTGATCTCAGGCTGGCAATACATTTCAGCCAGGTGCATATTGTTGTAGTGTGCCTGGGTTGTTCTTTTCTTTTTTTTCTTGAACATCTGAATGTTTTTGCTTGAACATTGGTGTGTAGAAAGAAAATTGTGATTAACTTCACATTGGTTTATAGTGATAACTGCTAGGAAGCCCAAGAAGAAAAAATGTTCTCTAGTGCATCAAAAATCAAAGGGCCTTGATGTGCATTTTTGAGAGTGTTTTTTTTTCCTTATTTTCATTAATGCATTGTTACAGCTGCATTTATACTGTGCTATAACCAAGTTTAGAGTTTACTTGGATATCAGATTTAAATACAGGGAATTTTCTTCTTTATTGGCCATAGCTTAAATTCCAGAACTGTTTTTCTTTTGGACTTATTAAAAATACGTGAAGGAAATTGAAGAGTTGCATACTTCTGATTCTTTTACCTAAGCTTGTCTGCTGCGAGGTATGAGGGTGCACACAGTAACACATGCACATGCTTGCACACAGACACAAACACAGTTATCTGAACTCTCTCACAGTTTTGGGGTTTTCTGTTTGTTTTATTTATTAAATGTCTCGGACAATTAGTTTTAGGTTCAAAAGGAAATTTGAGAATTTGGGTAGGTAGGCGGACAAAATTAGTGTGCTGGCTTGCATTAACAAATGCCAGAATACTTCTTTTGATGTCCTAAGAATGTGACACATGAGGATTCATTAGAATGCATGCAAGGTTTTTAATTTCCTAAATCAAAGGTTGCAGCACAGGCAGAATATTTTTCTTATTCCAGAGTGAGAAAATTCTTTTGTTTCCATACTGGCACAACAGGAATGGAAATCTCCATCGTAACAAGACCCAGGCTGGCCTGGTAAAAATAATAAATGCTGTGACTTGGCAGGTAAAAGAGCATAAGCTGGCAGCGATGGGATGCCCCTGTGCTATGGAAATTTGGTGCCATTTTCTTGTACTTTCCCAGAAGAGCTGTAAATCCTGCTCACAGAGAAAGGCAGGTGTCCCTGGGAAAGGGAACTTTGGCCACAGAACCTGTTGTGGTTGCCTCCCGGGAGGCAGGGTGGAGGCAGGGGGCTGAATTTTCACAAGTTCTTCCTTTGCCCTGTGATAAGGCCAGCCAGTGATCTGCCCTGCTGGTTAGGTGTGCAAATCCAGTCAAGAAACGTTGCAGTGTCATTAGGAAGCCTCTGGTCATGACCTGGCAGTGTTTGGTCATGCAGAACTGGCACCTTGGGTGGGACAGAGGGACAGCCTAGGAAGGTGATGTGATGGTATTGTCAGTCTTCTCTGAAACACATTGAATAGTCACCTGCCTTCAGCATCTGTGAAGACTTATTCCCATGGGCTCTTAAACCTTGGAAGGAAGGCTTTTTTTTGTTGTTCAGGAAAATAACAGTAGTAGTAGTAGTAGTAGCAATAGTACTAGTAGTAGTAGTAATAATAATAATAATAATAATACCAAAATCTCCTTAGAATAATTTGGGTTGGAAGGGACTCTTAAAGGTCCTCCCACTTAGGAGGCATTAAAGACTCTTTTTTCCTTTATAATAATAATGTTCTGCCTAACTGTGTAATTCCAGTGATGTGTTAACTGCTTTGTGCTAATCGATGTGTTTCTTTGGAGCATGTATTTATTACTTTAACAGACATGAGAGCTAACTCTGTTGTTATTAGATTCTGATGATCTGTGCCATTACATGATTATTCTTTGCAAATAATGAAAACCTGTCAAATTTGTAATTGCTTTGCAGCAGGATCTGTCTGGCTTGTCGGCAAAAGCTAACACTGTGGTGTTTGCTGGATGTGTTTGCTAGAGAAAACTTGCAATTAGGCACTCTAATATATGCATGACAAACATAACACACGAGATGAGACTGCTTTAGGTATAGGTATGGACAAAAGGCCTGGTTTTGAGAGGAGCTCAGTGGCTTCAGCGGGAATTGAGATTGATCACCCCACAGGAGTCACTTAAGAAATTAGCAGTGCAGGATGCAGGTGTGTTTTGAAGGTTCCTCTGCTACTTTATTTTGAGGCTACAGAAATACAGGTACCTGCTCCAAGGATAATGTATTTCTAGCATCCTCTCCTTTCAAGCTCTGCTCTGTGGAGGTGGAGAAATGCTAACAGAAGTATGGGTGTGCTTCAGAAATGCATTTCATGTTGGAAAGATGATGTTGTGTACTCCACGGAGGATGTAAAATCATCTTGGTCATTACCATAATTCATACAGGGAAGATTTGTCTAGGTAGGACTGCAAGCATAAACTAGAAGCAGGACTGAGGTGTTGCTTAGAGTGAGGAAACACTAAATGTCTGTGCTTTGTTATTTTGTTATTTATTATTATGCAAATGACATTCCTCTAAGGCAGAGAACGTTAACCATTTTTTAGAGGATAGACATTCCTACTATAATGTCTGTCACAGCACAAGTTCTGGGGGAAATCATTAATCAGAAAGACTTGTGTATCTTTATTCAGAGGCTCATCTGATAAAGTCTAGAAAATTTGGTTGGACCTTAAGTTTTCTGAGTCAGCTATCATGCAACCCGCAGTTTGTAAACTTCCCTGAAATCAGTGTAGGTGCACTTTGAACTTACAGATCATTCCAAGGTAATTTCATAAATTACTTGTACTAACACAGAATAAATTATTTGCTGTGTAGCTGACTGGGTCTATGTAGATAAAATTGAACTAGTGAATGAATAATGGAAAAGCTATGTGCATGTATGGAAGACTATTTCTTTTTCTGTGAAAAATTACCTTCATTGTATTTTTACATTTTGTAGGAAATCAGTGCAAGAAATTAACTTAGAATGATGTGAAACACTCCATAAATCTGTTGTAATAAAACCAGACAAAATCCAAGTAGTGTTTAAAAGATTTCTTATAAATCATTATGGGAAGTTGGAAAACTGCAGGTCCTTTATATAATGGCTTCTTATCTTGTCTGTTCCATCTGCTTTGTGCATATTGATTCATTCTAAGTGGTCTCAGCTTTATCAAGTGTAGAAGCAGGTTATGACTTTGAAAATTACATTTTCACCCCTGCTATCACTATTCCAAGCAGGAGAGTATCCTGTGCTATGACAGATTGAGTTATTTGCTGATGGAACCCCCATCCATCTTTTTCATGGGCTCCATCAAACCTACCTGCTGCATTGTAGTTGATACTCTGGTATGTGCAGAGGAAATATTTGAGTAAGGAAGAATCCAATACCCAGTCATCCTTTACACTGATCCTGTGATGAGGTTAAACTTTTGCCCTTCTATAGGTTTCTTGCTCAATTTTCCTGATTCCTATCCCTCTTCCCTGCTTCCTGACTGCTCTGTGAAAGTCAAAAGAGAGAAATGACATTTAGGGAGATAATTAATTGCATCTGCACAATATAAGTAGATTGGAAAAGTAGGGAGTGCTCCCTTTCCTGGGTTCCTTCACTGGATTAATCTTAGTTGTTACTTCAGGGTCAATAGGGGAAGTAATTTAGAGAGGAATACAAGCATTTACTGTCACATAGTTAGGGTACATGGTATGTGCACAGTAAATGGGATGATTTTGAAATATTAATTGGACTTGAAATAACAACTTTGTTTTATCTCTGTGTTTTAGGTATCAGTTTTTCTTGCAGGTAAAGCAAGATGTTCTACAGGGCCGTTTGCCTTGTCCAATCAACACTGCAGCACAGCTGGGAGCATACATAATTCAGTGTAAGTTCTCCTGGCTCACTGAGAGCTTATTTCTCTCAATCCTGCGTTGTGATTAAGTGATGACTGAAGACATCATTAACATTTTATGTATTCATTTCCAAACAGAAGTAGCGTGACTGATTTCACTTCAAGAGCTGTAAATAAATGCCCATTCTGAATAGATAATGCAGGAGCAATATGGAAGTTAATGTAAAGAAGAAACTTTAAAATCAGTCTGAAGACTCTGTTAAACATTATTTGCTTTGCTGGGGACTATTTTATCAAGTACTCAAGACTTTATGACTTTGGATTACATGTAGAGTATGACGAAACCTTCATCAGGAGATTTACAGATTTCAAAGGCAGCCTCAAATCACAAAATCAGGAAAGAAACTATTATCTCAAAAATTACTTTATGTCAATATGAATGCGTGTTTACTTAACATGGATGCTGTACTTAAGGATATGATTTGACCTGAAATGAAGAATTTTCATTTTATTTAGTCTTTATCTACATTCATCCATCAGTAGAGATCTTTTCAGAAGTGGATGTTATATCCTGCATAATTAATAGAACTAGCAATCAATTAGAATGGAGCTCTCTTTCCACTGGAGCTGTTATTCTTTTTCCATTACAGCTCAAGATCTATATTCAAACACAAATGCTAACCAAAAATTGTGTGAAGAGCCATGCTGGGACCTCTATCTATAATTTCTTCTGTGTTAAATTTAGATTTGTCTAAAGTGATGTGTATCAAGGAAAGATTATTTGTATTATTGGTGCTACAATGTGACTCAACAACACTTAATATAATAAAAAATAGTCCTCCTTTTATATCCATTTTAGAAAGAAAAGGCAGAATTACTTGTGCATGAAATGGGAATGGGCATAATACAGGATTTCATGGTGGATTATATGTGTATCTGTAAAGCTAAAATTTCAGGCAGTATTTATTTGTGTACAATTATTTTTGACTTAATTTTGCCATCTAAGAAATATGACACGTTGTCCTCTGAAAAATTGCTTGCAATGCACATTTCACTTTGCTGGCAGACATGACTTCCCTGAAAAAATACTGCAAGTGTGAAGCAGGAAAATATGCAATGATGGTAGCATCTTCGTTTTATTATGAGAAATGAGTAAAAAGAGTAAATTCATGTCCTTTAGTAATTTTGTAAGCTGTTGTTTTGGTATAGTGTCCTGTTCCTGTAATTCTAATCCAAATATTTTGTTAGAAAACAATGAGAAAGTTTATGGGAGAGAGAAGAGTTAAAGCATGGCCAAGGTTACATACATTGAGTTAAAGTTAGTCCAGGCACTAGGAGGTATGCATTCCCATGGACTCTGTATAAAACTTTATCTTTGTGTTTCGGGTTTGCAGTTGTTCCAAATATATAAAGACACCAGGGAAATGTCTGTCTCAGACACTGAACACATAATTTTTATGGAGGTTTTCCAGTGAGACTTCTCAACATCCCTACTGAGCAGATCACTGCCTTTTTCTAGCAATGTCATTTCAACATTTTGGAAAGAAGCATCAGTAATTAGATGAGTCTTTTCCTTCTTGGCTCTTGAAGCCACCTTTTGGCTATGGTTTTGGCTTAGTGGGCATTGGATAGAAAGCTCCTCTGAAGTCTTTCTCAGAGAAACTAAGTGTAAAGATATTACCCAAGGTTATAAAAAAATTGAAATACTAACTTTTGCAGAGTTTCTCAGATAGATGCAATTATAGTTAAGATCAGCAGATGTGAGTTCTAGCCAAGATGCATATTTGTTTTATAATTATGTTACAACACATGAACAGACATGACTAATGTGTACAAATTCAGGGTTGCGTCAAACAAAATTACATTGGCTATTCATCATGTTCTTTTCTTTAAGAAAAGTCTTTTGAAAGCTATTTTTATTTTAAAAGTGAATTTGATATCCAGGAAATACAGTGATGTTTTATTGAAAAAGGAAGGCTTGTGATTCTTCACAAGAAACACCATTAGAAGACCTTCTCTCTAGGACTCTCAGGATATTTACCTCCATTTGTGTTCCCAGCTTATGTTAAAGTCCCAGCAATAATATGGGTTGGTTCTGCCAGTAATACTGCAGTTTATCTTGAGAACATAGATGTTACAAAACTAGACTTTTCTTCTACACTTATTTCGCATATCCTGCCAAATAATCAATGCCATTGAATTTAAACTTTGCTGGCTTCGTCAAAATTTTGTCTGGCCTGTAGAAGCAGTAGGTTTTCTGCCAAGGCTTCTAGCTCTTCCTAGCTCTAACCTCCTATGTATATTTTAAAATGTGTGGAGACAATTTTTTCTTGGTTTTATGTGTGAATAGTTCTGTGCTCTCTTCCTTTATTCCTTTTTTTCTTACCTGACTGCCGATTAAATTGGCCGTCGGTCGGAAAGGGGTGGCTGGGCAGCTGTAGGTGGATTATGTAACACGTGTTTTGGCTGAGGAGAAGCACGGCTGACCTTTGTTTTCTCCTTGTGTGCTGCAGCTGAGCTGGGGGACTATGACCCGTACAAGCACACCGCAGGCTACGTCTCCGAGTACCGCTTCGTTCCCGACCAGAAGGAAGAGCTGGAGGATGCCATCGAGCGGATACACAAGACTCTGATGTAAGAATTCAGTACTGTTGGGAACTTGGCAGGTAACACCAGACTCAGGGATGCTAGGCAGGTGGGGAGGAACAGCCTGAGGTGCAGAGTGGAGGTTTCCAGACTTGAGGAAAGGACACAGGGGGTCCAGTTATACCTCTCAGATTTTAGATACTGAAGCTGTTCTTTAGGAACTGAGTAGGACAATAACTGGAAATGTGAGGTGTGTCAGAGCTAGGTATGGGTGTTTCAGAGCCAGCAGTTTTAATAAAAGATATGCCAGAAATTCAACCATATGTAGAGCCAAAATAAACATTTACTTGCTTATCTCCAAGTTCATGTTCCTGGTAAGTGCAAAGAAGCTTGTTCTAACAAATCCAAGTGATATAACCATTTATGAAGATGAGAGGAGTAAGGACCCTTTCACGAGGGTGTTCATCATAGCCTTTGTCAAAGTAATACAGAGAGAATCAGTTACCCATCTTGTAGTAGATATAAATTTCTTGATTCTCTTGCTATAATGAAGCCACAGTCTGGATAAAGGTTAAGTAATTTTTTCCTGTAGCATTGTGTTAATGTTACATGTGTCTTGTTTAATGAGAATAGGTATTAACTCAGGGTCACAGCTGTTCTCTGAAAAGTTTTCCAGTAATTGGAGTCTGTGCCTTCTGCCATGTTGACCTGAGCTTTCTCTTCCAGGGAAGAGAGTCTGTTGTCAGTAATTATTTCTGTGTAGTTGCATGACAGCCTTATACTAATTGGTACATTTCAGAGAACTTACTACAGGTATTTCTATGAAGTAAAAAAGTATTGTTTCTTCCATTCCAGAGGGAGGAAACTGAGTCACAGCTAGTTAGTTTGGTTCAACATCACAAAAGTGGTTTGTGAGAAATGAGACTTGAGACGAATTGCTGCGAACCAAGCAGCCATCGTTTCTCTCTCTCAAGTTTCTGTAGCCATTAGATTCAGAAGCCAGTGGTTGTGGAGGGCAGTGATCACTGCCATAACACTGATCTGGAGCTCTGGTGCTGTTCTGCTGCTTGGCTGTCGTTGGGTGTCAGGGATTTAGCAGCATCAGGACAGAGAGGAAGGCCAAGGTGTACTCGTTGCTGCTTCAGCCCAGCTGTTACCATCAGCACTGCCAGCTTTGACTTCTGCACAGGTGACCACAGTCTCTTCAGCTAAGAACTGTGAAGCTATAATGGCTGAGGGCATCCCAAATTGTCTCATCAACCAGAGACATTTTAGGGATAGGTTTGTGATATGGTTTGGAAGAACTGTTTTATTCTTTCTGGATCCCAGCATGGAAACACAAGGGGGCTTGTTTTGTTTTGTTGTTGTTGGTTCTTTCTGTTTTTCAGAATGGCTGTGGCACTGCATTTACCTTCCTTCTCCTAGTTACGCTGAGAAAAACTGGTTTTGGTTGCATGTTTCCTCTCAGTCTTTTTTTTTTTTTTTTTTTTTTTAATTTATTTACACAGCAAAATAGCTATTTGGAGGTTCAGTAAGGATGCAGTTTTTTCAGAAAGTTTTTAGAGCAAGGAAGGTGAGGGAAGAAGGTGGGGGGGGTTGCGGCCTGACTCTGCGGCCTGCCTACTGTAACTGTAGTCCCATCTATAAACCAGCCTGACAGCTCCAAGGTCAGAGTGTGAGGTGACCCGATGTTGTCAGGCACGTCTGGAGGGTGGAGCGACGACTTTGGGGCT
Organism: Promerops cafer; assembly: GCA_013398275.1. Classification (NCBI taxonomy): domain Eukaryota; kingdom Metazoa; phylum Chordata; class Aves; order Passeriformes; family Nectariniidae; genus Promerops; species Promerops cafer. The sequence goes on along the minus strand of VZSE01001438.1, from coordinate 69,830 downwards.
CACACGTGAGGGAGCAAACACTTGGTGCTGGAGGAGAGACAGAATCCCTCGGTGCAGGCAGGAGAGCTGTGTTGCACTGCTGACAGTGCCCATTTCAGACTGTGGGAGGCCTGTCACTGACTGGTGCTTGGCAAGTCAGCCGCTGCTGTGTTTTGAATCAACATTTCATGCTGCCAGTGAGGCACAAGCAAAGCAAAAATGCCCCTGATATTTAGCTTTAAAAGTAGCTTTTGATGTTGCTTAGGGCCTCAAGTGGCAGTCAGGTGCCCTTTGTCCATCCAAAGGAGTGTGTGTGTGTGTCAACTGCATGGCTTTGCCAGCTCTGTCATTCCCACTGCCAAAGACTGCTTTAGTTTGGGGATGAGTGATGCTGAGGAGAGTTTGTGTTTTCACACACAATAAAAATGAAACACTTTTTTTACTAACAGGAGTTCTTTCAGACCCTGACAATCCTTCATGCCTTCACATTCTGGCTTCTCCATGTGCTTTTGGGAGGACTTCTCCCTCTGGCTTCCATCTGCTTCCTTCAGAAGCTCCAGCTCACCCCTTTGCTTCCTTCAGTATTTTTGAAAATTCAGTTTCTAAAACATGGTGTATTACTGTTAAAGTATTTATAAAAACACACTCAAACATTTATTTGACATTTGAGCCTTTTGGTCCTTTCAGAGGCAGGTGAGAATAGAGGGATAAGTGCATCAGCATTTTTCTAAGCCTGGTCAGTAAGGAAAGACTAACAGCAGGGTTTAAATTGGTGTTGTATTCTAGCACTAATTCAGTAATGGGGTAATCCACTTAGCTCAGGACTGGTATTTAGCCTGCCTGTGAACTCAGTGAGACAACACAGCCCCTGTGAACATTTTGCTTACATTTCTGAGAGCTACTTGCAAGACTTTAAATTAAAAATCAAGCTGCAGAGTAAATTTTTACAGCAAAAGTGTATAAAAGATGTGACAGGTGTGATGTTACTGATGTGCCAAATATCCAGAGTTCTGCATGTTCTGAATACAGATAATGAATGACACATCTACGGGATTTGAAGAAAGGGATTTCTCTTATATGCTTCAGGTCTGCTGCTTTTCCAGGAGTCCTTGGAGAGAAGTGGCAGGGCTGCTACATGGATAAGATGGGCTGAAGCAGTCCATCTCCCAGATACCAAGGAGTAATTTTAAAGGCCTCTGAACACCTTTAAATACCTATTGCATTCATACTAGCACTGCTGTTTCACGTCTTTGACCTTGGAAGTTCTTTTTTCTTTGTCAGCCATAACACTAAGTTGGGAAAACCTGGATGGTAGCTTCTAGGCTAGAGAGAATGGTGACACAAGAAGCAAGAATGTGCATATTGCAGGACTATTCCAGATCTTTGGTCAAAATGTTGAATGTAGAATGCTCTACTTTCACATCTTGAATTTGAAACGTAGCATATCCAGTGAAGTATTTCCCCAAGAAAACCAACAGTATGAAGCAGGATATGCATATTTTCGAGCTGGTATTTTTTACAAGATGTGCTGTATTTTCCCAATAACAGTCCAGTTGCTTTCAGATAAGTATTGAAAAGAAGTGAAAATGAAAACATGGCTTCAACTATTTCAAGCCTACAAAAGAGAATCTTGTTCTTGTATCAGTGACAGGTATTAAGGGAAGAGCAAATTAAATTCTGAGGATAAGGCTTTGAATTTATTTAGTTGTTTTGTTCTTTTTGAAAATTAATCCATTTTCAGTAATGTCAAATATGGTCCTACTAGCCAGGATTTTTTCCCTCACCAGTTTTCCCAGCTGTTTCCTGCCAGTGGTACTTTTTAACTGATGGATTGATGTCTGTAGCTAAGAAGGCAGGCAGGATCTTTGAAATGGCTAATCTCATGAGACAGACTCCAAATCTTTTTTTCAACGTACCAACTGGTGTGACTTACTATAGGCAAGATTTTATGGAGAATGTAATAATTTATCTGAAGTTATGAACCTTGCTATCAGGAGCTTCAACACTGCTATGGGGAAATAGTACCCCAAGTCATACTATTCCTGCTTTGTTAATAATAATGTAATTATTGGGTAAAAAATAATTTTGCATATTGAAGCCTAAAAATGAAATGTGTGAAGTGAGTTTGTGACAGCAAGGAAAAGGTTAGCCTCTGCATTAGGCAAACACGATATATATGATACCATATATATCTGGGGTAGAGACCAGTAGAGATCTAGACTTACTTGGAATAAGAAGTTCAGTGTTGAAAAGACAATGGCAGTCTAAAAAACTGGTAAGAAGGGCTGCATATGTCTCCAGAAAACAGTATTTTTTTTAATATGATCCATTTTGATATGTTGATTAGAATTACAAGATTCGTAAAAATAATTGTTGTTACAGGGGTCAAGTTCCTGCTGAGGCGGAAGTAAACTACTTAGGCGTGGCCAAATCTCTGGAAATGTATGGAGTGGATCTCCATCCTGTTTATGTAAGTGTTAACTGTGAAGAAGAATTACTGCACTAATGTATGAAACAGTACTTACATAGTTTTGTTGCCACAGGATAACTGGAAAGGGAACACTACTCAAGAAATGCAAAGGAACACATATTTACAGATGGAGAGGATTCAGTTATTCATACATACAAAAGCTTAATGATTTTCAGATTAGATGCTGTGATTGTGTTATGCCTATAAAACCCAATCAGTTATACTCTGGATAGAAACAATTTGGATAGAAAAGAAGTAATTCGTGCAAGTGTCAGGAGACATGAGTGAGGGTTATTGCCTTTATCTTTGACAGAAGAATTTGCACATTGTTTTTGTTTAAATAAGAACAAGTGTGTCCTGAAACCTTTTCAATACCATTGCAAAAATTAGGGTGGAGTAGCAGTAGCATGTCTGGCTTTTTAAAATATTTGTTGTCAAGGTTTTACTAAAGATCCAGAGTATGTTTCCATTTTTTCCCGTGTTGTATCATGCAGCGTTGCAAGTTGTCTGTATTGCCTCAGAAAACCCCTCCATTTCTTTTGTCTGTCAGCATGTATGTTGGGATTGGATCCAAGTCATCACCTGGAGGCTATGTGCTCCTGGTGGAAACATCATTCTATCTTGTTTGAATTATTCTGCTTGTGGCAGGTTGTGTTTTTTGAATAAAAGAAAATCAGGAGTTCAAATGGGGAGTTGTAGTATAGATAGCTCACCGAGTTAGATGTCAGTACTTTGTAAAATTACTTGAAAGAAAATAAAGAAATCAAGATACTACCTGAAGATTAAATATGTATTTCCTCTGAAAAATGTGTAGCCTGCAATATAAAGTGTCTTTTAATGCACCCTATGGCTTAATTGTATTCATATCCCAGGCTTTGTTCTCCTCCCACCCATGGAAAGCTGGGGAGTTACTGGAACAAGATCCAACATGATCCAACAAAATCATGTTAAATTAGTACAGCCTGGAATTTTTTTTGCCTCATAACTTGCTTTTGTTGTGCAATGAAATCCCTGCCTGGGTAACCTGTGAACATCATTGCTCCTACTTACATTACAACAGCAGCAGAAGCCCTCGTTTGAGACTGAAGCTGCACGCATGACGAGATGCAGTTATTTTCTTCCTTTGGTCATATTAAAAGCAAAGTTGCCTTTAGTAGTTAATTCACTGAGGAGCACAGGCAGAGCTTGCCAGGTGTGCTTGACCTTTGTCAGCCCTGTAATCACACAGGACAGGTTCTCAGTGTCTCAGGTCAGTCCCTCTCACAGCTGATAATTTTGCTGTTCATGCTCCGCTGGTTTAGAGCTTGCAGGGCTCTTCCTCGTTGCCTCAAGTAGGCAGGTGAATGAGCTTTTCCAGCTGACTTTCTTTTAACCTCGTGCACTAGGGTTTGCACTCTTTCAGCTGTAAGCTGCTTCTGGTTTTGGTTCTTGACTGTAAACTGGGGACGTGGGGACGTTCTGCCACTCAGCAGCAGGGCTTTAACCCTGTTCTCTCCCAGGGCAGTTTGAGATTTGTATCCTGACTTCAGGAATGGTTTCCTTTGGAGGAGTTGATGCATGTGGCTGTTGCCCTTTCTGAGCAACAAAAAAAGAAGATTGACTCTCCCAAAGGAGATACTTCACTTGGAGGCAGCAGCAGCTGACACTGCATTAGGAGGGAGAAGGCAGCTGTGTGGTTGTATTATAGGTCAGAAAATCACTATTTACTTTCAGCTGAAAGTTGTGATATCTGTTGCATTCATGCCTGAATAAGGAGTTCTGTTCCTGAGTTTTGGCCATTTGCCAAATAGCAAAAATTAATTCAGTAAGGAAAAAAAAGGTATTTTTGTTTTTCACCATGGTGTGAAATTCCCTTTCTTTTCCTCACTGCCATTCTTTCTTGCCTCTTTTCCCCCAGAACTACAAATTTTCGTATAGCAGCTTTCATCAGTAGATCAAGTACTATTTTCCCATTTGTACAGAGAGTGAAACAATATATTCAAGTCACCAGGATGAATTTCTCACTGATGTTGTGATTCTACTTGCAACTGTATGAATGACATAGTTTTTTATTTTCTAGGGTGAAAACAAATCTGAATACTTTTTAGGATTAACACCCATAGGAGTTGTTGTCTACAAGAATAAAAAACAAGTAGGAAAGTATTTCTGGTATGTATTATTTAAATGTGCAGTCTGCATTAAAACAATAACAATGTTGTATGCAAGTCCACTATTTGTGGTAACTATTTGAAAGGTTAATCATAGCAATATAAGAAAAGTAGACACAAAATTCTTAATATTTCTCTGGATTATGCAGATTTTTTATTCTTTGATAGTCTAGGTATTGAAAACAGTAGATCACCTTTACCATACTCATGCTGAAATGTTTACATATCCCTAATTGTCTGATGACATCTGGGGCATACCTGAAAAATAAATCTACCTGTGAAATTTTTTTTGTCTTTGTATGCAAATGTACACAACTTTATAACTTATTATGCATGAAATTAAAAGCTCATGAAGTTCTGTCTGTCTTTTTTCCTCAATATTACAGGCCTAGAATTACAAAAGTTCACTTCAAGGAAACACAGTTTGAACTTCGAGTCCTGGGAAAAGATGTAAGTTTTTATTTAGGCCTGAAAAGATTAAAAAGAAATAATTTTAGGTCTAATGAAGGTGGAAATTGAGTGTGTCTGTCAAAGTCTAATTGGTTTTATTGAAATTTAGTGTATGAAACAAAATGTAGGTGCAGGGAACCTCACAAGGCTGTTAGGCACAAAACAGGCAGCCACATTAAATAGCTTGAAACCCATTTGTCAGAGTTTAACATCACTTTGCTCTTAGACCATTTGAGAGAAAGCAATGTTAATTCCAGTGGGGCAGGGACAGCAGGTTGACAGCAAGAGAGGAAGTTTTAAGATGCAGTAAGTAAAAAACAAAAAAAAATTATCCCCTACAAAGCATGTGGAGTAGGGAGAGGAGGAGACTGGTGAAGATGTAGGAAAAAATAATAACATGTAATAAAAAACATAGCTGCAGTCAGTTTGTGGTTTTTGCTGTCTGGTCTAGTTATAAATTTAGTTGGCTGAATTATTTTTAAAAAAATACTTTGTATGTCTTTTTGGAACATGAAAGTTTATAGTTTCATAAGGACTGATAGTTTATAGTTTTAAGTAGTATTAACCTGCTGGTAAAACCCCCCTTTACTGTTTATCTATGTGTGTTTGTTCATCTTTGTAATGGTTGTCAGTCTCATCCATGGTTTTTCCATGAGGACATTTGTCTTGCTCCTGTTGTGGACAGCATTTCTTGTGTCTTTGCAGATGTCTTGGCAAATCTTTCTTTTGTTACTCCCAAGTGGCTTGTTTATATTTGGTGTGGTAATCTATGGGAATTTTATTTCTGAAGGTGTGTTCATTGAAATAGGAGAGTTATTTAAAGGCTGGGGGAAGGTCTGGAAAGCTTTTCACCATGTTTCATGTAAAGGGTGAGTGACAGTTCGTGTATAAACAAGTCTGAGTTTGACTTGGAGCAAATTGCTTGGAAGTGAAGCTGTAGCTTTTCTTTGATGCCACATTTCCACAGTTTTTGTTTTAACCATGTGGAATTGCAAAGGCTTAACATGCTGAGTAGAAAACCTGGAAGGTTTTGGGAAAGTTGAGGCTGTGAATATTGATGGCTGGTGAACTTTTACCACTGTGATCATAAGGCAAACATTTTGACAGAACTTGGTAGTTTCAAGCCTCGACAGGTATGTCTAGGAAATTCTTGGATAGAACAGTAAGTACAGGGGTGTGTACCTTCATTAAATTCACCTTTGCAAATAACACTAATCTGAAGTATTTCTACAGCACTTCATATCCTAACAAGATCAGAAAAGGCCAAAGTGGCACAGAAAAATCTTCTTTTTCCTTTTTTTTAACAGTCTGGGGGTGCTTTGAACAAAATTATATATTGGAATAAGCAGACAGTAAGCTCAGTCTCTGGATTAAAGTTGTCATAACAATTTATACTGTTCTACACAGAGGATGAAAATTCATCAGTATATTTGTATGAATGTATGTTCCAATACCCTTAAAAAATCTGATTCACAAGTTTATTTTATTCCTTTTGTTTTTTTGGAATAAATGTTATCACTTTTCCTCCCATGAGTATGAATATGAGTATGAATATGGCTATATTATAGGAGAGTAAATATGCCATTTTCACTCCATCCTGCCTCCTGGAATATCACTTTACAGCCCAGGAAATTAATACTTTCCTTGTATCAGATGTGGTATACCAAGTCTGGAATGTTTTGTGTGTTTCCAGTTAGTTGTAGAGAGCTCCAGAAGAGATTCAGGAGGAGCAGAAATAATGGGGACTATCCCATGTCTTTAAATTGAACTTCATGGCATAAAAGTGAAGGAGCTAATACCATGTAACAGAGCAGATTATTTCTGAGTGAACCGAGTGCTTTGTGTGAATCATGTTTTGTGCATGTTGTAAAAACTCTCTGCAGGGTGGGTTTTGATCCATGTTTCCACACACACCAGCTACCCTTATTCACACTGTCACCTTTCAGTGCTCCTAAAGAGGAAGCTGTTGATGCCTTTAGTGCCAGCAAAGCTCTTCCCCTGGATGGAGTTACTTCGGTAACTTCTTTATTGTTGCTTGCTGAGATTGGTGTGAAATTTTTTCAACCATGCCAGAATCTGTGTATTTCCCACTAGAGGGGTGGAAATGGACATCCTGATTTTGTTGACAGATGACAGTCTAAATGTACATGTCCATGTCTTGGACTGCCTAAACCCCATGCTGTGTCTGTGTCAGCCAAACCTATGGCTGCTCATTTTCTTGTTTACATTGCTTCACTTTTCATAAACCTGATGTTTGCTGAGCAGATGTTATTGCTTAGTGTCTTATAATAAAGTAAGTTGCTTTGGCTTTTCTGTTTGGTAGCATGACCTCTTGTACTTCTTCATATCTCTTCCATGAGAATAATTCCTGTATATGCAGCTGCCTCACATTTTTTTCCTGCACACCTGTTGCTATTGTATGCAAGCATGACCATCAATATTTTGGTTCTATCTTTTACTGCTTTGCTTGTATTATATGTTTTCTCCCTCAGGCCATTGCTGTTGCCCCTTCATAAACAAAATACTGCTTTTAATATTTGGCCATCCATGGACATGTGAGACTGAAGCTCTTTTTCAGCAGTGTTAATCACTGAGTCAGTATTTCATGGTCCCCCTGCATGAATCCACACTGTGAACTCTGAGCTATAAATGCATTAGGTCCTCTCTGGCACCTCTAAGTATCAGCATGAAATTAGGAACCCTTCCTCTGCGAGGACTGCACATGTTCACATTCCCTGAACATGACAAAAAATTGCCAACAATTTTTTGAAGATTAAAGATGTTTATTTATCAGAAAACTGAGAAGTTCATCTAATGCCTGTGCACAGTTCCTGGCAGCATGTCTGCTGAGCAACCTTGCTGGAAACAATACAGCAGCACAGGTGGCTGCCAAAGCCCTTCCCTCTCCACCAGCAAAACAGAGCTTGATCACAATGGATGCTCTGTGTGGAGGGGAGCAGTGGAAGGGGTGCCCAGCACACCTCCTGTGTTTCCCCATGTGAGGAGCACAGCCTGCTTCCTAGATTTCTCTCTCAGCTAGGGACATGAAAGGAAACAGAGAAAAACATGCTTTGATAGACTGTGTAGGCTGGGAATGTAAATGTAGTAATAGGCAGGAGTGAGAGATGTGGGGGTTTTTTTTGCCTGTAGGTACCAAGTACTTTTGTGCTGTTCCCTGCACCCCGGTGCTGTTTGGTGTAACTGCACCTTTTACTTCAGTTGCTCTGTGTCTGAACATGCACGTGAATGATTTCACTCCTTAGCAGGGTTTATGCAAAACTTCTGTTCTTACTTTTCATGTTTCACAAAACAGAAAGAATTCAGTGTGCAAAAAACACTTGCTTTCATAGTTTTTGCTGTAAGAGAAGGGTCTTTTTGAATTCTGAAATTTTTATTACAAGAGATCCTGACATTTGGGTATTTTCAAGTCAGAACAATCTCCCAATCCGTGCAGTTAAAAATGATTTCCATATTTTTGTGCGTTCCTCTGCAGTCTTCCATATTCAGATGAAGAGGTGTCCCTCAGCTGAATTCACAAGGCCAAATGGGTAATGACTCTTCAGGAGCAATACCAACCACTGATGCAAGTCCAAAGTACATAATCCTCCCTATTTTGTGTGGCTGAAACTTGTCTCCAATTTTTTTTTTCTTTTAAATAGTCCAGAAAACACTGTAAATATACTTTGTCCTTTTAATGTGATTTTCATAAGTGTGATAAGTCTGAAAAATAATTTTGTTAATAAGGTGGTCGAGCTGTACCCCTTATTTTCCTATCAAATGCTGTACTCCGTCTTGAGTTACAAGTTCCAGCCAGCAACTTCTAATTTGATTTATTGTTCCTGTAGTTTCTTGGGACAATTGAACAGGATTTGAAGATATGTTACTCTCAGTCTAAAGTCCAATTTATTGTATATTTTTATTTACAATTTATATACAATTTGTTGTGTATTTTCTAGACAAAAATATATTTTTTCTTATGGTTTAAGAATTGCAAATGACTTTTTTATCATTTGCATTTGCACCCACTTAACTCAGAGTGATAGTAGAGGGTGGAGATGAGCAAGCACAGTGATATTAATATGTCATATTAAACAGTTTTGGCTTATTTTGGTTGCTTGGGGGTTTTCTTGTCTTTTCTTAATTGCTTTCTGAGCCACCATAGAAGGACTGTGAGACTGGTTCAAGGCCTGCATAAAATTAAATTCACTGACACTAAGGTGATATTGTCAGCTTTCTTTTTTTTCTAATTCTTCCTTAGTGTTTTTGAATTGCTGTAATGTAAAGCTACGTTTGTTTCAATGTTGACATGCAACTGGCACAGCTTTATCAATTTTAATTGCCAACTTGGTATGATTTTCCCAAAGATTGACCTCGAGTAACCAGTAATAGTACATTGTTTGTTACATAAGCTGTGATTTTCTGCATGTGTCAGTATGTAAAGAGAGAATACTTAGTATGGGAATTAACAACTGATGGTACCCAGGTATGTGCCTAACCTGGCAAAGAATAATGTGTTAGTAATTCTGTTACATGTGCAGGGGTAGTATGTGTACATGCAGTGAGGGGGCAGGATCCCTCCTGATGTAGCATTAGCACTCACCAGGACTGGGAGGAGTGGTGTGTGTGCTGGCATGGTTCCTAATGGGGTTTTTGGGGTTTTCTTCTTCATCTTCTGAGCCTGCATTGCTGGGAGCCCATGAATGTCTTGTAAATTAGGGTAGCTAAAGCCTGCTCTGAATCAGTGGTTCTCAAATCATTTTTGCTCTTGTGGGCGGGTTCAGTGCTCCCTGGAATGAGTGTAAATCTGCTGACAACAGACTCTTATCCGGGGAGTAATCCATGAACTCCAAGAACAAGGGATCTTCTGGCCCTCAGAGAGAAGAGCTGTCATTGTCAGCGTGTGTCTCTCTTCCAGGTGGAGCTGAGCTTGCCCTGCCCGGGACCTGAGCGAGCTGGGCACAAAGCAGCTCTGAAAGCTGTGTAATCAGGCTGGCGTGGCAAAGCAAGCAGGAAGCTGTTTGCCAAGCACTCCTGAACTTGTGTGCTACTTCCAGGGGTGTTCTGTGCTTGGGCAGAGCAATGACTCCTCTGACCTCTCTCCTTTGAAGGGTTTTGTGACACGCTTTGGACCTTGAGAGGTGTGGGTATTAGGGTGTAGTGCTGTTCTGACTCCCAGCTCTCTAGTGGAGGTCCTAAAGGCCCTGCCAGATCAGTTTTCTGGCTGGTCTGGGAGCCAGCATAAAACAGGGAAGGGCTTCAGTGCCCATCTGTGTACGAGCTTGTAGGGTAGACAAGCTACCTGCATCCGCCGTGCTAGTCCCTCTCTCCTCCTGTGGGTAAAAACAGAGGTGAGGTTCCAGCAGTATGAGCTGTAGCACGTTTTGAAGACTGCAGGACAAGTTCTCAAAGCACCTAAAAGGAGAGGGATATGTAATGCTTGTACTCACGTTTTTTGGGTGTGTGCCTTTGTCGGGGTTAGGAGGAGGCAGTCCCACGGCCTGATGGTGGTAATTGCTGCAAGGGTGCTTTTATAGCCTCTGGTCCCTTCATCCTGCTCCTCCCTTGCTCCTGCAAGTCACAGATGGGATTGAAAATAACCATACAAAAATAAGTGGTTTTCTACTTGTTTGATCAGCAAAATGGGTTCCTGAAAGAACAGACAAACATGAAGATGGTTCAAAGGGGAGAGATCTTCAGAGTGTGCAGACAGCCAGGACTGCTCTGGGAGCAGTTCATGATTTACAGTGCCTCACCTTTGGTGCACTGGGCACTCTGAAAGCAGCAGGATGAGTAGCCAGGTGAAGCTTGTGAGGCACCAAAAAGCACTGAATGGCTTTGGAAATGTCATTTCCTATAAATCGTTAGCAAAATTACAATAGGTCTTTGTTTCTTTTGGTTCAGATATATGAGAATAATAAGCAAAACACCCAGCTAACACTAACTACCTGTAGGAAACTGTGATGTTCAAAATGCCAAAAATGTTGTCTTTTATGGGAAACAAATGGTCTTAACAGGTAAGGCCATCCTTGCTTTACCTCTACAAATCAACTTATTGCCTTGGGGGAGGAGTGTTAATCCAGAAAGGTATTGCTGTTTTCAGTACTGCTTACTTTTTATATAAGCATTTATAAATTGTCAGGGTAATCACTACTCTTACAAGCCTCAAATAGTCCTAAAAGGAATAGGAGGAAGTCCTAAACCTGGCTGTGCTGTAAGCAGTGTCATACTGGACTTGGTTGCAGTAAGTTACAGAATCCTTCCCAGATAAGCTGAGAAATGGTGAAAGAATTATGAATTGTTTCCCCTTTGATGAGGGTGTTTTAGGCTTTTTTTTCCTCTCTAATAAAATTTAATTGTGCTATTGAGTTATTGCAAGCTTCAGTTTTGAGGCTATAGTTTTCAGACATGGTTTTCCTTCAAATTCAAATAAATAAGCCTGGGTATGTTATCAGAAGGGTTGTTGGTCTGTCCCATGATTTTTAGGCAGTTGTTTCATTTTCCTCATCTCAGTTCCACAATGTTTTGTAAATTGGATCTATAGGGTTATTATCTCTCCCCCCTTTTTTTTTTTTTACCCTCCCTGAGTGCCGTTGATTGCTGAATACTAAGTTTAGATGTTTCAGCATCATAAACATTTTTCTTACCAGCTAGGGTGAACTTTATTCTACCTTAGAAAATAATGCTTTCATGTGATGGAATCAGTAATTTTTGCTGGTCAGATCTTTCTATGATATGGCAGTGTAACTATATGGTCCCTCTTATTGTCACTTACTGATTTTCATGTGTTTTCCTGCTGTTTGTTCTGTGTACAGGAAAGTTCTAAAACTGCAACTTAAAGAAGACAAAATAGACAAATAGAACTTTTTTCCCAACAGAAATAGAACTTTTTCCCCAATCTTTTCCCACTGTCATTAAATGTCAGTGGCTTTCAAACTGGTCTAACAGTAAGATATGGCAGAAACACCTTATTTTAAAAATTCTCTTTGAAAAAAATTCAATATATCATACCTGGCTTCTCTCTGCCCCTCCCTTCCCACATCCCAGAAACTCCTTCCTTTGAGACTATGTAATTAAATAAATTTAAGTGCAACAGAGAATTCTTTGCCTAAAAGTAGGAGTGAACAAAGAAGGAGCAAGACCCTGCATATTAAAAGTGAGTCATTGAGTTTTTTCCTAACAGAAGCTAAACTGACTCATCATATTGCATCAAGTTTGCAATACTATAATCCAGTTTGATATTATCCTTTTGAAGATGAGTATAGTTGTGTGGGTTTATATGAAATCATATTAGATGACAGTCTGATATAGAAATTGTAATTTAAATCAAATAATGAAATCCAAAGCTACTTTTCTGCTATATGCAAAATAAGCAAGTATAAAGTACCACTTTACATGTTTTCTTTACAAGTTTTGAAATGTAGAATGAATTATGATTTTTCAGTAGGTAGACTCTTGTTTCTAGCCATCAGAGGAGAAAGAGCCATGTTGTTACTCTGGAAGAGTCCAAGATAAATTGATTTTTCTCTTTGATTATTTTCAAGATTTTTCAAAAAGCCTTTACTTGTCATGAATTAAACTTATTTTTTCTATAAGTTAAACCACTTGTGAATCCTGCAGAGAGATGATGATCCCTATCAAACCTGAGGGACTTTGGGAATATATTTATGGGACCAATGTACTACAAAGTCATTTTGTGATATACACAGCAGTATCAGATGAATCCTAGATTTCAACATTCTTGGTGGTCATTATGTCTTACTGTATTACCTGTATTCTTCTGTCTTGTGATGGAAAGTAAAGTGTGCTTTTGATGGAAGACTAGAGAATTGTTTTAATTCCCTGTTCCATTGGACCGTTCCAGCCAGACATTTAACTAAAATAAGGCATGGCAGAAAATAAGCTCATTTGTACGTTTTCAGTATAATTATTTTTTTGTCAGGGAATGAAATCTCTGTTATTCTAACCCCAGGTGCAAAATTCTGTCATTTTACTGTTACTTGCTTCAAGGTGAAGGAAAAGCTGCTTGAGGAGGTAATTTGTGGTTTTGTGAGGCTGCTTGACAGCTGTTAATAGAGATATAACTGGGGTTTTTTTAATAGGTGAAATTTTGAGTTCTGGAGAACATAGAGAATTAATTCACAGTTTGCAAGGCACTGGTAGATGATAATAAACAATAATAAATGAGGAGGGGAGGAAACTTGCCTGAGCTCTTTACTTGTGTATGCATGATACTGCTGAAGTGTAACTAACACAAGGGCATAGGTTGTCCAAAGCCAGGTGCTGAGGGTGGTGTGAATCACACCTCCTTTGTAACCCACACCTCGGTGAAATGGTTCTAGACCCGGTTTTGTTACGGGGGGTGTCACACCATGCTGAGCTCTCACACTGACATCACTGGGACTGCTCATTCTTTGTGCAAATCACAGCTGAAACACCAAGCGCCTGAGTTCACCAAGGGAAAAGCAGATGGAAGGGCATTTTTTGTGAACACATCTGAGTGCTTAGCTTGTTGATAACAAGCAGCGTGATGTGTCTGTTGCTTCACCTTTTCTGTTGGAAGTATGTTACAGATTGTGTGTCCCACTTCTCTTTTCTCTGCCAGTTTCCAGAGATCAGCTCTTAAGCTTTGAATATGCTTTTGTTGTGGCTGTTGTTGTCTTCCTTAAGAGATTTTAAGGTGGATTTTAAGACTTTAAACTTTTTCCTAGCATTTTGAATTATTCTGATGTTAAAAAGAAAACCCTTCCCTTCTTCAGTTTTTTTTTCCCTTGGGTTTACCTTGGCCCTTTTCTACACATGTGTTTTGTGTGTTTCCTGTGTCATTGCTTCATAATAGTTTATAACACATCTTGAGTTCCTTTCTTTCTTTCGCTTATTCTTGCCTTTTTTTATACTGTTAACCAGAATATTTTTGATTGATATCTGAGGTGCAGTTTCAGAAAACATCAGACACATAATTTTTGAAAAATAACCTTGTGTGTTTTGTTTAGAAAAAAAGCTGATGTGTATGAACAAGACTGAAGGAACAGAAGTGTTTCAATAATCTCTTTTCTCTGTTTTTCAAAAAGAAAACCACTTTTAAACAAAGAATTCTAGAGAATTATAGAACCTGCTTTTCTTCATGCTGATTTCTCTTCTAGCATGGACTGACATGCGATGGCTGGTTCTTGTGTACAGTAAATGAGGTTCACTTCAACGACAGGATCCCCCTTAAGAATGTTCATTTGTTTTGTTTTATCTTCAGTGCAATGAAACTTCCTTCTTTTTTGAAGCACGTAACAAGGTCACATGCAAACATCTGTGGAAATGCTGTGTAGAGCATCACACGTTTTTCAGGTGAGTGATGCAGAAGTTAGGTTGTGTTTTCCACTGGCCACCACACACTGAGTGGTGTAACAAAGACTTGCTGCCTGAAAACATGTTTGTGCTCTTGATTATAAAGTGCTTTTAAAAGCCAACACCTTTTCTTACAGTGATGTGAAACAATGTTTTTAAAATTTGGTGGTTTGGTGGTTTCTTTTGTCTTAGCATTCTTTTCTGAACAGTACTTCAGGTTGTGTATAGTAGGCTTTATCAGAAGTATGGCAGGATTTAAGTTGCCATATAGATTTTGATGTATTTAATCATCAGATTTGCTGTAGCAGCATTGGCTTGAGGGAGGCCTTTGGAATTCAGACATTACTGTTTTCTACAGTGCACAGAAATATATCTATATATATTTTAATAGAAATTCACTGAATTTCCGTAACATTTTGCTTACTTACTGAGGTGTATAAAGTCTTCCCAGTACTGCACATCTCAAAGCACTTGATTTTACTGTTGCAAAAACAGCAAGAGAAATGTGCTAAGGTGTCTGATTGGGAGCTGGTGGATGGAGTCCTCTGGGCTGCTTTTAGCAGTGCTGTAAATGAGTGAACTGAGAATCCCTCCTGCAGTCTCACTACTGTGCCAGGGTGGGTTTGCCTTCTCCCAAAATTAGGTGAAAGGCTGCTGATGCCAGCAATTTACACTTGACTCTGAAATAAAGAGTTAAAATAGGGGGGACAAACAGGTGGCTTTGGGACACTCTCAACACCAGAGAGTCTGTCCAGAGGTAGGGATGAAGAGGCGTTTGCAGGAAAAAAAATATTTTTTTGAGCCCAAATTTGTGTTGTGCTTCCTTGACTTGGGAAGGACACTATAATTCAGACCTATCTATGCAACTTACTCTGTTATTTTATTTTTCAAACTACACAGGGTGCCAGAGAATGAAACAAACTCTCTGTCAAGAAAAGTCAGCAAGTTTGGATCCATAGGTTATAAACATCGGTACAGGTGAATTTTTTGATTGTTTAAACTTCAGTTCATTCCTTCTTTATTCCTTTTCTCCTCTTTCCTTCCAATGAAAGAAACCCCTCACCCAGAATAGTTCTGAAGACAAAAGATGAATCAGGGCCATTTTAACAGACTCTCTTTGAGAGTCTGGCAGTTTTGGAACAAATGCAAGTTTCTTCTCCAGATCCCCAGAATTGGTTGAGGCTTGCTATAGTCTGTAGTCAAAGTGGCAGCATCTTTGACAATTCTTTAAATCATTACCTCCTTATAAATCCTGAAATTACGTTCACATCCTAAAGAGGTTTTCCTGACAACTGGGGAATACCAAAATGAGAGTGCATCTTTTCTGACTTGAATAGGTGACAAAGTTGGATGAATGTTTAGGGTTCTAAACCTTGAAAGATGCTGTAAACTTGAAATTAAGGATGGATAAGGAGCACTGTTTCCACTATCATGCAAGAAGTAAATGGATCATAATGAGTAAGGTTGATAATCATTAGTTAGGCAGATCTTTGTCACTTTGCATATTTCATAATCCAGATTATGTGAGTTATCACACTCTCTGGCATGATTCAGATTCTCCTTGCCGTGGATAACAGGGCAGTGGTTGTCCTGCCTTCTGTGTCTGTAGTGGATCCTGGCCTGCATTACCCCATCTGGGATAATGGGCAGGAGTTCACTGGATTGCTGCCAGAGTACTGCAGATGAGTTTTTTCTGTAGGACCCCTTCAGCAGATTGGAGCAGGGCACTGGTGCCGGGGAGGAGAAAGCTTTGTACTGGCAAGAATTTTCCAATCAATTAAAAAACAACATGCCATGAAGCAGTTGCTGTTGGTGGTGCAGTTCAGTTCATCTTCCTGTTTTTATGAATGCCAGGGGTGATCTGTGATCAGGCTTGCCATGTTGGCACGATGCTCATAACTGACAGCTTTGGTTGTCTTCCCTTTTTGCCTTTGGTCCCCTCTGTAGCACCAAAAGCAGTGACAGTGTTGTGTATCTGTACACATCCTTAGCTCAGAGCAGAAACCATAATCCCACTGTTTTTCTGTGTAAGTGGGGAGACCATAATATTTTCATTTGTCTTGAGGCATTGTGGGGTTTTTTGTGTTGTTTTGTTTTGCTGGGTTTTTTTTTCGTTAAATCTTCTAAGTGCTTCTCATTGTGTGTCAGACAGTTTTCAGGAAGGAAATTTTCTTGTCTTAAGATTGCATGTTTTGGAGGTCTTAGCTGGGGGGGGAAGGTCCTATTCCCAGACGTTTTGTTAAAATTGCTTCTGGAATTGCTTCAGGACTGTCATGGTTACCAAACTTAAAAGTTGAGCAGAAGAGCTTTCTGGCTAACTTGGGAGCATGCTTTAAACTAACTAAATAAAAGAAACCCCACATTACTGTGATGTAGGGTTAGGATTTGAGATTTTTTTTGTCCTTCAATTCTTTTATAGTTTTGAAAATATTAAAATTCTGCAGTGCTGACTATCTGTGAAGGGCTATTGAAAATACTATCAGTATTTCATGGAGTCTATTCACATAATCCAGAAAATCTACATAAGTAATTTCTGTATAGTTGCTTGGTACTTTCTAGTACAATAGCTTTTACTTCAAAATTATCAAACTTCAGGTGTTAATAGATTAATAGTGACAATTACTTCTCTTATGTAGTAAGTTTCCAGGAGCAAATACAGAGTTTTGGGGAGGAATAGGAACTTTAGTTTTTCGTTATGGCCACTATATTCTGCTGAATGTAGTCACACTGAGAGGAACATTCAAATGTGTATAAAAGAATTTACTTAAACTTAATAATTTACTTCAATTGTGCAGTGAAGAAAAACCTTACTGTAAGCAAGAATCAAGACTTTTACTCAATTTGTTGTCATCTGGGACTGTGCTACTGAGAGTCATTTATTACCTGTCTGAGTTTGTTTTGCAGTCTTTTAGGCCGTCATTCCACATGCCAGAAGAGTAGCCCCTGACTGGCAGGAACTGAACAATATTAAATATCTGTAAACAATATTAAATACATTTTCCTGGGAGGAAAACTTACAGAAAAAGTTCAGGAAGAAATAATATTACTTAAGAAAGTTGTGTGTTAGAATATTCTAGGTTAGAAAAGGTCATACTATCTTAAGCTATTCCTAACAAACAACATTTTGTTTAAGTGGCTTTTCTCCACTTGAAAATGCCAAACACAGAAGTGGTTGGCACAATCTGTTGATGGTTTTTTTGCCAGCGACTGATTCAAAACAAAATTCAGGGTAGTGCTACTCAGCAGGAGAGCCAGAGGTGCGATGACAAGTTAATAGCGTTTTTTTTTTCAGTCTAAGGATCCTGTTTGATAACTTTTCCAAGTATTTTCTCATGGTTTTATTGTGTTTTGAAGTGGCAAAACATCTCTGCGGATGACCAGAGACCCTTCTGTGCAGCTTCCGCGGCCTGACCAGAGCATTGAAAGAAGCCGCAGCAAGACTTACCCCAAAAGAACCCAACAGACAGGTGGGTCCTTCTCTGCTGAGCTGGGGGCAGATGTCTTCTTTTTCTGGTTCATTTTGTCACCATGAGGTGACTCAGAACTGCTGCAGTGTCCTTGAGGAGCTCTCGGAATGTTTTGCCTTAGGTCAGTATTTATATCTAAGCTTAACAGGATATGAAACCTCCAGCTTTCCAGATAAAATAAGAGTTGCTGTGGATTAAAGAGGATAAAACCCGTGTGTGTAGGTCTAATGTAAAGGTTGAAAGGGAAGTTTGAACACAGGCAGTGAGAACATGTTTTTTTTCTCTGGAGTCCTGTCTCTTGCAAACGGATTTTATACCTGTGTGTCTTGGTTAGTATCCCATTGTTTGTCCTGTTTGACCCAAGGTGCCACTTTTGTGCACCCTCTTCCCATTTCAAGGACAGTATCCCTTTATTTGGATATTAAGTGGAACAGAAGTTAGTGCCATGCAATTTTAACATGCTTCAGATGTGTGAGCTGGAAATCTGTTCTGCACACAGAAGATGTCATGGCAAGCTGGAAGGTTTTACAGGTGTTAGAGGAGATAGGATTAAGCTTGGATCACAGAAGTCATGCCCTAGATAATGGATGCTTCCTGAAATTTGGTAATAGAGTTGTCAAGCTCCAGGTCCACATATGATTACATGGGTATTGCTTAGCTTCATCTATGACAGAAGGCACACACAGTTCAGTCAAACTTGTGTGGAGTTAAGCGCGTGTGTGTGTGTATTTGCTGTTTGAGAAAAAACTTCTCTGGGCTTAAAATGTAAATAATATCTCTTTTATCATGGTTTAATATGCCATTATAGAATTGAAAACCCATTTTTAAAAAGAGAGCAGATATATACCTCTGGAAACCTCCAGAGTTTATCCTGAATGTGATCTTTTGCCTTTTGATTTAGGAACAAAACTGTTGTGCTCTGCCTTTTAGCTGTGGTGGCTCTTGAAATGTAACATAATTAAAAGTATGGCCTTGGAAAATAGAGGCAGTTTACAACATTTTTTTACTTTTATTTTATTTTATGTAAAAAGATTAGAATTGCTTTGCTTTCTGATTCTGATATGTTTCATTGTGTGTGCAGTTTTAAGTGGGTGTCTGAGCGGACAAGAAGCTGTTCACCCTTGAACATAATGACTTAAACTTTTTGTTCAGCTGGACTGTCCTGTTCTTAGGGCAGCTGTTCAAGCCAAACAGCATTTCCTACCTCAGTCCCTGGTTCTGTTTCAGGAAATTTGTGTGTCTATTTGTCAGCTAAAGCTCAGCTCTTGGTTTAAAATAACGTTTGCCTTCGCCCAGGCAGGGGCTGACCAAGGTCAGTCTGTGTTGCTGCAAGGCTGTGTGTGTGTTGTGTTTGCTCATTTTGTTTTCAGTCTCTTTGACTGGAAATATGAGGAAAAACTGAAACTTTCCCATAGCCTCTTCTGCTGATCTAATGTAACGGCAGAATTCTCTGGGCAACACGCGTTTGCTACTTTGGTGGCTTTAAACACTTTCTCCCACTTTAAAATAAAATGTCTGCTTTCTCACCATTTTACTTACATGTAATTGTTTAATCTCTATCATCCATCTGTTTTCTTTTTAAATTCAGCTTAATTGATTACCCTTGTGTTCCAAGAGTGCAATCATATTCCACCGGGACAAATGTATTAACTTAGATGATATTAATATTAAATGAATGTTTCATTTCCTGCTCAAAATACTGGCTGAGGGAAGAGAGCTATGTCTTTCAAATGACTTCTTTCCATATGAATAAGTATATTTTTTCCTTTTTTTTTGTCTTTGCTATTCACAGTGATAAACATTGAATATTCTTCCTCCATTTAAACAGGCTTTCAGAAGCTGAATGAAGACTAATGCTGCTTCTCCTCGCTGTGTCAGACAACATGTGATAGTCTATTGAATAAAATAAATCTACCTCTTTTTACCTAAAGTTATTCTTAGATATAGCAAAGTCTGTTTCACACAATAAATCAAGACTACTTGGCACATTTTAAGCATCATTTTCTTTAATATATTATCCCAATGTAGATTTTATTTTGTAGATTATTTTTTATCTTGTAAATTAACCCGGTACTCTGATAAGTTTTACGAGTTATGTAAAAGTTTCCTTGACTATAATATTTGAGAAAATTAAATTACATTTCTTCTTAAAATAAATATTCCTTTTGCATAATGACATTATGCAGATGGTCATCATTGATGGGTAGTCCTTTGTTCTTAATTTTCTGTTTGTAGTACGGTGTATTAAGGTTAAATATGACTTGTCCAACATTTTAAACAGGATGATTTTTGTTTGCATGTATTATATCTTAAGGTATTTTCTGTCAAATACCACTTTAATTAGGATCCAGCTGGACAAAATCTTATAATTTAGTTTTTTTAGAATGAAAGGTTTCCATTAACTTCCCCAAATCCAACAACAGCTCACAAATAGCTCATATTAAATAACTTCCTTCCACCTTCTCTGAGTTCAGCATCTTTCCTCATCTGCTTCTTTCCCTTTTTATCTTTTCTTAAGACTGAAGAGTGAAATGTATTAAAGGCTTCATTTTTGCAGTCACTGCAATTAGCCATTTTGATTTTGTTTAATCTTTTTTTTTTTAATCTATTGATACCAGTGATGGGACCAGCCACTGATTTTGGGGACAGTTAGAACAAGTGCATGACTGCAGCATACAAAATTGGCATTGCCTCCATTAGATAAGTGTCAGTGAAGTGCTGAAACCTCTAACCTCTGACATCTAATTAAAGCCCTTTCCCTTGTTGCTTCTTTTTGTGTACATGTTCTGGTGTTACAAACATCGTCTGTACTTTTTATATTTTTTTTTTTCCTGTCTGCTGAAGGTAGAGGTTAGTTATCTCTGGCAGAGCTGAGCAATAATGTTTCTTTGTCTCATTGGTCCCCTAAAGTACCCTAAAGTCCTGAGGACTGCAGACACTTGGTGAATGCTGGGTTAAGAGCTGGAGGAGGTGCCAGCCAAGACAATGATAGAAAATTAGAAAATAGTATTTCTGTTTTCAGTAAAAATATTTATGGTTTTAACAGCGAGATTGAAGGAGATGATACTGTCAACAGAGAGAAACTATTTTGGGTATATAAAAGCCACTGCCATTGATTACTTCCCCTGATAGGATGAACAGTGCAGACCTTTTGGCTTTCACATGGCAGATTCTTTTCCTAGAATACAGATTGCAGTGATTTAAAATGCAGCAGCCTCCATTTTGTCATTTGTTTGATACATTTCATATCTCAGTTGTTTTAGGGCTAGTGCAAAGATCATATCAGGAAACTTTAATGGCTATGATTTTATATTAGATTTAGACTGTGTTTTTATATTAGTGCCTGGGGGTTTTTTTTGCTGTATGTTTAGGCTGGTATTCAAGTTGGTGTTCATTTAGAGAAAGAGTTTTTTTGTTTTGTTCTGTCAAGCCTTGTGAGTGAGAAAAGCATAACTTGTTTCATTTGCTTATTTTTCCCTTTTCAGCTGTGGGAGAATTACAGTTGCATTTTGCTCTGTTTGCAAAGAATAAACTCAAACATGGAACAGGATCTCTTGCTGTTCTGTCTTACTGTCTTAGGGCCAGACTGATAATGTTCAGCTTTCACAGTGCAGGGTGAAAGTGTTCATTATTCTTTTGGCTGAATGCTGGACATGAAAAGCTCCTTGGGAACATCCTCTCAGGACAAACATTGATGTGACCAGACCTGTTGCTGTGGGCCTGAGTTTATTCAGTGGTGGAAAACTCGTTGCTCAGGGTTTGTTGTTGTTTGGTAGGACTTGGTTTATCCCTGCCTTTGCACACTGGGTAGTTGTATAAATCAGTATAAAATAAGTGCTGCCATTCTGATTTAGAAGCCAGGTGGAGAACTGGGCGTGGGTATTACAATTACAGTACTGTCTTTATTGTGATAATCCCTAAGCAATCACATTTTGCCACAGATGCCTGTCCCTACCCTACTTGTAGCCGTGGTAGGTAGAACTGTTGGTCTGGCCCAGTCAAAGTCTTTTCCCAGAAAATGGTAAGATTGGTTTTGAAAGTTAGATTTTTGAGAAAACAGATCTTGGGGTGCTTTTAGCTCTTTCCTAATTTATATACTTTGAGCTTTATGCTTAAAAGTTTACTTAAAATCCAGTGTTTGGTAAAAGGATGGGTGTGACTGCTTCCGCATTTCAGTCATGGGGCGTGAGATGAACAAACTCTAGAGGCTACAGGCTTAGAAACTAATAAGAAAAACAGCCATTATCACAGAGTAGGCTGTGCTGGTGTAGACATATGGAAGTCCATTCGTTTTTGTAGGCTCATAGTAGCCCAGGGTGCAAAGCATGAGCTCTTACTGCATGTTTTCCATTTGGTCCCACTATCTGCTGCTCTCATGACTTGGTTTAAACACAAACACTGCTTCCAGATAACGTCAGTTAAGTGGCTTTACCTGATAAGAAACAGGCATGACAAGCTAGCTACCTTGCCAGGCTGATATGGTTTTGGACACTTGAGTTTTTAGAAATGTAATAGTTGGCTTGAATTGAATGGACAAATCAGCGTCAAGATGGCTGTAAAAGGGAGTTAAGTGTGTGCATTCACCTCACTGGAAAAGTTCAGTGCAGTGCACTCAGTCCTGAGAGCACCTTATCCAGCCAAATGTAAACAACCAGGGAAACTGGCCACGAATGAGATGTTCAAGATTTCTGCCTGTCTAAGGTATTTTTGAGAGGGCTATTGCCTCAGCAAGCAAGAAACAGTGATATACCTAAGTTTTTGCAATGGGGTTAGTGTCTGGACAGTGTTTTTGGAGTCTGCTCTTTTATATTAGGTAATTATATCATACTGA
This sequence comes from Promerops cafer, assembly GCA_013398275.1. NCBI lineage: Eukaryota > Metazoa > Chordata > Aves > Passeriformes > Nectariniidae > Promerops > Promerops cafer. The sequence continues at coordinate 47,150 of VZSE01001438.1, read as the reverse complement.
GGTATAAGTTGGTAGAACAGTGCTGTAGTCAGTAAAAGATACACCAGGTGGAACATACTTGGAGGCAATTACAGTTTCTGTGAGAGTGGACAGAAAACTCATTAACCCACCATGGCCTGACACCCAGAGGTGACTGGGTGCCTACAGAATGGCAAGGATATTACCAAACATAGCAAATGATCACTTCTGGAGGTGTCTATTACTTTTATATCATCTGACCCGGGGCTGTTTTTCTGGCAGTTGTTTCACTACTATCATATGTTTTGGAGCACAAGTTTCTATTACTCCATTAAGTGACAAGGACTTTCTGTGACTTAATCGAAAACTGCCTCACAGAGGAATTACGTGAAGGACTGAGATCAATTCCTTTGTTTGAAAAAGTCATATATTTGCTGATATCTGCAGAAGACTGGCAAATCTAACTTGTAGGAGAACCAATTGATGAGCAGGCAAATGGCCTTAGCAAATCTCAAGTATTTATGTTGAGGCAGGGTACAGAGACTTTGTATGCCAAAGGGGTGGTATGGGAAGTTGAGGGAGATTGTGAAGAAATCCTTTCTCTGAGGCTGAGAAGAAAACTTACCATACAAAATCTTTTCACAGCTTAAATTAAGATATCACATTTTTGTTTTAGCCAGTCAAAATGGCTGGGGGTTTGTACCACTATGTTAACAACACTGTGATGCTGTTGCTTGTGTCCAGAGGGCATCATATTATAATCTTCAATCTATTTCATTATCTTCAATGAAGATATTTCATGCTCAGAATCCTGTCCAGAGGAGGTGTACATCAATAATGATATTGTTTTGTTGTTCTATTTGACATCTGTTTCTATATATTATAACAGTTTTGTAAGAAAGGTCTGAAATTGCCCATAAGGTGGAAACACAATGTGCAAACTGAAGGAATTAAAAAATTACAGATTGATATTAATAACATAGCATGGAAACTGAAATCATAGCACCAGCAGGAACCCAACTCCATTCTCCTCACACCTTTATCCTCATTCCCTGACTGAGCAGGGAATTTCCTTCTGTTGACAGTGGCAGAGTGTCCCTTTGAGAACAACAGCTTCAGACTTCTCTGTCTTATGTGGAAGAGTAATGAATGTGCTTCATGTTAAACTTCATTGTGCCCTGGTACAACTAGAATTAACGAGAAGAGCATGCACCAGATATCTTGTGTGTCACCTTATCTCTCATCCTGCCCTGTAAGTGATTATGCTGAATAGGTGTGCAAACATTTATTCTATAGGACTCATCTGTTTTGGGCTTTTTGTTTTTTTTCCAGGTTCTAAAAACATGAGCCAGATTACAACAAATGGGGAAAATGAAGGAACTACCAAAATTATTGCACCTTCTCCAGTGAAAAGGTATGTAGACCCTCAGTTTCCTCACGGCTTTTAAGAGGTTGTACCATGCATTGGATATAGAAACACATTTAGTAATCATTAGTATCAGTTTATCCTGCCCTTGAGTTCAGGACCATCTGATCATCTGCTGACAAAGGTCAGAGAGTGTTGCCAAGTAATTAATTTTATAAAACCCTGACTTTCCAATCAGGAAACAGGGAATGGAACAGGGATGTCAGGTGACACATGGTTTGAAAACCCATAAATCAGCACAAGTTAATGGGAAGGCAGACAGCCTCAGGTTTAAATAGGGAAAATGGGTAATGACCCAAAGGGCACTGGTCAGGATAGTCCTATGAAGTCCTATTAGTCTCTCCTCTGGGAGCTGTGGGCTGGCTGTCAGAGCCCTCAGGGCACGGGCCTTCTGTCCCTGAACAGGGCAAGCTTGGGGTGTGTGGGCAGGGAGGAGCTGGGCATGGGCTCTCTCCCAGCAGCTTTGTTAATCTTGCAGCGATTGCCCATTACACTGTTCAAATTGTAGTAAAAATCAGGAATGTTTGCTCCTGATCTGTAGGAGTAGTGAATTGCCAGGGCTCCTCTGGATTTGTGTGGTCTGCTGTGTCTAATTTATCAGTGCTGAAGTGCACATCTCTGGTTATTAAGCATATTTGAAAGGAAGAGGTAAGGCTCAGATTCAGAAAGGGGTTTGTATCCCCACCCCTAATTTTAGCAGGAATTTATGTGCCTGAATCAGAAAGAGTGATCTTGCAAAAGAATGAGTCAAAAACACAGCACTTAACCTTTGTTTTGTTGCCTAGATATCTGTCCGTGCCTGCTTGGCAATCCTGACAGTTGGGTTTTTTTGTTGACTGAGTAATCCTTAACTGGGCTTACCTATGCATTGAAGCTGTGGGCTTCACACAGGTATCTGGGCTGACCTCTGAAAAAGGATATAAAAGATGTACTGCAAATACTCAGTGGATAGTGTTCTCTATTGCCTAACATTTAGAACAGGTGATCTCCAAAACAAAAGCTGAGTTAAATTTCTTTCTCATTTTCAGGGAAATTGAATCCACTATTCTAGCCCTTAGAAAAGAATGCTAAACATGTGTTAAAAGAAAGTTTATAATTTTGCCACTTGGTCATGCTGAAGCTAAACCATTGAGTAGGAAACAATACAGAGGTAAAAAAAAAAAATACATGAAGGGAAGGCACAAAGAGGACGGATCCAGGCTCTTTACAGTGGTGCCCAGTGACAGGACCAGGTGGGCACACACTGAAACACAGGGGTTCCCTCTGAATGTCAGGAAACAATTCTTCCCTGTGCAGATGACTGAGCACTGGCAAAGTTTGTCCAGAAATGTGGTGGAGTCTCCATCCTCGGAGATAATTCCACAGCTGTCTGGGAATAGTTCTGGGCAGCTGAATCTGGGTCACCCTGCTGGAGCAGGCAGCTGGACCAGATGACATCCAGAGGACCCTGACAACCCCACCATTGTGTTGTTCTGTGATTTGTTAGGAGAAAGAAAGATATAAAGCAAAAGGCACTATTATTCTATAGTGCAGAGATCATCATTTTTGGAGTCATGGGAGTCCTTTGCTGCAGAATTTTTAACAATGAGCTGTTAACAAGAAATGGATAGGCAGGTTTTAGAGGAAGAACCAGAATAAGTGGCTCTCAATATGACAGCTTCAAGGTTTCTGAGTTCAGTTTCTTACCTTGACAGTTTAAATGCAGTTTACAGGCAGATTCTTACTGAGTCATGGCTTAGACAGTGTTAGTCACTTCCAGAAAAAAAAAAATGGTGTTCTCTGTCTGCACATGAGAAACACCTTTTGGGTCTGCCAGGCTTCCTGTATGTGAGAGACAGCACACAAAATTTGTGTAGCACTTACAGTTTGGAAGTTTGCTCCATCGTGTGTAATTCTTGCATTGGTTGTCAGTGATGCTTGCAGAGCATCTTTCAGTAGTGTTCACAAGCTGTTCACAAGTTTTCATATTGAACACCTTGTTCACTGTTTAGATCTATAGTTAATCACTTCTGTGTAAGTGGTATAAACTCAAATCATAAAAACCCCCTATGAAATCTCACATGAAATTCAGATCCTAACCCTTTTAGATACTTTGAATGCACTCAGTACCTTTCACAACTGCATTCCTGGAGATACTGCTGGTATTTGAAGAGCTGCCACACTCTAGCTTTCTGTCTGTAAAGTGTGTGTCTGCTCCAAATGAATAATGACTTGGGAATTTAATGCAGTAAATTCACGTCCCAGGTACTTTTTATTTCTCTTTTTAAGTTTTTAAAGCAGTATTCAGAGCTGTTTAAGTTGAACCTAGGTATTGTTCAGTAGTTCATGCTTTATTTTATTGTTCAGTAGTTCAATTCCTTTTTGCAATACAGAAATGGGACAGAAATGTATTTATCTGGGTTACTTAGTCTGTGGTAAGCACATGTTTTTAAAGCTGGGAATAGATTGCACGCATCTATGAGTCAATAATTAATGGGTGCAGTATTAAGAAAATTATTTACCTGATAAGGTGTAATTTAATTTCTTTTCCTGCTGACTTACTGTAGCTTTGCATTTTGTTCACTCTGTGAGAATTAAATGATTAACTCAATGACCTGTAGTAACCAAAGGCTGAAGTTAAAAGTGGATTAGTGAGTTAAGTAGCCACGATTCCTTCATAAAGCTGAGTCTGTCACCTCCTGCTCTGGGGAAAGAACTTCCAGCTTATATCCTCCTCTCTGTAAGCAACTGTGAAGCTTTTATTTTTTCTGCTTGAGTTGCACTTTGTAACTATATGATGTATTGTATGGGGTGGCTGTCAGTAGAACTTCTTGATGACCGTAGTGGAAATCAGTGTGGCTGCCTTGTTCTGTCGCAGGTGAACTGCAGGAAAAGGGCTCCAGAGATGGTGCTGCAGGAAAAACTCTGCTGAGCCATTGGACAGGGGTGTGCTTCAGCTAAAAGCCACTTCCCAGCACTTGAAGTGGCAGTTGTCTGGGAGCTTTAATGGGTCAGAAGCTGTAAAACCTGACACTTGTGAGAATGATAGGAATAAAGGAAGAATTGAAGCATGCTGCTTTTTCCCCCTTCCCGTGGGTATGGTGGGAGACTGGTTACAAAGGCTGATGTATCTCTCAAGCTAGGTGACTGTCCTGGTACTTTGCCTTGCACCAGTCAGTGAAGTCAGCTCTTTCACAAAAATATCTTTCTGGCAAAAAAAAAACCAAACCCAAGGCTTTGCTGGGGAGGGTATGAGAAGGATATGCTACTCTGTGAACCTGTGAACCTGTGATCTGTCATGCTTTGAATAGTTTTCATCACCCCTGACTTTGTTGCTCCCATTTTAAAGTAGGTACTGTACACCTGGAAAAATGGTAGAGAAATGTGATAAGGATAATCTGAGGTATGTGGTGACTCCCGTACTGGGAGAGATTAAGTAGTCTGTGGTTCTTTCACTTGGAAAAGAGATTAGACAGTTAAAAATGTGTAAAAAAAAAAATAAGGGGTGGAGTTATTGATTAGGGAGCCATCGTTTATAGCTGTTTGTTTTTCTTTATTTCTTTCTATAATCACAGAAACAGTCAGGAACAAGGGATAGAAGTTTTCAACCAGCTGGAAGTTTTGAAGTAACATTAAATAATTGTTCATGTCCTAGCCAGATACAGGAATATACTCCTACCAGGCACTATTTATGACAAAAATTAAAAAATGTTAGAAAGGTATTTTAAGTAAATCCATGGAAGAAAAGTTTTATTAAGAGCTTTGTAAAAAGGAGGTAAAGCCACTGATTCAATAATCTCTTATATTGCTGCATATTATAGAACACTAAAAGATCATACTGTATGTTTGCCCCACTGTTAGACTTCTTGCTGAAGTATCTGTTCTTGTTTATTTGGAGACAGGATTGCATGTTTTTCTGACTCAGTGCTGCCACAATTATGAGCTTGCAGAGATGATCTTTTTCTCTCTTTTTCTTTTTTTCCTTTTTTTTTTTTTTTTTTCCTTTCTCCTTCCCCTTATGATTGCCCTTTTTAGGAGAGATTTTTCAACATAGCAGGTCTTTGCCCACTTTTACACAACAAATAGGTAACTATATGTGCCAGGGTGGGTCTCTCTAACGCGTGTATGACTTTAAAATTAAATTTTAAGTGGTCAGCATAAAAGAAAATGTGATCTGTGTACAATGGGTTTTTTTTTAAGAAAATAAATATAGACTTATATATCTGTACTCTTACTTAGCTTTAAAAAGATGAAAAATGAAAACAGTCCAGAAACACAAAGAAGTAAAACAAGTGCTCCGTGGGAGGAAAATGGCCCACAGAGGTAAGGCAAGACTTGATGTCTTAGGTATTGTGCAATGGTAAATACCATACCACAGCAGAAGGTTGAAGGTTATTAATGTAATATATTAATGTGTTATTTGATTCATAATAGATGTGTATTGCATTTAGGCATATAGGTTCTTTCATGGATAAATAAATAGTTAAAAATTAGGAAAGTATGTGTAGGAGGAGGTAGCCAGTGAATGAATGTCAGCAGTGGCTTTCTATGGAGATCTGTTCATGGACCTCGGATATTTAATTTATTTGTCAAATAACTTGAAAAAAGGGTAATAAAGTTTGGTGATGATATGAAATTGTTTAGGATAGTGAGAAGTTTGTCTGTGAAGAGTGGCAGAAAGGCTCCTAAAGTGTGGCTGATTGGTAGATTCTGTTGAGTCAAAAAATGTAAAGAGAGGTACATGAATACAAAAAAAAATAACCCTAGATTTCTGATTATTATGAAGTGCTGTGGAATTGTGATGGATAACAAAGAAAAGATCAGCTGTGTAGCAGTCAGAAAAACCATTAGCAGTTATTAGTAAAGCAAGAGAACAGCATTATGCCATTATATAAATGGGTGGATCACATATGTGCTCCATTAATTTTGGAAGCACTTCTGATGTCCTTATCTCAGGAAAAGGAATAGTCTTTGAAAGGGGCAGCAAAGGTGATGAAAAATGTGAAAGGCTCTGCAGTAAATCTATAGAAGGAGCAAGGGCAGGGGCAGAAAGGAATCTTCCTTCAGACTGTAAAAGAGCCAATTTCAGGGGATGATATACAGAAAATCACGAGTCGTACTGAGAAAAGAGAAAGCGATCAGGACTCTATTTTTCCAGCAAAAGAACAAAGGATCTGGTCAGGTAAAGCTATTGAAGGTGGTTTAAAAGGCAGTCAGTAGTGACTCACCCTGAGTGGGAGACCTGTGGTCCTCCTTTGCAAGGAGGTGAATTCCTGGGGGAAGCTGGGTGAGTCATGGAACAAAAATCCTGAAGGGCTTCTGAAGACAGGGGTGCAGCAGCTGGCTCAGAAAGTCCCCTGGACTGGGAACGGTGAGGGACTCAGGGAGCACTGGGGAGCTGTCTTCAGGGCTTTCCTTCCTGTAGCTGGGTGTTTACAGCTGCTGCTGGAAACAGACTACTGAACCAGACACAGACAGCATGTAAAGTGTAATCCAGACTGGTCCTGCTTTTCTCTGGCAATTCAGATCTATACTTGATGTATCATTTGGGGTACCCTGATGATTTACCCCTTGTGCTCCTTCTGTAAACAGCAGTAATTTCTAGAGTAAGAACAGAGCAGTGAGCAAACATTCTCTTGCTAGGACAGACCTTTCCTTGGTTATTTTTAGAAAAGTGGTGTCATCTTATCACTTTATGTCTCCAGTGTTTCAATTGCTCTCAGGATAGCAGGAGGTTTGATCTTGCAGGAGCCAAACAATGGTAGGACTGAGTTTTTGCAAACCTATTAATTCTAAAGCACTGTGCAGGATTAGACACATAAGCAAGCTGGATGTTGCACAGAGGCTTTCACAGCTCTTAATAATTCTCATTGAGATGAGCTGTGGGAACTTTTCACCTGGGCAGAGCAGTGCTGTAACCAGCTGTCTGCAGAAGCAGATGAAGAAGAATGGATTCAATCTGAAGGCCAGAGGCTTTTAAAAAAGCAGAAGGAAAGCTGGAACTTGGAACACCTCTGCACCAGTGGCAGAGGGTTGTGTGGATGAACAGAAGAGAAATGGAGGTAGAATTGTTTCATGTTCCCGAGCAGCAGCTCTGGGATGAAGACATATGTCATGACAGAACATGGGAAGTTTTCATACTTACACCCATGGAAAACATGAAGAATGCCTATCTCTGGGTTGGATGTGCCATACTAAAGCACAGAAATTTTATTATGATAAAAGAATATTAATAAACTAAAATATTTTGTAAGCTTAGAGTTGTTGACTTGGCAATGCTAAGAGGTCTCTGTCCTACATTTCAAGGTTTAGTGTGAAAAATTTATTGCTAGAAAGCAGTTCTATCTGCACTTACATAGAACACCCACTAACACCCAGAAAAGCACTTATAGCTGAATACTCACCCGTGTGAGTGTGTGTGCATGCATGAATCTTTTCATTTTTGTGAGCTGAATCCCAGCTGGCCTAACTGCCCTCTTTGCTCTTCCTTTTTAACCCTAGTGGACTGTATAATTCTGCTGGTGACCGCAGTAAATCACCAAAGTTTCCTTACTCCCGCCGGAGGAACCCATCCGGCGGCAGTGAGAATGAGTCTGGGCAGCCAGTTCGGAGGAGGTAAGAGCCTCAGGATTACTCAGGATTAACTACTGCCAGCTTCTCTGTGTAGAGACTTGAGGTCCTGCATGCTCAGTGTTCAGCTCCTGGAGGCACAGCTGGGTCCTGGGAAAGGGGCTATTCCAGGGGACAGCTGTTAGTCAAAAAAAAACACCTGAGCAAGAATACCACAGCTGGTTTTGGAAAGGAAGCTTTGGTCAGGTTGTTTGCTTGTGTGCTGTTGTGGGAAAATGATGTTAAAAATGTGAAAATTTGCATTATTGGTATGTGCAAGATTCCTTTAGTTACTGGAGCTCTTTTTGCCTGGTGAATGAAAGCACTGATGGATCTGCTTGCTTGATAGTGAGCTCCCAAAGCAGTGTTATAAGTACCTTTCTTTACTTTAACTGCCCCAAGGATTACACAAATGAGCCACAAAGCTGCCTTCAACAGTCCTGCATGTGAACCACTTTGTGTTAGAGAGGACGCCAGCAAAAATACAGCTGTGTGACACTTTCAATTGGTACAAGCTGAACTGAATGATTAGAGGAGTAAAATAGAATTGGGCGGAGATTCTGTGCTGCGTGTCCTTTAGCATGTCCAAAAAGCAAATTACAAGGAGAGTTCTGAAGCAATTGAGTATTGAGAGACTGTGTGTTACCTGGGGTGACTTGTGCTGCTGAGAAGCTGCTTTCATCGCTGGGGCACCCTGCCTGGTGCTGTGATCTGTTATGAAGTATAAACAAACACAGACACTGTGCCATATTCATTGCAGTCTTCCAGGACTGCCTTAGGAGCCAGGACATGAGAGTTACATCTCCTTCTGACAGCTCTGAAATGAGTACCTGTTTGGCCTTCAAAGCCAGAGCTTGCAAAGGTGTCTCTGACAATGCAGCTGTATTGATGAGGAAACTCAATTTGATGTGGAGCTTTTATCCTTGTCAGGTTTCTGAACTGTTTCAGACCTTTTATCTGCCATTAGATGTCTGGGACAGGAGAGAAGAAACTCACCCATAGTGCATGCTTAGTGACCTCAAATAAATCCGTGTAACTCTCGGGCAATGGAGTCATGTTTATTTGCTCTGTTGGACTGAGCCCTCGTAGGTGTTAACATATGTAATGTGTTTCCTGGAGGGGTTTTGCCAAGTTTTACCCTCAGCCAAGCCCCAGGCAGCCCCTCACTCACTCGCCCACCGGCAGGATAAGGGAAAAAATCAGAAGGGTAGGAGGTAGAAACCTTGTCAGTTGAGAAACACAGCAAAAGCCATTCACGCAAGCAAACCAACACAAGGAATGAATTCCCTGCCTCCCGTGGTTGGGCAGGTGTTCAGCCATTTCCAGCAGAAATCACACTAATGGTGACTTGGGAGGGCAAACACCATCACTCCAAACATTCCCTCCTTCCTTCCCACCCCCCCCCCGCCCCCCTTCTCTCCTNGTATACACTGAGCCTGATGTCACATGGTCTGGAATATCCCTGTGGTCAGTTTGGGGTCACCTCTCCTGGCTGTGTCCCCTCCCAGCATCCCACGTGCCCCCGGTCTCCTCCCCAGTGTGGCCTTGGCTCTGTGCAATCCCTGCTCAGCAATAACAAAGGCATGTCTATATTATCAACCCTGTGTTCAGCACAACCCCAAAACACAGCCCCATGCCTGCCACTGGGAAGAAAATTAGCCCTGCTGCAGACAAAACCAGCACAGGTTTCCTGATGCATTGCTAGCTTAGTTGTCAGGAGGACTCATTTAGCTTTGTAAAAACAAAAGAGTAGAGATGTGCAGTGCAAAGCTCATTCTCATATCAAGAAAAGAAAAGTGTTTGTGCACTGTGCAGCAGGAAATTGTTTTTGTCACCTGGCGTTTGCATTGGGCTGATCTAGTCAGTGGACAGTCATGCCAATAACAAGTTTCTCTTGGACTACCACCTGAACAAAATGTTTTTAAAAGTCTTATATGTGAGGCTGTGAAGACTGACAATAGTAGGTAGATTTTAAGTTAATTATGCCTTCCTGAGTCTTGGTTTTTTTCATGCACTTTCCTTTTCCAGCTGTTAGTAACAATAGCTGTGCTGTTTATTCACTCTTTACTGTAGTTAAGAGGAAACCACCAGGCTCTGCTATGCTGGAAACAGTAGGAAACTCTAAAGGCCAGCATGCTCTGCTTAATTTTGCAATTCAGGGGTGTGCAATGAGAACTTGAATGGAATCATGCCTTCAAAACTTACTGTAAAGGTGTCCTGAAAGGTTTAAAACAAGCACATGCCCTATTTTCTCTACCTGACATCATACCGGAAAAAAATTCCATCAAAAAACTAAAACACTTTGGGTTTTTTTATGGGTGGTTCTGTGTATTTGTATTAAGTAACTCTATGACATTTCATTAAAACTTCTTTAATGTCACAGGAAAAATCAAAACAGTGGTGAAGATTCAGATTTAAAGCAAAGGAGAAGGTAAATATCTGATCTATAGCAGCTATGAAATGATACTGAAGGTACTGGTCATATTTTGGTTCACTGCATTCCCTTCTTTCCTTCCTTCTCGCTCATCTTCCTAAATGTATAAAAAAGTTTGTTGTGTTATGACCTTTCAATTTATTTCTTATCTTTTGCTAAAATGCTCTGTGGCACAGCCTCATCACAGCAGAGTATTGCAGCACATTGTTACTACCCCATGTTAGAAGCAGCTTGTGAAAGTTTCCCAAGGGTTTCTCTGTAACTTGAAAGTCAGTTCCAGAAGTTTTAGCTTTTGGATTTTAAATCTGCAGATTTGTTTTTACTTCTCCAGCCTCCCTACCCACTTATTAATTAATCTGCTTTGCGAGCAAGTGTTTTATCATCTGAGATGAATTGTCCTGCCCGAGGTAAGTGCAAAGGCACGTGTAACTCCTGATGGTCCTCTTGCTGCCTTGCACATTTTGTGTTGATTTTTTCTTGAGCTTCTCCTCCCTGCCCCCATCTCCCATTTCAGACTTGACTAGTTGTCACATTTCAAATAAAATGCGGGTGCGAATTTGGGTGTGACCTTCAACAGCTTCAGCTTTCGACAGATTTTTGCCACATCTGCTTGTCACCACTCTGTTTAGTGCTTCTCCTCGCTCCTGTGCCCCTGCTTGCACTGCTGGAATAAGGAGACATTGGAGTGCATTTCAATGTCAGAGGCTCCTGGAGCTTGGGAAGGAGAGGAGGCACTCCCAGGATCTGAATCACTGCTGCAGCACGGGAAAGGAGCTCTGGCAGAGATACAAACATCTCGGGACAATCACAGGAAGCCAGAGAAAGTGCTCACATACTTTGTACTTACTATGAGATAACAGAATATTTTTTGGAAGGATGTTAGCATTACCAGCTGCCAGTGGTGGTCCTGTGATAGATGTCCAGCACATAAAACTGAGAAGATTTAGTTAAGCATCTCAGGTGGAAAGCCTCAGTGCTCAGGAGGGATCACGTACCACAGGTTTGTTATTGCACATTGCAAAAGACCTCCACTTCCTCACAATTTGGCTATTCTCCTCTCATTTTAATCAGAAAAAGACTGTGGCAGAATGTGAGCTTTCCTCAGCCCTCCAAGCCCTCTCCTAGCCAGTATTTGTTGTGTGTCTTGTAAAACTGACTAACTTTTTTCCTGCTCCTTATGCCAGAGTATATAGGTATTCTACCTGCAAAATGCCAAATATATTGCATGATGAGGAAAACAGGAGAATAAAGGACAAAAGGCACCTTAAAATTGTCAGAGATCAGGATGATCTCATGTGCTCTTGCACCTGATTTAGGAAACTATCTTTTTTCCACCCATTTTTGGTATCTTATTCAGTTCAATAAAAGATGATATTTAATATACAGTGAAGGATAATATTCTGACAACAAGCATGAGCAGCTGCCACTCAGTTCAGGAGCCCTTCTCTGTCCCCACAAGTGCTTTCCTGACAGAGAACACAAGGTAATTCAATGTGCCATATCCAAAAGGTGAATCGGGTTTCCTTTCCTGAAAAGTTAGGGAAAGGCTTGAGTTTGATCAAATTGGATGTTTTATCTTGTACTTTGCCTGCTACGCTGTGATTTTTGGCTGTTTTGGTGCCTTATGAGATAAATTACTTAAATCACATTAAGAAACTTCTTGTCCTACTGAAAAATGTAGAAGAAAAGAGTCATCCTAATGACCTGGAAGTGTGAAAGAACAGTGTTGCTCAAGTGACTTACTAATGCTGATGTTAGTGTATATTTATCAAACATTTGACAAGACTGGGGTGGGGAAAGGTATACTTTTGGCCATGTAAGGTCTGCTGCAGTTCTAGACCATTTATTGCTCTTAACTCTTCCATTGTGCTTGAGTGACTCTTTTTGACACCATCTTTAAATCTTCCTTCTTCCTTTGGGGTTACAGTTTTCTATGGCAACACACGTATTTTTTATCCTGACTTTCAACTTCACCCAGCAAAGTGTATTTTTCACTGGCAGAATGGATAACCTGGCTTTAAATTATGAACATGAAGTTTAGGGATAGGGACGTCACCGAAACTGCGGGAAAAACTAAAAACCCTCCAACATTACTTGTAGTATTAGAGAATCAAGGCATACTTTATTCTGGCCAGGATGTTGTTCTGACCAAGATGTGCAACAGAAATAATTTCATCCACACATAGCCTGGGTGTGCAGGGGAAATAATTCCATGACACATACATTTTACCAGATTTTCCACTATATACAGTCAAAACCCATAGGGTTCATTGGTTCAGTGTTCATTGGTTCCAAGTTATGTAGTTCTTAGTATTTGGTTTTCTGTTGGATATGAATTTGTTCGTCTCTGATGCTAATTTGGTCCTCATTCTGATCTCTCCTTTCCCAGACCAGGCGTCTCCAACCAAGCCAGGGTTGATGTTTAGAGCTGATGGCCATTAATGGTCCTTGATGGTTGTTATCTTTTGTGTATCTTTGTGCTACTCCCAGTCTGTTGAGATGTTAAGTTCATCAGGCCTAGCCTAATGGAACGATGCCCTGAAAAAAATTTCAATTCCTTTCCCCCGGGGCAATGGAGAGCAAACCTGACTAAAGCTATAAAATAAAAAAAAAATTAAACTTGGTATGTTTTCCAACAGAGAGAAGCTTCTTCTCTGGGGGAAATTTCACTTTGCCAAATTTAGTCCCCTTGTGAAAGCTGAGTTGAATTGATTTTCCTAGACCTTAGCTGTCTGCTTATTCTAAGACATTTTTCTTTGAATGGGAGGTATTTGAGCCAATGATTTCCTAATGTAGAAGACAGGGGAGAACAGACTCCATAAACCGAGCCATTTGAGGGCTCAGCAGTTTGTTGGAGGCAACCATAATTCCCTGGTATTATGGAGAATTTTATGAGGCTCTCAGGTGTGTCAGAAAGACATCTGTAACAGTGTCCTGGTTACTTAGTCTGAGTCCTTAGAGTGTGTGTGCCTGACCAGGTAGAACAGCTCCATGCTGCATCTGTGCTGCTCCCTGGGAACAATCTTCTCTTTTCCTGTTTGGGCTCTTCTTCCTGAACCCTTAGAACATGAGCAGTGAGCAGGTGCTAGTCAGCCTCTTCCTACCTTGTCATGAAATACTTCCCCTAACAGATGTTACTCACACCTAAGGAACTGCTTTCATTCCTTGGCTCGTCTGAGGTGTAGTTTAACAAATCTGTCCTCTTACAAATGTCAGCTATCAAAGAGCAAAAGAAAGGCCGGGAGGCATGAGAAAATATGTATCTCTACCAGCATCATCAGGAGTTATCCCCTTATAGCTCCTATTTCATGGCCAGAGACCTCAGAAGAAGAATTCTGTTTTTCATTGCAGCAAAATCACCACCGATTCCAACTCCAGACAGCCTAAATCCTTGTAGACCTGTTAGTATCAGTCAGCTTTCCTCATTAATCAGCTGGGCTGTCAGTATAGCAGAGAAACACGTCTGTCTCTGGGGGCGTTCATGGAATCACAGAAATGTTCATGTTGGAAGGACCTTTTTCAGATCACCAAATCCAGCCATTCCAAGACCATCTCTCACTAAAGAACGAACAGTCCAAACCAGATTTTGATGAGAGTGCCAGTACTTAGAGCCTAGCCACTGGTACAGTGGCAGAGTCCTGGTTTCCAGGACCAAAGCCCTGGTCCAAAATGCAATCATGGATTTAAGGGCCTCAGGTAGTGAGAGGAGTTTGCCTGTAAGCAGTGCAGCCTTCTTTTTTCCAGGAAGAGCACCAGAATCCTCGTGTTACTGGTGTTTCTTCCATGCTGCCTGACATTCCCTTCAGACAAGCTGGGTTGAACTGATTTTCCTAGACTTCAGCTGTCCTGTTGTTTTAACATATTTCTATTTGAGTGGGAGATATTTGAACTAATGGTTCTGTAATTTAGGAGAGAGAGGAGAACAGACTCCATAGACTGAGGACTTAGGAACTTACAGGATGGAAATTGAGGGGAATAGAAAATATAGATCTATGAGCATTTTTTTTGCCTGCAAACCCAGAATTCTGTATAATTTCTGTCAGCTGTACCACAATGTGCAAGAAGAGCCATACAGATTAGAGATGAAACACTTCACACCTCCAAGAAACACATTGATGTGACATACACAAAAAGAATGCTGAAAGATAAAATAATACAAATTAAAAAAAAAAATGAAATAGCGAAATTATTCAAAATTAAAATAGCACTTGCCTGATACTACCCTCTGGGTGCACTACTTTTGAAGCAGCTCTTCCCAATCGGTTAATGAGAAAAAGCCAGTATGACTTGCAAGTGTAGACAAGCACTCCAGAGCCTTTTAATTCTGATTTTCTGAGTAATGTCTTGCAGTGTTGTTCTTTCCTCGTTTAGCACTGCCATAATTTTGATGTCAGTAGATAAATTTGTCCTTTTCTCTGCTCCAGGTCCCGGTCCCGCTGTAACACTAGCAGTGGCAGCGAGTCCGAAAATTCCAACAGAGAGCATCGGAAGAAGAGAAACAGGTGACAAAATATTAAATATTTCAGACAGGGAGACATGAAACACAGACAAATGGAGATGGGCTTTTCTCAGATAAACCTAGTAAGAAGGGATCTAACATACTTTATGTGTGTAGAGTCCTCCTGAGGCGGCTTAAGACTCTTTTCTGAATAAGAAGAGTGATAATTGCCAGAATACATCATTATAGTTGTATGCACTGAATGCCTGCCCTCCTGTTGCTTGGGAAGAGCTCAGTAATGAACCACAAGATCAAGTACAGGGCACACTTACAAACGACTTGCAATATAAATGCAAATAAAGTGGATAATATCTTGATAATGATATTCTCAGCATATACTTTCACCTCACAAATTCCAGTGCAGATTTTTTTCAAGCAGAAAATAAGCTGCTGAGAAGTAAAAATATTTTTAGTGGATATGAATCTCAGTGTTGTTTTTAAATTCATGCATTTAATTGTATAAAGATTTTGTTTTCCAAAATGTCAGGTGTGGGCCCAAACCCAAAATGTGTACAGCATCAAGTTTTAATAGGACAGCAATAGTTCATATCAAGTGATGCTAACAAGTCCTGTATTATATATTCTATTTTTCTTCTTGCTGGTATGGAAAAGATGGCATAACTACTGATTTCCTATAAATTCCCTTCAAAGCTGTGTATTTTGTGTTGCACTGTGGAGATCACAACATCCTAGAGGTATTTCTGAAATACCTCTTTTGTACTTTTAAAAAGTACATAGAATTTCCTCATATTGCATAAAAACAGTACAAGAGAAATGTAACTAGACAAAAGAGGAAATGTTTTAAGGCAAAGTTTCTAAGTTACTGACTGCATGAGCTGCCATAATTTCTTCGTGTCTTATATTCCGTGATAAATGATTTCCAGATCTCTGGAAGCTCTGAGAAATAATTGCATGCTAGATAGTGCTGCAGGAGGATGCAGTATAATTACATTTTCAGCATGACTTGCAGTAGTTAAAGAAATGTTAAAAAATCATTGTGACACTGACATGGGAGGGCATAAAGCACATCTGAGACATAAGATTTCTTTGAAGCTTACCTAAATTAGAGCACAGTCTTGTAAGGTACTTGGCTAACAATAACCTAGTGTGCATGGAAGGTTTGTTTTCCAGCTGAAGTTTAAATGACATGCTGAGTGAAGTTTCAGTGATCAGCAGTAAATGGTATTTTGTATCCCATTCTCCCAGAACACTCTTGCCAGATTTTTTTCCTCCTGTGAAACTCCTTGTGCAGGGAGCTCCACAAGCAAGTGAAAGAAATTAGAGACTGACCACAAGAATGTTTTTAAGAACTCCTGGCAATATAAAGACTGAATTGTAAGAAGGATTAAGTACTGCTTATCATTTTTTGAAGAATGAAAGGGCCTTTACCAACCCTTCCCCACTTCATGGAAAAAAAAAATTAAAAATAAAAATAAAATAATTTTTTTTTGTTGTTTCTAAGCTTTTCATGTTTTCAGAAATGTTAGATACAACAAAAATGTTGATATTTCAGCATCTCTTTTTCTTAGGTGATCACTTGAAATCTGACCAGATAAAAAATCATTATCAGTGTTAGATTAAACAAGTACTAAATGAGCTGGAAGTCCAAGACTTGTTCCTTATGAGCAGGTGCAGGAAAACAACCAGTCATAATGAATTTCTGCCTTTTTTTAGCAGCCAGAGCAGGAACATAACAAGCTGGAAGGTCAGAGGCACTGAGTAGCTTTCCTGTTTTCAGAGATGAGCCAGCCCTAGCAGGGTTAAATAGGACATTATAATGAGGCTTGCAACTGCTGTTACTCAAGTTTCTGCTGTTGCTTAGACTAATACAATTTATTTCCCAGTAAAATAATCAGGTCCCCGACACAAGCAGAAACAAAATTGTTCTATTTTATTGGAATAAAATGAGTGAACATTCACATTAACCAAAGAAGTCTCCTTCTGTTCATAGTAGAGTAGAATATATTGTTCACATGGCAAGGGATCACTGTGAACTCTTTGCCAGAAGAAAACAAATTATCAGAGAAAGCCAGAAATGTAGATGAGAGCTTCTGAAGGTAGAAAACTAGAAAAATCTTGGGGAAAATCTTTTTACCTGATCTCAGTCTTTGAGGTTTCACTCCATTATATAAATGTTTTCTCCTAAGCAGATGTTCATATGAAAGTGAAGAAGAACCTGTGATGAGCATATTTCAATGGCAGAAGAAATGCATTTGTGTTTTCAATCCTGTGGTCAAAATCTATTGTCCAGATAAAAATGTATTAAAGGAGCAGACAGTGTGTACTGAGGCATACTTTCCTTCCTGACTGCTCTTAGAAGATGCATCTGATTGGAATCAGAGTGACTGAATGGCTGAGGCTGGCAGGGACCTCTGGGTGCCACCTGGTCCAACCACTGCTCCAGCAGGGCCACCAAGAGCCAGGTGTCCAGGACCACTCCCATGCAGCTTTTCAATACCTCCAAAGATGGACATGCCACCACCTCTCTGGGCAGCCTCAGTGCTCAGTGAAAGTTTGAAAGGAAAACTGTAGTGGACTTTCAGTACAAGGGCAACAGTTTTTATTCAAAAGTACCTTTAAATAGAAATTTAGGATTTGAGCTAAACTTCTTTCACTTTTTTTTTTTTGGTTGTTATTTCTGTCACCAAAAAGCTAAAAAATTTGCCCCAAAATTATTATAATTTGAACATTGCATTCAAATAATGTATTTAATGTAGAAATATCTGTACTTTGGTCATCTTTTACCTTGTTAAATGTGAACATACTACCTCTTTTTGCAGCTGCAAAATGTATGTTTTGTTTCTTCAAGTCTCCATCTAGTAGAGTTCTGCTGTGGTGCAACAGTACTTTGAGTGTCCTGACACTACCTGTTTTAATAGCTGCAATGCTAACTCTATATGTTTAGTTTTTTGGTATTTTTGTGCTGTGTGTGGGAGGCAGTTGGTGGTGTCTATACCATATGGGATGATTGCTGTTTGCACAAATTGGATTATTTGGGATGAAAATCACAACTCATTACTTGTTGCTGTGTGAGTCCTTCTACTAAATCCTTAGATAGAAGTTTATGTTAATACCTGTCAGCAGATTACAGATTTAAAAGGATTTGCTTAGAAATCAAAACCTGAGGTTGCAGTCTTCTCCAGATGCTTCATACCATTTGGTAGAGTTGTGGCTGTTTACAGTAGTTGGGGATTGAGCTCAAAATTCATTATGCATGTGAGAGAAGATCTGATTAAAGGAAAAGCAGAAGCCTGCGTAGCTGGTTTAGCCTGATACAATTCAAAACTCAAAGAGAAAAGTACATCTGAAGTGAAGACAACAACAACATACTTTGCATTGCCTACATCTCCAGTGTAATCCCTTTATCTCTGTTGGCTTCTTTGTTTGTTGTACCTGTCAGTCTTCCCCTCTGGTGTCTCCAGTATCCCAGTCATACCATCCCATCAGACAATCCACACTTGGGTGATATTTTCCAGGGATGTTTTGAATCCCTGCTGAATTTTAAATTCAGTGCTGTGACCAAGCATATCCATTTGCTCCACCGCCTTAGCTCTTCATCCCAGCAGTCATACCTGCAACCTCAAAACTGTGGGAAGCATCTATGGAACTTTGGTCAGGCACTGCCTGGCTGCCTGAAGGAGTTGTGGAATTACTGCAGCTGCTGACAGATGTGCTGAGTTGACAGGATTTTGATATTCGCCTCAATCCGTAATGCATTACATTAATGAATTAATGGATTTTAAAGAAACCAAATTAAAAAAAGAACAAAGAAAACGCACAGCATGTCACTTAGATCCACACAAGCCATGGCAGGGACCAAAGCTACAGGGGATGGTGCAGAAGGAGTGCCATGGAGATCTGCATGCTTCCTGAGCTTTGTTGCAGGTTAGGATGAAAGGATGATTCCTCTGAGTGGGGACTCACCAACGGGATTTTTCCCTGGATCCTAGGAAGGTGCATGCTGCAGTAAAGTACTTGTGAAAGTTGTAATAGTAGTACCTTGTACCATGATGTGTCTCCCATTTGGTGCAGATGAGGTAGAGTGGAATATGTAAACAGGGAAAAAATTCCAGATGTTCGGCTTGGGCTGGGAAGAAGAATTCAAGTTGTGGGTCTGTCCTTAAAGCCATAGATTGTTAAATTTTTGGCTCATGCTGTTTCTAAACAACAAATCAGCGAGTTTTCTTTTATATAGTTCTTACACTTTAACGTAGCTCTGGAGCATTAGTCAAAATTTAGCAAGATGAAGGGTTAAGTACAGCATTGCAGGAGCTGGATTTTTTTTTTTTGAGGGGGGGGGGGGG